>JBANRG010000099.1:0-180164 GCA_037954225.1 Stygiomarasmius scandens | reverse complement strand
GTAAGTGGAATAAAGGGAAGAGACAAAGATATGGCTATAAAGGGAACAAGGGGCTGTAGTCAAGGAAAATAACAAGAGCACAGTATGTGACCTTTGGGGAATAAGGACATAGAATAGGGTTTGTAGTCAGAAGGAAATAGAACATAGGAACATACAATGATAAGCCTCTGTAAACATGAATAGGAGCTTAGTATTAGTAATGAAAGGACAATGAAAATGTATGTTGGGAGATAATCTTTATGACAGGAAGGACTTGTCCTTACTAAACCATGCTGCTTAGTATACCTTTACCTTGTACATTTCCCATTAGGTAGACATTTCACATATATTGTCATGAGCTACTTATTTCTCCCCTTTTTCACATACTCACATCTAGACACTCCAAGCCTTGTTGTGTGTACTTCTACTTCTGTAGTACCATTTTTCTGCTTCTTTATTTTACTTCCACTATTACTTAAGGACCCCTTTGGTAGTCCTAGTCCTTAGCTTGACCTGTTGTCATCTTTGGACTAGATGTGTACAATTGCAGCTTTCCTTGCATAATCTAGCTTGTCATTTTTGGACTAGACTAGACTCTTTACCCAACTGGTGTTGCCTCTTTGCAACATATATCACATTCCTATTTTACAGGGCTGAATTTGTGAGACAACCTAGTCACTTGGCTAATCAGGGTTGGTACTTATACTGCAGTCCCATATTTGTCATTCTCTGATTCTTAATCAGCCTCATACATGTCATGCAAAAGCAATGGCCCTCTTTATGAACCCACATCAGCAAAAGCCCCAAGTCAAGGACAGAACTTTTGTATATGCACAGGTATAAACTTTATGTAGGTCTAAGTAAAGATATTTTCTAGTCTGATACAGAATCAGCACAGATTTCTAGAATCTATTTCAGAATAAATCATGATATCCAGTCTATGACAGATTGACCACATAATGGTGATCATCTGTAGCAGATTTTGATACTATTATGAGGCCGACTGAAAGGAGGAATCATCTTTACATGAAACTTTCAGCCCAAGTCCATCACTGATGTGGTCATGTTTGGACCAGAAGCTTTTGACTTCTTTGGCCTGGTAACAGTTGATGAGCTTGGCCTTGTTACCTGCCATGCTTTGCAGTGGCCCACACTCTTTCATATGATATTGATAAAAAAAGTTAAGCAGGTCTATTCTTATGCAAAAGATCTGCAAAAATAATAACATTATGCCTGGTAAGCACAGATCTGTGCTTAATGATAGAATATATCTCTCAGTTGGGTGGTACCACAGCTATATTAGAGTAAGGAAACAATACCTAGTGATAGAATATATCTCTATGTATAAGTATAGTTAGTAAAGAATGTAAGTGACATAATAGAAGTATACCTCAGTTGGGTGGTAACACAACTGAGGAAAAGAAGAATGGAACACATGTCGAAAACAAACAGTGATTGCGTAATTTAAGCGGAGATTGAGAATATAAAAGGAAAGATGTGTGGTAAGTTACGAGGCCGGAGTTTATGTAGGTCTCGTTCTGGTTTATGAACCAATCAGGTGGGCTCCCATGGGTGTTAGCTGCCAGTTACCTGCCAGCCGATGTTTGGCTGTGGTCCCACAACCGTTAGCTGCCAACTGCGTGTGCATCAGACTTGTTACTATTGTAACAGCAATACAATATGCGCAGAGAGAGATGTCTATACTCACTTGAGTGTATTGAGAGATAAAAGAGCTTATAGAAAGCTAGAGTGTTTGTAGAGAGCTTGAGAGGAGCGAGTGATAAAAGACTTGGATTGTGTCTGTCTGTCTAGCAGAAACAGGACAGTATTTATACTACACTAGAAGTACATCTACATGTGATATTCTACGATGAGTAAGACTATCCAGAGTATGTACCAGAGTAAAGAAGCTGATAGTATCTAGGATATTCGTATATACATCAGAAGTTCTATCAGAAGTAACTAAACACATGAAAGTACATTAATCACATGAAGTATATGTAAAAGCATGATTTTTCAACAGTTACCTGCCAGCCACCTCAAGCCGCATTCACACAAGTGCTAGCTGGCTTGTTAACACACATCTACATTTGCAGTTTGGTTACATTGCTTTCTTTATATCTATAAAGTTAGTGACACTAGATAATACATTTGGGTTTTGCATTTATTATGATCTGAATTGGTAGTTGTATTTTTCGTTGAATCCCTGTAAGTCAATATCAGTTTTTGCATAGGATATAATAGTTATCTCCAATTAATACATACTGTTGCCGACCAGGAACCGGGACACAACTGAATGGGACAAAATGAGATAGTTTGCCCATTTCCCGTCATTTCCCCGGCCTTTATATCTCATTTTGTAGTCATTATCAGGGGCTACATGATGATATAAATTTGCAAAGAGGAGTGCTAACCAGTGAGTAGAAAAACGTTTTGTCCTGTTAACTTAGTGTGTCCCGGAACCTGGTTGGCAACAGTAAGGGGCGAGTATTAGAAAATTTTTTGATTCAATAGCACTGTCCATTTTCAAGAGCTCAGTTATCCAAATACAATTCTTTAATTTGAACCAATCTCATATTGTATGAATTTTCATACTCAATACCCTCAAATTTTATCACCTTGTGATATGGTGTTTAGCTTGGTTTCAGAATGATAAATGTTTTTACTACTAATCAGACAGCCTCAAAGTAAGATAATCACTTTCTCTTACATAAATAAATTTTCTTTTTTGACTAAAAGGGAAATACAATTTTGTGTGTGTAAGAGAAATATTCTTAACCAAATAGTCTAACAAGGTAGACACATTGTCATAGGATACATTACCCGAAGCACGAAGGCTAGTGACAGTTAGGTTATTTGTGCAGTAAAAGAAAATAATGTCCTAGAGCCGGGCGCAAAAAAGTTCTCACAATCCTTTCTTTTTCTTTTCTTTTTCTTTCTTTTTCGCGATTTTCGGCCCGGAATACCCACCAGAATGGTCCAAAAACCCTCGTTCTTACTAAACTCGAGGTTGCTGGGTGTGGCTGTGACGAAATCGACCCCAACCCCATTTAGACAATGACATGTGACTTTACCGGTTATTCGGTAACACTTGACAGCTTCCGGCCTCGTACTTGCCATGCTAGCATTGGCCCACATCTTTTTCATAAGTCCGTACAGTACTGTAACTCAACAGTGCTAACTAGGTTGATTCTGATAATTATCAAGACATTATGTTAGTACCTTTACAGATCTTTTGCATGTGGGCAGACCTGCCCTCAACTTTGGGCATTTGCTGATGCATGAGAAAGGCTATTAGTCAACCAGAATTACAAGGCCCCTTTAGGGACTCATTCTTATAACAGCCAGCTTGCGCATGTGGTGGCCCACAATACTTTTATAAGTAAAAACAGCAGCTCTTGGCCAACTCAAAGCCATTCAGCCATTCAACTTAAAAATACTAAATAAGGAAGGTCAGGGTCGCTCCCAATGTCTAAAATCATGTTTTATGTGCTATTCCAACCCAAATTACCTTAAGCGGAACTATGTGTACAATCATAGCTTCCATTAGCTGGTGGTCAATTCGGCTCTGCCAGCTATTCCACTTTCAAGCCAGCCACGGCCGAGCCAAGCCAAGCCAAGCGCAGCTGTGACAACACTATACATGTGTGATTTTTTAGATTCTCAAGTTTTTTGCAAACAACAATGGAATAAAATGACTATTTAGCTGCCAACACGGGATCTTACACATTAAATATATAAAATGGGAAGGAAGCTAATGATACTTTGATATATCCATGTGTATTCTGTAGCATTATTTCTGCTGAGAAATTGCTACAGTCCAGGAACAACAAGTAGGCCTCCATGAAAACAGCAGCACCATTCCCCAGTAAATCTAATTTCATAGTACTAGAAATTCTCATCCACAGATTCTAATTCTATGGTATCTTTCCCTTCAAACTTTTCAAAAATACCTTGAGCACTCTGAAATTCTTCTTCAATGATGGAGGCTCTTGTAGACAATCGAGGCTTGATGCTGCATCGGAATGGTGCCGGGGCATAAAAAGCTCCCTGGAGACAAATTACGTGTAATCATTGACATGATTCTCTAAAGGCAATAGCTTAACTCACTTTGTCATAGTTGAAGATATCAATAGGAATGGCAGCTCCTGTTCTGGTATCTGTGGCAGGAGAGAAGTTGAAGGCCCAGAGAAGGTTCATGACATTAAGGGCCTTGCAAATGTTAACTTCTGTTACAGATGTGGAATATCATACATTAACTCACAAGAGAGGCATTTGCGAGATGCATTCCGGGGCAGACTCTCTAAAACGAGGATATCGGTCTGAAAGCAACAAAATCATTTATTTAGTTGGCTCACCCTACCGCCTCCAAACGCAATATTGGTGTTTCTAAAGTCACGGATATCTACCTCAGCCCTCGTACCAAACGGATTTTTGAGATATCTATCAGGATTGAAAACATCTGGATTGTCATAGACATCTGGAATGAAGTCTCAGATCAACATAAATAGCCTTGATTAAGAGATTGGTACCAACCCGGGTCATGATATATACCCCCTATCAGAGATAATAGAAGCCGTCGGCTGAGATGAAGTCCGTATATCAAACCTACTTACATGTATTGACGAATATAATCGTTCCTTTTGGCAGGACATAGTCTCGATACTATGGACGAGCATCAGAAAGAATGGCTAGTAACAGGAAAATTGGGTCTCTACTTGTCCATCGGTTCGCATTGCATGTGGTATACCAAGGGGGGCGACAGGACGGAATCTATGAGTCTATCACAGATCAGACAGGAGGTTACACCCAACAGCTTCAACAAATCACCTCATTTACTATAGCTTGACAATAAGGTAACTGAGTAAAGTCTTCTGGTCTTGGGGCACGTTCATCTCCAATAACACGGTCTATTTCTTCTTGAGCTTTTCGTTGAGAATCAGGAAATGCTACGAGACACAGTATCATGGTCTGAAGGAATGCTGAAGTGGTATGAGACCCTCCGTCCAGAAAGACACCGCCAAGATATCTGGCTGATAGTCAACTCTGGAAAATGGTTTTAATAGCTTGAGACTTACCCAATCATTTTTCTGCTTAAACCAGATTCCTCTTTGTGTTTTATCACGTTCTCCAGATAACATCCATTCTCTTCCCCTCGTTGGATTCGTTCCTCGCATACTTTCAACAAATGAAAATATATGCGCGTGGACAGTCTCTTTCCCCATTTTGCCATTCGCTTCCACCGAGCCCATCGATTCGGAATGTAGTTAAGGAATGGTAACTGATCAACAGGTGGATGAGCACCGATTTCAAAAACTCTTTCGGCAGCATGGATAGATTTAAAAACTGCGTCGATTTCGGGACACTCGTAACGAGAATAATGTTTGCCGAAAACAACGGATGTTATGACTGATGTCGAGTAGCGTTGTATGTGTGTAAAAAAACGCTATAATAGAGATGTTTCCACGAAGCATTCTTCAAAAAAAATCCTAAGACTCACCTCTGGAGAATGGAGTAATTCGTACATCAATTGAGTAGCTTCAGCACTCTAAACTGTTGGTTAGCACGCACTTCATCAAAAAATTTCATAATTGGGCATAATCAAGCTGTGGATGTGCTCGGGGATAATCGATTTACTGATTATTCTCGTTTATGCCGATTATGAATCATGTCTAGAAACTGACCTGAACTGGCTGGTGCTGGGCCGCTCCAACCGGAGTCAATATCGGATGCATATTTTTGCGGAGAAGACGCCAATTGTCATCTGAAGAATGCTATATTAAGAGACGTCCATTTTCGAAAGATCTTACTCACTATACTTTATCAATGTCATATGCACATCCCCATACATGGTTTCGGCCATATAGCTCCTTGGACGATCACAAGTAAGGCCACTTTGTTGGTCGATCAACTCCTTGATCACTTTCATGCTCGTTGCAACCACGATGGTATCGTTTCCAATCTTGAGCTATGTATACGATAAAAAAGTCATGGACCACTATTCAATCTGAATACTAACAGAATAAATATCCCCATATTTTCTAGCCCACTCTGTGAACCTGAGAACCAGTCAGACCAAAAGAACTACTTCGTGGGATGGTATCTCACTTGAAAAACGCAAACTCAGTTGGAAAAATGTGTGCATTTCCCAGCAGGGGTACAGTAGGCGGACCTGGTGGAAGCGTTGATTCTCGTCTCCCCACTTTGGATAGCTTGAAGACCATCCAAATTACAATGGTAGATGACAAAATCGATATCCACATGAGCGGGAACAAAGATCGAAGGGGTGTTATGCTTGCTGTCAACATACTGCTTTAAGTACTCTGAGCTGAGTATACATTGAGGTTAGAATTGATCTTGGATGCATTAGATTTTTATGAGCACAGAGTGGCCGTCATCGCTGCCCGCGGGAGGCCACAAGTCGTAAGCAACAAAACGGGAAACCAGTCCAGATAGATAGAAACACACGGTGTGGTCCTTCACGAACATGCCGAATGTAGATGTTTGGTAGCCTGCCATACATCTACTCCAACCTGCCGATGGAATCGAGTACGTCATCCTTCGTGACGGTAGTCCCTGGCATGGAGATAACCGGTAGTCAACCGAAGATTGATATTTGGAACAATGTTTGCTTTTGTTTACGGTACTCTTACGAAATTGAATGTCGGAATATATCCGAGGGTTGTTGCTAAAGTCTATTAAACAATCAGATCCGCTGATTTGTTTGTATTGTAGTGAGATTGTGACATATGTTAGTGTCTGCTATGGAGTAAGACTCGGAGTTCCGACGCGAGTCAAAGGACACCTTACCTGCCACTTTATGGAGATACACCTTTGCAATTTTATGTGAGCCAGTGTATCCATATGAACCAGCGTATTTGGGCAGGGTAACCAGTGAGTGCAAGCTGAAGGCCACCGTTCAATCTGGTCCTAAGTTATTGATATTGCTTAAGGAAATTCAACTTTTTCAGCAGCTTCTGGACCACGCAGCTATGCCATGGGATTTGAAGCAAAAATAAATCGCGGAACTTTGCACTATTTTTAGCATTCACGCGGAACTTTACGTCATTTTTTGATTCATCCGCACACTTACAGCGTGACGTGTGACTACGCCAAATTCGCAACTTCTTAGACATTGGAAACTTAAACTTCAGCTGCAAAACTTTTAAGACATGAATCAAAATTTTTATGTTGGACTGTATATAATTCATTTATTAAAGCAAATGTATGACTATAAACATCCAGAGCTTGTACACATCTCCTCTAGGATGCCAAAATTGACCATTCATTTGAAAATAAAGATGGAAGATGACTGATGGAGTCATATACTTCATATCTTTAAGATTATGGCTTTGCTTTGTGATGTTGTGTTTGCCCATTACAAAATTGAATATTGAAATCTCTTTTTTTTAGCTTGATTTGTAATTATAGCCAGAGAAACCTGCAATGGCCCATCCCCTTGTTCTGGTTATAACACACCTTATAATGTATAGATGAAAGAATGAAGTATATAAAAATGATCACTTCAGCAGACTTTATAAATGTCTGGGATATTAAGATGGTAACAATATTTTCACATTATAAAATAATCAGAATGAGTTTTAATTTTTATACTTATAACTTGGTTATTTTCCGTTACATTCATATATTTTTTATATATATTCACTAGTTCTTTGAATCATTGTCATGTTATACATTCATTATTATCACTGTTCAACATGGTGGATTTTCCAGTACCATTGGCTGTGAGTGAAGCTGAGCTCCTAGAAACCCAGCATCAGCTCCTGTAGCCCAAATCTCCTCTGGCACTATTTTGGCTTATTTTGACTTTTTCTGGTTATCCTGCCATTGTGCCTTGAATTTAAGGGGATTGACCACTGCCACTGTTGCAGGGTCATCCTGTGTCCACCTAATCTCAAGCTTTCTTACCACCTTTGCAGAAAGACTGAGTGTAGTACTGCCACAGGTAGTACCAGTTGATCAGAAGTGATTGAAAATCCTGTCAATTTATCTCAGAACAGGTAAAGCAACATTAAAACATTGAGCACATCTTGCAGCAAAGCCAGCCTCATGCTGAATATCATTGGAGTTTAACCTCAATCAGCTTTGTAACATCTCTCACTTCACTTGAGCACTCTTCATGCAAGCTCTGGATGTTTACAATCATATTTTTGCTTAAATAAATAGATGATATATGCAGTCCAACATGAAATTTTTGCAGCTGAAGTTCAAGTTTCCGATGTCCAAGAAGTTGCGAATTCAGCCTAGTCACAAGTCACGCTGTAAATGTGCGGATGAATCAAAAAATAACGTAAAGTTCCGCGATTTATTTTTGCTTCAAATCCCATGGCATAGGTCCTTGGGTAAACTCCCGCAAACAGGACTGGGATTACCTAGTTTACTAAGAACCCGGGAAGAAAAGTTAAGATGTGATAGGCCGGAACAATGTAGAAATAGAGGAGATAGATTACAAGGCCGGAGGTTTACCGAAGGTCTCGTCTTTACTTGTCCTGGGGTCGCTGAGTGTGGCTATGTCAAAACGACTGCCAAACCCACTTGGAAGGTCACTTGACTCAGCTGGTTAAGTTAAATACAGTTTAGTGATGCTTCATCTAGAAGCTATGGACTTTCTATTCGGCCCGGGAATAAATTATGATATTGGCCATTAGATTCTGGCCTCCTTCGTGCCATGTCGAAGGCAATGGCCACATCTTTTATTAGAACTAAGTATGCCCTATTATCCCCCTATTGGTATTTTGTGCAACTTGTCTCGGGCTTGGGCGGTTAGATGTCGAAGATATCATTGATGCTCAGACTTCCAGAAGTACCGTTATTGTTAGCTAATGGAGGCATGACGTTCCATTGTATATAATACGTCAAGTGTGTGCCAATTCCGTGGAATACGTTATCCCTCTATTCATAGACCATAGTTCTAGAGTATACTCATCCCTAGTAGATGCCCCCTTTATAGTTTGAGCTTGCCGTATTTGAATGTATTGCACTCTGTTACACTCCGGAATTATAAGGGATCTCTATCTAGCCGAGATGTCAAAAAACCATATCTAATTAATTCACGGGCTTGTTCAGCCTTTTAGCTCGTTGCCAAGCTACTACAAGGTAAGTCCACAAAGCCTACCGGGCTCGTCTGCTTGCCGCTTGACTCCTTTGACTGGATTGTACAAGGTAAAAAAAAAAGCCGGTCAAAGCGGGTTAATCAAAAGGAATGGCCCGACTAGAGCAAATGGAAAAAGGAAAAGGAATAGCCGATACACCCTCGGTATCCTGAGGCTCTATCTCCCAGTATGCTTCCCAAAGTGCCTTCGGGGTCCTCCCTGATAGGATTTATTGTGTCATCACTTGTTGCTTCGTCAGGTGGGGTGTGAAATTTATTTGCCTTGAAAAATGGTCGTCGCTACACAGCTCTACAAATCAAAAAACCATAGTGCATTCTGGCGTCAAGTGAATAGCCCTTTTATGTGCTCACGAGAGGACGGATTATGTGGCACTACCTCAGACAGAAGTACAAAACCAAACCTCAGAAGCGACTCTGATGTTGAGCTCGACATGTGGAATACTTTTCTAGTCTGAAATGAAAAAAAAATTATATAGTTTCATATCGCAATAAACCTGAATTTCCTCATGTTAAGGTGTATTGAAACTTTATTTTATACTTATCGGTATGCAATCTCAAGACTACCGAGTAGTTGCTGATCACCTTTAATCAGGATCTGGACCGCATCGTTGGTGGACTTAGGCTGAAAGGTTTCATGATTCCTCCTTGCAGTCGGGCTTGTAATCAATTCAAGTGAGAATGAACTATTTCTCACTAGATAAAAGTGACTGGAAATGATTGATGGACCTACTGTCCCACCATTAACACCTGTTGTTCAAAAACTTCCTTGACTGGCTTTTTTGGCTGTACCCAGCCAGCCAAGGAGGTCAAGTAGCCGGTCTGTGAGGATTTTCGACAATTTTGATGTCGGCATTGATTATTTAATGTAACATGTTGCCTGACTTGTAACTCTGCAACAAGTCAACAAGCCAGGCAAGCAGTGGGTCAATTAATCACGCGTTTCCGTGATGTAGACATATCCAGTTCATCGTATTTTGTATAAGCTGCTCCTTGTGCATGATCAAGCCACCTACCGAGTCAAACCGAGTCAACTTTGTGGCTAGATTTAAATTTTGTTACCTCTTAACCCGTGATAACCCGCTACTACGTGATAAACTTCGGCTTTTGAATTACTTTTTGCCTAATTTCCTAGATGGTGTTCTGCACGAATCTTTAAGAGATCATATATTGAGGCGCAGCCAATTGTTCCAAAAATATCTAGTAGAAATGAGATTGGGGTGACGAACAGCTTGAATAAGCTACGTAAATGCCTTGTTCTTTACTTAACTACATATACTCGGTAGATAACGTCAGTTTGGTTCTTTACTTCAATGTTGCCAACGGCTCCCAAGCCAAGACAAACAAAACATGCTAAGCTTATGGGGCAACTGAGCGGAGTCCTTTGGGAAAAACGCTTTTTGCATTTCTGTGGTATATTTGACAATGTTACCAGATCCAATTCGAGCTTTGATATCCTACTGAAAGTGCTCTATCGTGTAAAAGAATATGGTAAGTCGTCCAGGCTCAAAAAGTATAAAGCTCCAGATGTCTAGCGCCAGTTCTCTATCCCATCCCATGCCTTCTACGCCTCTCTATTCCAGCCATTACAACACTCTGATTTTTGACATCGGAGATGTCTTGTGTTTCTACGCACTACAAAAGCCATGTTGTCCTGGAAAAATACCTCCTAAGATCCTGAAGAGGGTCATATCTTCGCCGATGTGGGAGGACTATGAAAAGGGTCTAATTGACGAACAAACGTGCTATGAACGAGCATCATTTGCCTTTCAAATTGATGCAGAGGCTCTCCGTACAGCATTAGATGAAGCCAGGGAGACACTCGTATTCAGGCCCGAAATGATATCCCTACTTCGAGAACTAAAGCTTCAGGGAAATTTCCGATTATACGCCATGTCCAACGTCTCTACCTCCGATTTCGAGTTTCTTGCCACTAAATTCGATTTTTCCATCTTCGACAGAGTGTACACCTCCTGTACTCTGCACGAACGCAAGCCCGACCTTGCATTCTATCGTCGTGTCTTAACGGAAATCACTGGGGATCCAGAGAGAATGATATTCATTGATGACAAGCCGGAAAACGTGCTGTCAGCCAAGTCATTTGGCATGCATGCCATCGTCTTCAAGGATCCTGAATCACTTTGGCGACAATTATTGAACCTGCTCGGAAACCCGGTGGATAGGGCTAGGAGCTATCTGGACAAAAATGCCGGTCAGCTAAATACAGTCACTTCGACGGGAGTTGCCTTCATGGAGAACTTCTCTCAGCTGTTAATATATGAACTTACTGGTAATCGGTATGCTCCGTCATACTTGATTTTGCTAAATAACAACTGATTTATGTCCTGCTAGGAAACTTGTAAAGTTGGTAGAAAATCGATGTACCTGGAATTTCTTCCAAGGTGAAGCTTGAAGGTCCATATCATATATTCACAAATTGCCCGACTCATACAATTGCTAGGGAAAGGAATTTTGACAGACATCGACTATCCAGATGATCTAGATACTACCTCACTGGCATTGACAATTATGGGAATCCCAGAAGATGTTGTGCAATCAGTGATAGAAGAGATCTTGAAGTATCAGAATGCTGATGGTATCATTTTGGTAAATATCGTTTTCCTCGCCTATACCCAACTTTTCTAATATCTCGCGCAGACGTATTTTGACCACTCACGTGCTCATTTCGACCCCGTTGTTTGTGTTAACGTGCTTAATCTATTCTACCTTCATGGGCAAGGACACCGATTATCGCAGACGCTCGGTTGGGTGCACCGTGTCCTGAAAACGCGCGCATATCTGGACGGAACACGATACTATGCATCCGCAGAAATATTCTTGTTCTTCCTAATGCGCTTCCTAAAAAATGTTCCCGACAGTGAAGTTCACGACATGTTTATCCCCTTACTCAAAAAACGCATTCAAGAGCTTGTCGGATCAAAGGGTGATTCCACAGCATATGCTATACGTGTCCTTGTTTGTCACTACTTAGGCATATGTGACCATAGGGACTTCTGGCAGCTGTTGCATCTGCAACGTGAAGATGGGAGCTGGGAGACAGGATGGTTGTACAAGTATGGTAAAACAACAACCTTAATTGGGAACTGTGGTTTAACTACTGCTCTGGCAATGAAGGCTGTGGAAGTAACAATGGCTCGGGATCAGGGTTTGGGAACACCTTTACTTAAGGACTAGAATGTGGAAGTTACCCGAAGATCGACATCGGCCTATCAATTTTGATTTTACCTGGCTAGTTTTTCGGAATGTGCCAGTTAGTCTTATCTTATCCTGTTTTTGGTTATGTATAAATGCTTAGAAGTATTCTTTTGATGTCAAAATGACTCCCCATTTGGAAAGTCGCTTGACTGAGTCAGTATTAGTTCTCTAAGACTTTCGATTCGGTCCGAGAATCAATTTATTACGAGGTTGAATTTATGGGCTCATGGCGTGTGTCTGGACATTATTCAAATTTTTCAAGTGGCATATGCCCCCAGCATATTTGCGCACAAGCGGAGTCTTCGGAGACTGGTCCAGTGGTCAATTTATTATGTAATGAGTCACCACGAGGTTCCGGGTTCAATTCATGCAAGTCACATTCTGAGTTTTTTGACCATGGATCATTTTTCTTGGTCTTAAATGTTTACTTTTTGATTAAATCACTTGATGACAATAAAGTATATTATAATGCTATATCAGCCCCCTTAAGTATGATTTGTTGAAAATCTAAAATCTAATTCAATTCTGTGGGCAATTTTCCCCTGCACTTTGTGCACACCTTTCCATGGAGGTAAATAAACAGTACTATATGGCTAAGTCTACTTGTGAGTCACAAAGATACCTTCAAAATTACTGAATACAGTATTATCTACCCTCTGTTACAACAAGAGTTGTACTTTGTAAGGAAATGAGGTTTGTTGACTGCAGATCACAGCCATTCAGTCGTTCACCAGCTGGAGATCACAGCTTGTCAGCTGACTGGGGTCTTGGACTACTGAGGCTTAGCCTACAAGTCTGAGGGTTTGTCTGGGATCTGTAACACACAGACACATGTCCTGTGTGAGTCTGCTGGCTACAAAGATGTAAGTCTTTGTGGATCATTCAAGAGTTTGAGAGCACAAGAGTGTTATGAAGTAAGACTTGTTGTGTATTAACAAGGTTGAGCTGAGGAATCAGCTTGAGCTGGTTTCTACTTAAATACAGAAAGGTATCTACATATGGACCATACTGCTGCATGTTCTATGTGTGTGTAGGTCATCAGTAAGTAGCATGTAAGTAATGTACAACATGTGGTTGAACACATGTTAATAGAAGGTACATGAGGGATCAGTGAGGTGATTGAAGAATGCATGTAAGTAGCATGGTGTTTGTGAGGTAGCCATACATTGAAGGGGAATGAGGTATGCATGAGGTCAATTGTGAGGTGATTGTGAAATGTTTGAAATGAAGGAATAGATAATGGAAACATGAGGAAAAGTGAATGGTGATTATAGGAAGAGGGAGGTCACGGTGTCTGTAGGTAAGGGGAAAAGTTGTAACACCCTCAAAGCTAGCCTAGTGAGGGTACCACAAAAAGATTTCTTGTGATTAAAGTGTCTGGTAATAGTATTGTGAAGTCCTCAGTAGAATTAATGTAAGGGCAACACCTGGAAGCATGATGACTACACTCAACACAACTGCAGGAAGGGATCCAAATTCTATATCAGTGTTATGTACATATAGGAGGGGTCTCCAGATACTACATACCTGCAGGAGGGGATCCAAAGAGAAAAACTCAAAGGACAACCACAGGTGATGGGTATATATACTATTTATGACAGCATGAGAATAAGAAGCAGTGAAAATACAACAAAAAGGAGAACAATAGAAGATTGATCAAACAATGGAAGAATACAATGGGAGAGAAGACAATAGGAACTGGAACAATGGAAAATGATGGAGGGCAAGTACAAAGTAACAATGTGGGCATAGGGCAGTGTGTAGATGTGGGAGGGTGATGATGGCATGAAATGAAGAGAAGGTGCTGTACTGGAAGTCCCCTGACAATTAAGATTTAAAATATTGAAAGTCTCATGATTCTCATTTTTTGTGATTATGGTTATTTGCATTTAATAGCTCTCACCTTCAGGAAATAGAATCTTCATTCTCTGAACAGGTGAGCTCCAGGTTCAACAACAACTGGAGCAATGGCTTATCAAATAAGATGGAAAAATCAAACAAAAATACAAAAATCCATGAATGAAAGAAGTAGGCCATCGCTACGCGTGGCAGGTACGAGGCCGTAAATCGGCATTAGATGTCATGCGGAGAAAGCCAGGTACCCGATTCTATATTACCAAATGGGTTTACCCACGACCGCCTAAGTGATTGGAATAAGTAAGGACGAGACCTCATAAATTCGGCCTCGTAATTTTTCGGGTGCAGGAGCCCTTGCTTATAATACTTCGGTGATGTTTTCACCCTCCTGTTGCTGCTACATGTTTGTTGGATTTTTACTGATTCCCCAATATTTTATCAGACCACTACCATCTTCGAGAGTGTTAATACTGCCATTGTTAATGCTACTCTGGTCTCTGTTAATCCTCCTGAATATATGTATGTTTCCTTTTCTTTTCGTCTCAAGTACTATATTGCTAAGTCGTCTCAAAGCTTGACACAGCCATATACCAATCCCAAAGCAATTACTTGCCAGATTATCCCTACTGAGCCAGTGAGTATTTGACTGTCTTCATAAACCTTGACAATGAAGAATTCATCTCATGCTCTCGTTTTAAACCCTCCTGACCAACCTCAATGGGACTAGTGGGGCTGCGACCCAGCGTTTCCAGTTTGTTACACCCTTCTAAATTTTATTGATGAATGAATCGGATTGGTGGTTGACTTTCTCATGGATTAAAGGATAAATTTTATGTGATACTTCATTCTGCGTCGAAAAATGTTCAATATTACTGCCTTAATTGAAATTATTGAAAGTCTGTATTTAGTGTATCCTGAAATTGAGAATGCAAGAACTGGAAGATCAAATCAGACTTTCCTCACCAGAGAGCAAAGAGGATGCAAAATGGTTATAGCATAGTATATGTATGAGAACTGTGCTCAAGATTGAAGTACAGAATGACCATCATTGAAGGGACAGACAGACACAGGACACTTAAGTATGGAGTGAACTCCATCAGAGGTATATGCTGAAAATGTGCACCATGTCTACAGAGACCTTCATTGGAGGTACACACAGAGATGGAGACCTTTATATACATAAAGTACAGAATGACCTCCATCAGAGGTATGTAATGAAATGAAAATGCATGCCATGTCTGCAGAGGCCTTCATTGAAGGTACACACAGACATGGGTACCTTTGTATACATAAAGTACACACCATGTCTGCAGGGACCTTCATTGGAGGTACAGACAGACATGGGCACCTTTGTATACTAGTATACATGTATGTAATAAATGAAAAATAAAAAACTCGGACTTGTGAATACAAAAGTACAGTACAGTACTATAAGACATGATATAGTACAAGTATAGTAACTGTACCCATGCCTTGTGTCTGCAGTGACCTCCATCAGAGGTACACACACAGCACACTATGAGTATGTAATGAAAATGCGCACCATATCTGCTGTGTCCTCCATCGGAGGTACGGACGGGCATGGGTACCACTGGTCACGTGACATGACTCTGTCCTCCGGAACACAGAGACATACTGTTCAACACTTGTACTGAGAGAAGCATTTATTATTATAAGTAGCTCTATAAACATAATTTGTAGTGCTAAACTGCCTCTATAAATTGAGCTATAAAGCATCAAATTCTATGAAGTCTTTATGAAGTTATACTCAATTTAATGAAATTTCGGACGCAAATTGACTCATATTTCTTTAACGAGGGATCTTAATTAAAACCCGAGTCCAGATTCGTGTTCAGCTTGCCCAAAAACATATATAACAGAAGAGGCCATCGCGTGGCACATACGAGACCTTAAGCTTGCCTTAAGCCGTAAACTGTTTAATGCCGTCTGATGCCATGATGATGGCAGAAATGCCGAGAAGAACCACGCACATGGTACTATTGCCAAATGGGCATGAGGTTCGTTTTTGACACTGCCACACTCAGCGATTCGGGTTAAGTAAGGACGAGTCCCTTACGGGCCTCGTAATGCAGATAATAATGCAATAACTTCAGCATCAAAATGAGCACTATCCAGAGGTTATGTTTTGCAATGATATTGTCCATCAGGAATCCAATTCCTGGTTCAGCATGAAGACACTCCAGACTGTATTGATTATGTAATTATCCAGAGGAATGGCAAGAGTCCTCCAAATTATAATCAATACAAGGCTTAAGAGTAGCAAAAAGGGAAAGTGATTTGACTATACAATATAATTGGCTTACTGTAGTCTATTTATTGATATATCAGCACCAGCTGCCTTTTGTGAGCTTACTAAATAAGATCTCAATTTACCAAATGGAGATTAGGCATGGAATTCTAAGCAGCAAGGTTCAGTAGGGACAAGTCCTGCTTTCAGTTGGCTTTGTAATTAAGGAGACTAATTCACTAGGATTACAGGGGCAATTTTCTTTGTTGAACTACACTGCATGCAAATTAAAACATTACACAAGTGGAATATTTTAATTTTTTACATTATATTTTGAAAATATTTTGGAACCAAATTATTTTCAAAATATTACATGCATTATTGAAATATTTCATGGGTGAAATATTTTAACTTGCATGCAGTGCTATGCTCATAGACTGATGGACTTTCAAGCTACTGCAATATAGAAAGTATCATTATTTAGTTTCCACATCATTGCGAGGCTGACTAAAAGGAGGAATCGTTCTTTATCCAAACCTCTTGGCATGATTAATTGAATGTGATGGTTTGTTTGTACATCTGGTTATATTCTGTTCCGGTTCCGGCTGTTTACACTTGAGCAGCGTGTTTAAGCAGTTGTTGTGACATATTTGTTTCTCAGGCTATTGCCATTTGCTTGCAACCCATCTGCACATATCATTTATTATTCCTCTACTTGCCTCACTCATGTTCTGGAGCTTGAGACTCTTGTATTTATGATTTTTCAATTATGTACTGAACATGCATGTCTCCTATTTGATGCAACTGAAAGCAATGACACTGCATTGTATAAAACTTTTTAAATCATAACTTCAGATTGAATAATCTTGAGCTTAAATTTGACTAAAGCTGAATGTTACAGAAAGCTTGTACATTACAGTGAGAATCAGTATTATAGTATAACTACTGCACTTTTATGGCAAACTACTTTACTTTATAATTTTGTTCTGGAATCACTTCAAACCAATACTTGAAACTTGAAACTTCTTTCATTGAAAATTGAGATCAATCACAGTTTAGGACTTTTAGGTAGCTAAAAAGGCCCCATCTTTGAATTTGGTCAAATACTAAAATTTTCATGGACTCATAATGCAACTTGATACCCTGCATCAGTTATTATGGCATATGACTCAAACATTTAAGTTGTAACCATTCAAACCTGCTCAAGAAAATTTTTTTACAAATTGAGACTGAATGATTTTGAGGAGCTTGCTCATTCAAGTTGTTTATTTAAAAAAACTCAAGTGTAAGTTTGAAAGGAATACATTTAATTGCTCAATTTAAGGGAAGCCTTGATAAATGGATTCCAAAGTGAAAGTGAGAATTGAAAGTCAATCCTGCCAACTTTATGAGTAATACTAAACACTCAAGTTATTTTCTGTAAATGAGCCAATTGATTAGATATAAGAACGATTCTTAAAATTGCCAAATTTGTACAGATCAAGTCTCTATTTTTAAAATATTCCTACAGCTCTCAATTTGATATTAGGACTCATTACTGCCAGCAGGTCATACAGCACCATTTATCACACAAAAATTGCCCCTGTAATCCCAGCGGATTAATTTTCTTAATGTAGTAAATTAAAACAATATGAAAGTAAAGTACAGCAATTACACTTTGGGGGTTTCATGTGCACCCTTATTCCCCTCATCATTTCGTCAAATTCTCTTTCCACAATCACTTTTGAAAAATCAAGGACAGTAAGGTTGTAGCAAAGAAGCATAGGATTATATAGATACCAAATAATAAGGGATTTGAAGTCATTGAAGTTACTTATTTAACAGAATACATCAAAATTTGACTTTTTTGCTGCCAAAACAGCAGATTTGAAAAGTAATTTGGAAATAAGGTAACCTTGAACATGTTAGATTCCACTGATATGGGTGTCTACATATAGGTACACTAAACCGCTACAACCTTACTGTTTTTGATTTGCCAAAAAGCATGTCTGGGAAGTGTGAGATACGAAAAAGAAGTACAGAATGACTCATAGAAGCAACCAAATGACATACCTCCAAAGTGTAATTGCTGTACCTCATTTTTTCAAATCCAAAGAGATAGAAATGATGGGGCTTTTTTTCTGCATAAAATGATCCCTCAAAGTATTTTGTGCTTGCAGTCATTTTCAAGTTACAACTTGAATAGTCTCAATGGTGATGACACACTTTATATCTGCCAATGTGTGGATTGTGCACAAACTCAGTGTCAGGTTGAGGTCAATATTTGACCCATTTCCCAGAATGGTTTTCCAGAAGATTTTCATCTAAAACAAACTGCTTAGCTTGGCTCATGAATTCTGCAAGCATGTC
The DNA here is from genome assembly GCA_037954225.1 of Stygiomarasmius scandens. Classification (NCBI taxonomy): domain Eukaryota; kingdom Fungi; phylum Basidiomycota; class Agaricomycetes; order Agaricales; family Campanellaceae; genus Stygiomarasmius; species Stygiomarasmius scandens. The sequence goes on along the minus strand of JBANRG010000099.1, from coordinate 161,385 downwards.
CATACTGGCTATTTGATCCATCTTGTTTACCACCACCAATCTGCAGTAATGCATCTATCCAAATATTAGAATATTGTTGTTTAAGGTTAAAAATCAATCACTGTAACTAGTCAAAATACATTATCTATACTAAAAAGATAGGAGTCATAGTCAAGTTTCAGTCCAACAGTTGCTTGGTGGGGTCAGGATGTGTCTATCTCTAACACTCCAAGTCATGGTGGGGTTGGTCAGGGAAAGTGGGTCATCCTCTGGTTTTCAATGTTTTCCTCTCCCATTGACAGTCAATCATCACATCTCAATTTGATTATGCATGACAAACCAAAAATCCACTCCCAGGCAGTACAAAAAGGTCTGATGAGTGTCAGGGGACTCCCAGTACAACACCTTCTTTCCTTCATCTCATACCACCATCACATTCCATATCTACACACTGCCCCATGATCACATCATTACCTTGTACCCACCTTTCATCATTTCCCATTGTTTCGGTCTCTATTGTCTTCTTCCATTGTTTTCTTTCCCCTTGTTCCCATCGTTCTTCTTTTGATTGTACTTTCACTGCTTCTGTCTCTTGCACTGTCATTGATAGTATATACCCATCACCTGCAGTGGTGGTCCTTTGAGTTTTTATCTTTGGATCCCCCTCCTGCAGGTGCATAGTATGTCCCTCATGTATGTACATAGCACTGATTATAGACTTTGGATCCCCCTCCTGCAGTTGTGTTGAGTGTAGTCCTCACACTTTCAGGTGTTGCCCTTACAATGAGCCCTGAACTGGCAACTAATATTGTCAATGCTCAAGTGAATGAGTAGTGGTACTAAAACCATAAAGATGGAAAAGAAGTGAAATTTCAAGTGGGTGGGTTTACAAAATATCAATGCTAGTTCTATACTATGAAGTTTTCAGAGGTTAAATAGGAGAGAATGGACCCAAATCTACAGTAAGTAATAGGTAAAAATATTTATGAATATTGGAGGTACTGTTAACTGGCTACAGAACAGTAAGTGTAAGATTGTTAACTTCCATAGCCCACATAGGAATTAAGACTCAAGCTGGAAGGACACATTGATACACTGTCAAAAATCACATTTTAGATACTATTTTTGAGCAGATAAAGTGCATTATCTCATGCAAAATGGGTAATAAAAGGACTAGAGTGAGCCTGAACTGCTAGTTAAAGTATTAGTATTGCAGACCATTCAGTAGTAATAATGTTAAGTATGAAGGATAGAGATCTAGCTTATCTTGACTACTATGGCAGATGTATCACCCTACCAAAGTTACTACTCGTGGGAATAAAAAGTGATGGTCTGATTGTCCGGAGTGACGTCATTATAATATTTTGTTTGGGCTGATTCTTGTTGTCCATTCAACAAAATGCAATTATAATGTGAAGGTAGCTAAGCATACATTATAGCAATCTATCTATGTACTTAAAACCCTGTGTGACCTCCCTTGGCTTTCAAGACAGCTTCCACAACATCATCCATGCAGTGGACATACTTGTTGACATCTTTGATCTTTATCTGCTTCCATGCCTCCTTAACAGCCTCAGTTAATTCAGCAACAGAAGAGGGATGATGGGCCTGTTTTCAGATGTGTTCCTTTAGTTCATGCCAAATATTTTCGATGGGATTGACATCTGGGGAAGAGGGAGGGTGTGGGAAAATAGTAATATCATGGCTTTTGGGCCATTGAACTGTGGTCTTTGAAGTATGACTGGGGGCACCATCGTGCTGAAAGAAAATAGACCCTCTCTTCTCTTTCATCTTGCTCCAAAATCCCAAGAATTCCTTCTCCAGCACCTGCTCCTGATAACATTTAGCATTCATTCCACCACCTCTGCCACCTGGGTATTCCAAGACCACCAATGATCCCTTCCTGCCCTGCATTATGCATCCCCATACCATAACACGTATACTTGACTGCTTGAAAGTCGGAATCAAACAGTCTTCTTGAAATATCTCGTTGTCCCGGCATGTAACATAAATCCAACCCCGGGTGTCATCAAGGTAAATATATGACTCGTCTGACCAGATGACTTTATCCCATTCAAATCCATGAACCTTCCTTGCCCATTCAAGCCTCTTCCTCCACTGACCCTTTGTCAAGTAAGGCACCCTTCAAGCAAGCCTCCTGTGATATCCCTGAGAGGCTAGATGGTTGCGTATCGAACCAGCACTGAGATGGGGTTCAACTTGATTTCCAATTTCTTTATATGACATCCAGCGGTTCTTTCGAGCAATTTTCACAATCTCTCGTTGCAATCTATCTGTCACCTTTGGTGGTTGGCCACTCCATGGTCGGTTTGATGTAGAACCTGTTTCGCAAAATTTTTTCCAGATCTTCTTGGCAGTACTAGCTGGAAAACCTTCGGATTTTGCAGCCTTGGCAATATTTCCTAAGGCCTTTATGGCACCCACAAGTCGGTTCTTCTTGGGAGAATCGTACTGTTTGCGAACCATAGTGCGAGGCTGATGTGGGTGTAGAAACGAGGATAAAACTTACAATGTGTTGATCGCGCGTTGAGTCATGGGACTGTCACTTTTTATTCCCACGAGTAGCTAACTTCAAATTCCTACTTAAACTATCTGTGTACTTGTTACGACTCAAGGGATTTACAGACTTGGTAATCAATGTCTAAAGACCGGAAGTAGAAAACCTTGTGATAAATGCATTAGGAGGGTAACAATCAAAATAGAATAGATCTACTGAGGAGTGATCAGATGAGTAACTGCCTTAGGATCAGTATGATCGCAAGTTGAGATGGATAGATAGACCACTTCTACTATCTAAAGTATTGTTCAGTAGTCCACCAAATACTACTGAGGATAGAAATATATAGGAATAAGTAGAGTACCAAAGGTACCAGGACTAGAGAGAGAAATCTACTGAGACTGGTAATGTGCCTGCTTGGTGAAACTCAAATATGAGCTTCATGAATGAAACAACACAAAACCAACACAAAATATAATAATTGAGCAAGGTGGTGTGGGGTGTAGGAACACTTCTTGATAAACTTAAGAGATATTTAGCTCAAGAACAAGACACACAATGGTTCAAGTCTAATTCCAAAGTCCAATAACAAATCTTTTCAAATGACAAGTCCTTTCTTCTTCAAAGTTCAATAATCAAAGTCCAAACAATGACCAAGTCATGTTTCTTATGCACACAATATGATTGCACTAAAATAGAAGTCTTTGTTAAAGGTTCTTGGGCCTTTGTCTTGTAGGTAAGGGTAATGTAGAGTTTCCTTTGACACAATAAGCTGGCCTGGGCAAGTGGGGTTTAGGAACCCTCCAAGAGACACCAGGATCCACAGCGAGTGCTACTGTACTACTCTGTTGTCTACCTATGACTACATGGTCCTTTTATACTCTAGAAACTAGTAACTGTATAGTTTTAGATTTTATTTTAAAAGTCTGATAAAAGATAGAAAGAAATATGAGAGTAAAAGGGATTGACACTGAGAGAGACTATATCAGGAAAGATGGTTACCTATAGAGGTAGTAGATCTGTGAAATATATACAAGAAATCTGGTATATCTTCTTATCAGTGCAATCCAGTCGCTCTTGGGTCAAGGGTTAGTACCCTTGTGTACCTTATGGATAATCTTATCCACAGTCTTGCATTCAGGAATAACTAGATTCCATTATATGCAAGCAGCTCCATATGGGTTGTGCAGTTACACGTAACCTGAATCCATATGGTCTTCTTGATATCAGTATGGAAATACCAGTGCTCATCTTAACCATGATCTGATAGCCCTATCAACATGGATCAGGATGTAAGGAAACTATCTTTAGAAGTGTTGTCTTGCAATGAATGGAATACCCCTATATGTGTAAGTTCTTGTCCTGTTTCATGCAAGGTCATCTTGCATAGAGTGCTTTGCATAAGACAGCTTCATGTAAGGTCATGCCTTTAGGTCTTCTGGATAGGATCAATCTAGTTCTGAGTATAGACTAATCCCTAGTTCTTATTCATTAATCTTGATATCTTCTTTGTATCATCTTCAAGTCCAATAAGTTGTTATCCTGTTGAATCATGAATTATAGATTACACATGCTCAATGTCTTGTGTGTTGCAACTTGTTGTCAGGAGCAGTGGATATGTACTATTCATGAACAATATAGTATGCAAGACATAGTATTGTACCAAGCATCAATCTTAGTATCTAGCATACTTAGTTTAGTTCACATAGATACTTAATCTTATCCTTTTGCCTTCACGAGCATAATTGTAACCACTTTGACTGATAGTTTGGGCTCACTTCAGTCCTCTTTCACCTGGTTGAGTATACATAATTGATATATACATTATTCTTTATGTGAAAACTGAAAAGTTGAAGTCGATTTTCTCATGGCGTATCACCAGTAAGAATGGCATTTGGTAAAAACAGAATACACCCAACACAAAGGAGTGAAACAATAAGATCAAATGCAATCCATCCACAAGGAAAAGTGTATTATTAGAACAGGTATACTAATCCACTGAGTGGATCTTGCTACTGAGAAAGAGAATACTACTGAGGGATATTATTAGGATTGTCACAGAGACATGAGATGAGGCAAGTAAACTTAAGAGTGAGACAAGAGCAAGAGACCTTGAACACAACTAGTCCAATAGACCAAGTTAGATTAGAGTAGTAAGAGAATACAAAGCATACCTAGTCCAAATAGACCAAGAGGTCAAGATGAGGACTAGGTTACAGGATGTAGAGTTTAAATACTATACTACAGAGATTGGAGATGTGAAACTAGGGTTAAGGGTCTACAGCACTACTAACGTGTGTTTGGGAAAGATTGTGGTAAGGCTATGGAAAGGTTATGGACAAGTATGATCGAAAGGGAAATGAAAGAAAGGTGTAAAGGTGTGAGGCAGCAATAAGGCTGCATGCACTACATGGTTAAGGTTAAGGTTTTGGAAGTAAGGTTAAAGGAAGTGACAAACAAGAACATACAAATATAAATGTCTGTAAATAAAGGAAAAATGAATATTAATAATTGGAATAAAATGTCAGTATTTAGTCTTCATGACATTACCCCCCTCCTTAGAGTCTATTGTCCTTGATGACTATATTCTTGGTGTATCCGGGTGTTTTTTGTGAAACACTGTGATTGATCTCTTAGCATTTACAAGTTTTGTTACCAGTTCCCATGAATTATGACCCTCGTTGTACCCTTTCCATTTTACCAAATATTCTATTCCCCTCCACCGAATCTGACTGTCCAACAGCTTTTCCACTTCATATTCTGGCTCATCTTCTTCTTCTAGGTATATAGGCTCTGGTTCCAACTCCTGTTTTCCATTGATTTCATTACCTTTGAACGGGTAAAGTTTGTCAACATGAAATACAGGATGGATTTGTTCTAGTGACTTGGGAAAGTCAAGTTTATAGTCAAGGCTTCCTACTTTTTCAATGATTTCATAAGGGCCTAGCTGTTGATCTCCTAGTTTCTCACTTGATAGTTGGAGGTTAATGTCTTCAGCACTTAACCAGACATGGTCTCCAACTTGGAACTGATGTGCCTTCTTTCTTCCTCTCTCGAAACCTTCTTTCATCTTCTGCTTTGCTAAGTGTAAAGCTGCTCCTTCATCCCTCCTTGCTTCTCTCAAAACTTCTATTCTCTGCTCTATGCTTGCATTCCCCATGAAAAGAATGTAGGCCATCACTTTGCATGGCAGGAATGAGGCTGTAATCCGTTGGTTGAGATGCTGAGGATGCCACTGGCCAGTGACTTAATAATGATATCATTGGATTCCAGTAAGCTATGGTTATGGCTACCATATGGAGATGCTTGTGGAATTTGCTTGGCGAGCCAAGGTTTAGGAAGGACGAATCCTCATAAATTCGGCCTCGTAATCCTTCTTCCTACTGGGATGTTAAAATGTGGTAAATATCTGTAGGTTACTTTGAAAGGTGCTAAACCATGGGCAGAGTGTATACAAGAATTGATTACAAACTCTGCCATGGGTAGGTGTTCAACCCAGTTGTCTTGCCTCCGGTTTATGAATATCCACAAGTATTTTTCCACCTCTTGGTTTGCTCTCTCTGTCTGTCCATTAGATTGTGGTTGGTATCCCAAGGTGAGGGTCGATTGGATGCCTAGCCTTTTGAGTAAAAGTCTCATTACCATAGCTGCAAATTGAGGTCCTCAGTCTGAGATCACTCGAAGCAGCAGTCCATGCAGTTAGAAGATTTCTTTGTAGTAGAGATCAGCCACTCCTTCGGTGGTAAGGTTGGAATGACAGGGGATGGTGTGTAATTGTTTGCCAAAATGGTCTGTACAGACCATTATAGCATTGTAGCCTTGCAATTTAGGGAGTTGAGTGATTAAGTCCACTCCTACAAATTCCCAAGGTCCTTCAGGCACTTCCAATGGTTCCATTACTGCCCAGGGGTGCCTTTGTAACTTCTTCCTCATACAAACGTCGCATCCTTCTATGAATTTTTCCACAAAGGCTCTCATCATAGGCCACCAGTAATGAGTGCTGACCAGGTCAAAGGTTGTGTGCTTCCCTCCGTGTCCTGTGGTCAGTGTGTCATGACACTGCCTTACTACCTCTTTCCTTAGTTCCTCATCTGGCAGTACATATACTCTTCCTCAGTGATATACCAGCCCTTCATCTTCTTCCCATTCCACTATTCCGTCCGCTAATCTCTTCAACCCTCCTTTCTTCAAATCTTTCAATCCTTCCACTACTTCTGCTTCTCTGGCCGATGCCTTATGGATCTTTTCTTCTAGGGGATTGCTGAAGTGGGATGCTGCTAGTGTTGCAAAGTGCTCTGGTTTTAGGACAGTCCTTTTGACATTATCTTCTTCATCTGAGATTTGGTGCAGGGGGGAATGGGAGAGGGCGTCAGCTAGTACATTGGTTTTGCCCGGTCTATGAATCAATACAAAGTTGAAGTCAGCTAGTTTGAGAGCCCAATGCACCTGTCTCCTGCTTAAATCCTGAGCTTTTTTCCAATACCTCAAGTTATCATGATCCGTGATAACTTCAAAAGGTTCTGGGAGTCCCTCCGGGTAGTGCCTCCACTCTTTTAGAGCTTCGATGATGGCCAACATTTCTCAGTCATGTATTTCATAGTTTCGTTGGTGTTCATCCATTGAGGTGGATCGGAATGCAATTGGATACCATAGACCGTCTTCCAAGTTCTGTATGATTACTCCTCCAGTGGCAAATCCCAAGGCATCTATGTCAATACAAGTTGGCTTGTCTGGATTCCAGAGAGTCAATATTGGAGTGGAAATGGATCAATTTCTTGACTTCTCAAATGCCTCCTGTTGTCGGAGTCCCCATTGGAAGACAACTCCTTTCTTGGTGAGGTCATGTAAGGGTCAGACTATGTCTGAGAAACCTTGTATAAACCGTTGATAGAAGTTTGCAAATCCTATAAAACCTCGCACTTCTCAAATGCTCTTGGGTACCAGCCACTTCTTTACTGCCTCCACCTTCACAGGATCCATTTGTACCTCTCTGTATCGTATCACCAGTCCCAAATACTCGATTTCCTCCTTTTTGAATTCACATTTCTCAGGTCTCAGGTATAAATTGTATTCTTCCAGCCTTCAAAGCACTTCTCTTGTAATCTCCCTATGCTCTTCTCTGGTACTAGTGAATATGAGGATGTTATCTAGGTATACAGCCGCTTTCCCTGCTGTGATCAGGTCTCCGAAGATTGAATTCATGAGAGTTTGAAAGGTGGCCAGCAAATTAGTCAGCCCAAAGAACATAACCTTTGGTTCGAATAAACCTTGGTTAGTTGCAAAGGCTGCCTTCCATCCATCTCCTTCTCAAATTCATATATTGTTGTACCCCCATCAGACATCAAACTTGGTGAAGTATTTGGCTTCTTGTAGTCGGTTAATAATGTCCTGAACTAAAGGCAGTGGGTATCAGTTTCAAATGGTGAACTCATTAAGCTTTCAATAGTCTTGTACGAATCAAAGTTTCCCATCCTTTTTCTTAATGAAAAATACAGGAGAAGTGATAGGGGACTTGGATGTCTGGATGTATCCTTTCTTCAGATTATCTTCCAGAAACCTCTCCAGCTCCTGTTGTTCATTCACAGACATGGGGTACACCTTCATTCAGATGGAGGCAGGAGCCCCAGGTGTCAGTTCAATGGCATGGTCCCAGGGCTGGTGAGCAGGGAGTCTCTCCAATTCTTCTTCTGAAAACACCTTATGGAACTCTCTATAGGCTTCCGGTATCATTTCTTCTAAAGTTTTCTTTTCCTTTCCTTTTGCTGCTTCTTCTGCAATTTGCTGGGAGTACATTACTCCTGCCACACATAGTGTGCATGGCAGGTCAGGTTTTTGGCTTGGCAGGTCAGTGGCAGCTATGGCAGTAGCCCCTATTGACATTAATAAAATTTAAAGATTTTCTGACTGTCCCTAAACTCTTTTCATCATTTCATGAAAGTATTTAGAATAAGTAGGTATCTACAGCTCTGTACAATGATCTACCAGACCCCTGCTGCTCACATTATATCTTTTACACTCCATTTTCCACCCGTTGAATTTTGCAAAACATGAATTTCCTCCTCATAACCAACAGGCGCAATGCCTCTGTATCCTCCATTGCAAATGGTAATTTGGTAATACTACAGTTGAACATGAACTAATGGAGTTTGGGTGATGAGTCCTAAGAACAACAGAAATGTGATTACCTGATTTGGAAATAGCTGCCACCACCTGCCAGCCTCCCTTTGGTGGCAGCTTGGCAGCTATCGCCTGGCAGCTGCCGTTTGGCAAAATTTGCTGCCGCTGCCATGCACATTAGCCACACACCATACCTCATCTTCTAATTCTTCAATCACTCCTTCTCTTCGCCATTCTCTTCACTGTTTTCAGTTGGCTTTGATTTTTACTGGGGTTAGGAAAGGGCCTTTTTCTTCTTCTTCTCCTACTGTCACTTTTGCTTTTACATCTTCCTCAGTTGCCCAGAAGTCATCATCATCATAGATTTGATCACTCCTCCCCCTGACTTGCAATAATCCCTTCTCCCAGTCTATACTCAGGTTAGCCTCTCTCAGCCACGGTAGTCCTAAGATCACATCTTCTCCCCCTAGATCTGTGACCAGAAAGTCCATCCATCCACTCATTTGATCTGCTGTCAGCCTCAAATTAGCACACCTCTCAATCTTTCCTGCTCAATTTTCCGTCCCATCAATGTTGTAGATTGGTAAAGCTTTCTTCATTAAGAAGGTAGGAATTTTGTGTTTTCAGACAAATCATTCATCAAGGAACAACACTGTTGCTCCACTATCCACCATTGCTGCAGTATTCAGTTCTAATCCCCTTTCTTGAAGACACACATTGACTCAGTAATGCGAAGCACCAGGCTTTATTTCTGAAGTCATATTTAAAATACATGTGTGTATCGAACTGTAGGTAGATGAAAAGTGAAAGTTCTGAAATGTATTGGGTACATGGGATGCAGCAGAGTCCGGTACTGGCTTTAAAAATCCTTACACTCCTTCATGAATGCAGCAAGTATGGCGTTTTGCTGGGCCATGGCCTCTTTCAAGGCCTTGATTTCATTGGTGGAGTTGTTGACGCGAGCTGAGGGTTGATACGGTCCAGCAGTTGGTGTGTTGTTAAAAAGGGAAAATGGTGCTTCAGTATTAGCAGAAACTCAGGCTCCTCCTCCTCCTGTTTTTCCTGCCCCTCTGTTCTTCTCCAAACCCATATACCTGTCCTGACAGACTCTCTCTTCATGCCCAGTTCAGATGCAGTATCGACATTTCTCATTCTTCAGGTGGCAGTTACTTCGGACATGATTCAGGCTTCCACATCCAAAGCACCTCCCCTTCATCTCTAGTCTTTCCATTCCAATTTCCTCCACTTCCCCCTCCTCCTACTCTGGCTGCATCTACTTCCATAGTGTTGGGATCAGATTGATGATTGCCGGCTGCGTTGTAGGTCGGGTCATGTAAGGCTAATTCAATTTTGATGGCTTGAGAAACAGCTTGGGATAGAGATTTTGGCTTTCCCTGAGCGATGTTTATGCTCACCATGTGAAGTCTAACACTCAGACTGAGTCCACTACAGAATCGCTCCATGAGATCGGTGTCAGAAAAGCCAGTTTGAGACCCCATGTCTTGGAACTTCTGTGCGAGCTGGGCAACAGTCTGCTTCCCTTGCTTCATTCCCTTTATCTCCTTCCTTGCCTCTGATTCCTCATCCAACAACCCAAACCTAGTTTTGAACTCTTTAACAAAGTTGTCCCATTTCCCATTGAAAGGGAATTTGACAGTTGGGTCACTATAGGAGTGGAATATTTGGTTTGCATATCGGGCAGCCCAGTCTGCAGCATCTCCTGTCATATAGGAAAGAGCAGAGGCAACCCAGTCATGCGAGGTCTGGATGCCTTCCTGTTTACTGGCCCAGTTCTGAAAGAATGCAAGGAAGGTACAGATGTCGCTACCTTTCCCTGTGAATGGCATAGGCTTGGCATTAGCATTCTTCTTATCCTTCTTTTCCATGATATCAGCTCTTCTGATGGAATGAGTGAGGCAAGTGACTTCATTCTGGAGTATAAGCTGTTGTTTCATCAGGAATTTGATGAGGTTGTCTTTGGATAAGTTATCCATGTTTGGGTCTGCTGGTTTGGGTAGGGTGGCCTGCGAGATTGGGATGATTTCATGATCTACTCCTTCCCAGGGAATAGTTGTTGCTTCAGAGATTGATACTAAGGCTACGTTGGGGCACACCGCTTCAGCACACTTCCAGAACTTGCCATCAGCTTTTACATGTACATGATGGTCACCAGTTAGGTCTACTCTGTGTGGGAGGTTAAGACATTCACTAGACATGGTGGTCTGCTTCTGAACGGTAGGGTTGAGTGCTGATTTCAATTACGAGAACAGGCAACCGCCTTACTCCTTTATAGGGAGTCTGGAATTATGTTTTGTAGCTTGTGTAGACAGGGGATGACCTTATGCAACAGCTCCTTGAACTGTTTGTACCTGTCCACCTATGAGGCTCCTCTCATAGGCTAGAGTCAACGGGCTTAGGGGCCCTTGGGGAGATGGTAGGAATAGGATAGGATACCAGAAGGCAGCATGTCTGTACAGGTCTCTTGGATAGATGGGTACAGTAAGAGATCTTGACCTAATGTCATGGAGACACGAGACAAGGTGAGTAAACTTAAGAGTGAGACAAGAGCGAGAGACCTTGAACACAACTAGTCTGAATAGACCAAGTTAGATTAGAGTAGTAAGAGAATACAAAGCATACCTAGTCCAAATAGACCAAGAGGTCAAGATGAGGACTAGGTTACAGGATGTAGAGTTTAAATACTATACTACAGAGATCAGAGATGTGAAACTAGGGTTAAGGGTCTACAGCACTACTAACGCGTGTTCGGGAAAGATTGTGGTAAGGCTATGGAAAGGTTATGGACAAGTATGATCGAAAGGGAAATGAAAGAAAAGTGTAAAGGTGTGAGGCAGCGATAAGGCTGCACGCACTGCATGGTTAAGGTTAAGGTTTTGGAAGTAAGGTTAAAGGAAGTGACAAACAAGAACATACAAATATAAATGTCTGTAAATAAAGGAAAAATGAATATTAATAATTGGAATAAAATGTCAGTATTTAGTCTTCACGACAAGGATGGACTTTCAGTAGTGCCACAGTGCTAAAAGAGTAAAAGTAATATGTGTCTGGTAGTACTGAATCTAGCTGGATAATAGACCTCCGATTGATTGCTCTACTGAGATGGTTATGAGGGTGACTGTAAGGAGGACTCATCCTTACTTATTCTCATCACTTAGCACACCATGTGCAATCCCCATTAGGTATGTACAGTCATTTTGACTGTGTCAGCATGATTCATTGTACTTCTCAATGTCCGGTGGCATCCCACTTACCAGCCTCATACCTGCCATGCACAGTGATGGCCCACTTCTTTTATTAGAAGTGACAACCACAGAGTGGAGTGTTATGATTGCCTGCTACTGAGGTAAAAATACTGAAACAAGAGGAAGTAAAAAGCTGTAGGAGCCAATACTTTCCTACATAATCTACAGGGTAAAAAAATGAGTAAGAAAGGAAAGAATATACTTATAAGGACTGATTAGACTTGATATGCCTACCAAACCATAATTTTGTATTATTATAATAATATTTTAGCAGACATTCAAATATATTGTAGTGTAGGTATAAAAGTAGGTAGGAAGTACAGTAGAAAAGTAGTGATGCATTGTATGGTACACTAGTGAGAGTCTGGAGCTAATAGCTTTGGGCCATTGTGAATATAACTTACTAGTGTAAGCTCTAATTATAAAATAAGTGAACCAAAGGTTGATCACCTCTAAAGTCAAACATACTGTGGAAATATACTGTTGTTACTGTTGAATCTGAACTGACTGTCTGTCTGTGTACTGGACTACTGCCAAATTTGATCTTGACTGAACATCTGTATTGAATCTGTAGGTACTGTTTTGCTGAGAAAGTGATTGAACTTGACTTGCCTACTGATTTTGTGAATATACCTTCTGTTAAAAACCCAAAAGTCTTACAAAGTGTGTTAAAGCAAAGATTACTTTTTCCTAAGAACATTTTATCTGTTCATGAGCACCTCCAACAATTTAAAAGTGTTTTGTTTGTTTTTGTAGGGTTCGTTCCACTAAAATGAATGGAAAGTGGGCCATTGCTTTGCATGGCAGGTACAAGGCAAATCTGGGCCATAAACTCTATGAACTGATGCCGAGGTCAAGCCGAAGTGATAAGATGATCCACTTATGTCAGCAACCTTCCAAATGGGTTTGCACATGAAACTCTGCCAGCGAGTTCGAGTTTAGTAAGGACGAGACCTCCGGCCTTGTAATAACAACTCATTAGTGTTATTGTTTGGAATGGGCCAAGAGGACTCGTAACTGTTGATCGTGGGATGCTGAGGAGATGCTATCTTGCCTGTTTCCAGATAAATCTCATGAACTACTGCATTTTCTTGCATCAAATAAGTTGTAGCATTGATAATTCTGATTATTCTACCATAATTGCAGTCTACCCAAATTTGGAAATATCAATATAAGATTTCAGAACCTCCTGTTTTCCTAAGTTAATATATGATTTTTTTGGGTAAATTCTGTTTGGCCCATCTGAAAGAGCAGCATCGAAAACGGGGGTAGCAATTTACCTGAGGTCATTGTCTGGTCATTTGAGGGAGATATGTTAGGAGCAAAATGCAGTAAATTGTCCCAAACCAGCTAAAATTTGCTAAAATAGCTAGATCTTGTGATTTTCCTATGCAAAGATCTCCTTCAAATGACCAGATAATGACCTTGGGTAAATTGCTACCCCCATTTTTGATGCTGCCCTTTCATACACAAAAAAACCATATATTGACTTAGGGGGTTCTGAGAATCTTAATTATTTTTATATTTCTGAATTTGGGTAGACTGCAATTACTCAAAATTATCCCACTAATCAATGCTACAACTTATTTGATGAAAGTGCAGTAGTTCACGAGATTTACCCGGAAACAGGCAGGACCATCGCTTTTGGTAAGGCAGTATACAATCAAAAGGGATATTGAAAGGATACAATCATTTAAAAAGCACTCAGCAACCTTCAGATATTCAGACCTCATAGCTTTGGGACAATTTATTGACACTCTAAATAGATTATGAGGCTGGATTTTATGGAGGACTCATCCCTACTAAACTCAATTAATTTTTATGCATCTGAAAAACAAATAATTTGCAAAAAAATACACTAATATGACAGAAAGTATCCCACCCCTAGATAAGCACAATTGTGAGAACAGCTCGTCAATATCTTCCATTATCACAGGGATATTGAGTTTCATTTAGATATTAAAAGTTCATCCACTGGCTGATATGAAAGCACAGATGATAATGTTGTGAGATTTTTAAAGTTACTCAATCAGGATATATGGTTGGATTTCTCACATTAATTATTTTCAGTAAAAGTATTTACCGTGATAATTTGAAAAATTGATTTAAGTAGTAATTCACCCACCTTCCTTTCATTGGTATTGAAATTAGTGTTGACTTGAAAGCATGCTATTGAATTTATAAGACATTGTAAAGTAGATTTCCAACAGCATCTCAAGAAAGGTGTACAAGGGCTGTACCATGTATAATGTGGTTTTTAAGTTTTGGGATTTGAAATAATTGTAAGGGTTATAAGCTATTAGCAAAGTTCTTATTGGTCTAATGATGACTGATTTTATGAGCATCAGCCTCACAAAGCCCCTCAGTAGTCACAAACTCACAAATTCACATCACTGTAACTTTAGACCCTTGTAACCGGTTATCACCACGTGAAGCAATGGCCCACTTCTTTATCACGAAGTGGAGGTATTATTTTTTGAACCATTACAATGTGGATAATCTACGTGGCTGCAACGTATGAATGAACCAGTGCATATGAGCAGGGTAGATATTTAACACGGGAAGAAGGGCAAAATGTATGGATGTTACTTATAGGTTCAAATGTCAATCGGGTGCTTTGAACAAAGCATTCGCATTGAATTCAGATCTATGGTATAATATCCCAAAATAGTAAATTATGATGCCGGAGTCTTACCGAAGGTCTGGTCTCGTCCTTGGGATTCCTGGCTGAATGCATTGTGATTATGGCAGTTTTGATTGACCCTGTCTGCCGGCTTTTTCTGCTTCTACAAGCCATTCAAGAGGGTCAAGCGGGAAGTGGACCAGTCCAAGGGTTTTTCGCCACAAGCTGAGTTTTGAATACAATCAGAGTTGCTTATTTATATCCCAATGAATACATTCTGACACATTGCGACTTGTAGCTTGACAACGAATCAATAAGGCCAGAAAGTCTCTAAATCACGTATTTCCACGATGTGTGGCTATGCCAAATAACTTGGCAGTCGGAATTCTCAACCGGCTAACACATCACCGGATTACGTCACATCAAGTAAACGGCGCAACTGACAGGGAAACAATTTTGCCTTCCCGCCTATCTTGGACATCGGTAATTTTTTCAGTACAGTATAATGTCAATTCATAAGTGCGACAAGTGAGGTTGAACCGAGATGATGCCCAAACTACCTCAGCAGAACTAGTGCGACAAGCCTTGATTGGAATCAAGCCCTCACCAGAAACCAGAAAGTTGTATATGTAGCCTAAGACATGTGTCAAATTAGACCAGAAACACAGATAAGAGTGGTATGATACAGTGGAAACTAACATATTGACGTGCACAGACAACCAGGAAGAAGACAGGGAATTGCATTTCCTTGTCCTGGCTCAGACATTGCCCAATGCTAAAACCAAGGAAAACTCGGATAGGGGTTTCAACAAATCAAGAATTAATCTGAAAGCTTTTTTATTTGACAGAGCTTGGGACGGTCCACGGAGCCTCCACAGTCGGGCCGAAACTTATTTTTGATCTCATATCATCCTGACGGCCTTCTTCTTTTATCCACTTCTGTCGCTGCCATCCATTAGGTAGTACTGTCCCATTTCCTTCGTTTGTCACGCATCGCAAGTTTGGTGAAATTTTGAAAGAAGGTTAATTTGTCCATAAATCCCTGCCAAATCAGACATGGTGAAAATGTTTATGCTGTCATAGATCATCTTGACGGTTTAGTGAAGTTTTATTTTGTTTTGAGTGGTAACGGTCAAACAGGCCCCCGAGGGTGGCGAATTGAAGGAAATAGGACAGTAATGCAAAAACCGCTTTTAGAAAGGAAGTAGTTCTCTGCACTGGGTCAAATCTGTACTTAGAATCACAAGTATCATTGTTGGAGTGTCGGTAGTTGTAGAAAGTATATATCTCTGAGAAAGATTTGGCAATCGCCGACCATCAAGATCTAGTCGAAATTGATTTCCAATCAACTTTAAGTTCAAGGTTAGACGCGGAGATCAGTCTTATCAGTGTCGTTCAAAATGTGTATACGGAGAAACTCTCCAACTTTATACAAAATAAATGACACCGGGTACGTTTCCAGCATTAATAGGAGATAGGGATCATTACGAGGCCCACTTGGGGTTGAACCGTAATAGGTTGGCCTTCTCATGATTCCGATATTCGTAACACATATACATCATGGTCTTGTTTACTAGGGTGCTAATTAACCTAGTTCGAAAACAAGCTGATCAGTAGGATGTATTTGCAACGGGAAAAACGGCCATCTTTTTTAGCTTAGAAACAACCCCTCTTTTGATAACCCCGCTCAGTCCCACTTTACCAAAAAATCTTATGACATAATGGATCATCTTGGATGCCATCGACTCGTCCCCTGTAGCACATGTTATGCACGAAGTGCTCACATGCATCCAGGGAAGAGACTGATTCTCACTTTGAAGGGAGGAAGAGCCCCAAGCAAAGCGGCTATACATGTGTACCCTAATCATTTACAGAACAAAGCTTTTTGATTATTTTGTATCCCCAATTCCATTTTTCTATATCCCTATTTTGATTTCCATGAGTGGGCCTCCATACATCCCGTTGCAGATGCGCCCTTTCATAAGCACCCAAACATCATTATTCAACTAATCTCAGGCTGCTGATAGGAAATTTTCAAGTGCTCGAAATTCAAGGATATCAGTGGTAATCTCGGTAGTTCCGATTACCAGGCCGACTTTGTCCTTATGCCCGCCACTTAGCACTCCATGCCCGATCTCCATTCAGTGCATCAGTTCGAAATACATTCAGTTTGCCAATTCTACATCACGGACGAACTGCTTTTACAGGACCACTTAAACTTGATGCCTCACGGAGTAATGGTTTGATCATTCATATAAGGTAATGCTGCGTGAAGCAGTAGCCTTCTTTTTTTGAGATGATCAATTTTTCTAGGGCTGCTCGCCCGTAAGCATTGATTATCGGGTACATCTTCGGCATCTAGAAGCATGAGGATTTTGGGGTAAGAGAAAATATCATGAGTATTTAAATATTCAAATACATACACCCTGTTCCAATACAATGTTCTAGCTAATGGGATCTAGTCCTTCGTGCTCCCCACTCTCACGATGTTGCAATACCATGTAATACTACCCCGAAAGCTTCATTGATATCTTTAGACGGGTTTGGGCCTAGTAAAATGGGGTAAATGCCACTTTTAGAGGTGCAGCAACGGCGATTTTTCACTTTCTGCATGAATCCGACGGGTAATAAGGCAAGTAAATACCACACTCCACTTCACTAAGACAGAAAACACCAACAAATGATGATACCGCACTGTCAATAGGGGTGTTTAGCAACCGAGACCGACTCGCTTGAATGTCGAGACTCTGCTTGAAGGATACATGAATGGTCGTTGATTTTTTTAAGAGTTATTACCTGCTAAAATGCACGTTCAAGAGGTATATTATAATTCTGTACCCGAAGGAAAGGCAAGATTCCTATGCTGACTCAACAATAAGCTGTCTGTTGAGCATTTGAATAATTATTTCCGTTAGGTAGTATATAAATCCGAAGTGTGCATACCGGAAACATGCAACGAAATAATGAGGAAAACCTCGAATTCACCAGGAAAGTGAACCTGGGAGTTAGGGCCTCGAGATGCCGAGAGTGCGTTAGTGGCTATTCGATTGCGGGATGTTTCTTTATCATCTTCTCTCTAGCCATTTTGTTTTCGACATGATTTCTGCCGTAAATGCTCGATCAAAGGTATATCTCATTCTTATACGTACGATTCATCATTCGGTCCAGTGTGGTTCGCGTGATTAAAGCCTAAGGGTGACTTTGGAATCTACCTCCATATAGTGTCATTTTGATCAAAAGGGGTCTATAAAGACGAGAGATTATCGATGTCCCCCTACCTCATTCCCATGCTGTCTCCATACACCTTAGTGCCGCCTCTTTCAGTATTCATTTTCTTTGCAATCAAAAAACTGGTTTCTTTAAAACGAGCTTTCGATAACCTTCAGTACGTGGAGACTCCATAATGATTCGATGAAAGAATCCCGCTCACATCATCATCAGTCCATGTCCTGGTCAAGCCTTATTACTGTTCCACCCCTTCCAGTCTGTGGGCCAAATGCTAGCAAACGTATATCCGTTTTCAGGTTGGATTGGACATTATTTTGATGGTTTTTCCAGTAAGCCCAGTTGTCAGCTTCATGAAAGATATTTTGATGATGACGACGATTGCTCCCTATTCGTAGTGTATAAACGTCACAGAAGCGCCTGTATCAGCTCCGTCCTGCTAACCGATTCCAGGCCCATATTCTGGCTCGCAGATGCTCACGCAATCAAGGCCACAGCCACCGACAAAACTGCCTTCGATAAAGACATAGACGTTGTAAATATACCATCACGATATGTTTCTCATTCGCTTTCATAAATCGTTTTGTAGTTCGAAAACGGTGTTAACTTCTTCGGCCCAAACATCGTTGCAACTCAAGACCGGGCTTGGAAACGTCACAGGTTTGTTGCTAATCCCGCGTTCAATGAAGTGAATATACAATGCTTTTCAAGTTGTCATTAACTGAGGAAATGATGCAGGCTATCTATAATGTAGTTTGGCAAGAAACTACCCATGCCCTCACCAGGTGGTTCTCTGAAGTAGATAGCAACTCTCAAAGCAGTAATGAAATTTCCATTCATACCGCTCAATCATTCACCAAGGTATGTAATCCAGTCTGTTTGATTAAATCGATCCATCTCTTAGTCTTTTTCACAAGCTTGCACTTCTTACCTTTTTGCGTGCTGGTTTTGGTGAACTTGATACCCCCCAGAACGATTTGTACACCGTATTGAAAGATACCTTCCATTACAGCGCAGCCAGGGCAATCATCCCAGAATGGTTGTTCTCGCTTACTAATCGAGTTTACATCCCTTTTATCTCTTCGTATCTTAGAAAGACACTCAAAGCATACGATGACCTAGAAACTATCTCAATGCATGCGGTTTCACGCACGCGCGCGGACCTTTTGGAAGGTAGTGGGAAAAAAACCCCGCAGGGAGGGGCATTGTTGAGGAATTTGGTAGAAGCCAATATGAATATCGACGAAGAAAACAGAAGTGAAAATGATAAACGTTCTTTGACCGACCGAGAATTACTTTCCAACATTTTTGTATGTCTCTTCTTGCTAGAATGCTGTCAAATTATTGAATCCTCGCATTCGCCAGATTTTCTTTCTTGCAGGTTACGGTAATTCCCATCAGCAACTTCCCATCCATTTTCTGCAGACTGATCGAATATTCGATCTAGAAACGACGGCTAATGCTGTCTCTTTTGCTTGTGCTCTGCTTGCACTATATCCTGAGATTCAAAAAAAAGTATTCGAAGAAGTATCAACTCTATGGCCCGAAGGCCTCCCCATACATGCAGAAGAGAAAGTACGTCAAATTCAATTGATTACACCTTATTTAACTGTGAAGATGTATAGGAATACAAGCAATGCTTTTCAAAACTTGTTAGTTCTTCATTTTTTCCTAGCAGGTCATTAATACTCTCTGTTCCCTTCTCCAGACATATACAACAGCTGTATTCCACGAAACAATCCGATTCCAGCCCATAGTTTCTCGGTTAGGGCGAAAGGTCCTCAGAGACATCGCCCTCAAAACCTATCGTTTTGAGAAAGGCGTCAGCTCAGATTCGGACCTGGAAATCCAGCCAATCACTATACCGCTCAAAGAAGGAAGTGAAATTATCATTGATGTTCACGGAGTCCATCGTAATCGTAAATTGCATTTCCTCTACGAAATTGTATCTTTCATATTAACAGTGACCAATAGCTCTATATTGGGGATCAAACGCAGATGAATTCGACCCTGAGCATTTTATTGATAATGATAGCTATCGCTGGCCACGGGACGCTTGTAAGTATTCTTGTTTTTATTTGTATTCAAGGTGATTAAAAGCACTGATGACATGACTGTAGTCCTTGGCTTCTCTGCTGGCCACCGAAACTGTATCGGACAAAAGTTTGCTACCGTTGAAGGTGTATGCATACTTGCAAAGCTAATCAGAAGATATGAAATCTTGATTCCAGCCGATTTAAGGGGCAAGTCGTTTGAGGAGCAAAAGACTTATTTACTGAAGTGGAGACCTCTACTAACCAACGCAGCGATAAATTCTCGGGTTTGTCTTCGTCGGCGTTAGGCAGCTGTGATGTTTTCAAAATGAATGTATGAATAACAGTGGAGGAATTAGAAAGCAGAGTCATAGCTCATAACCATTAATGGTTTATTACAGTCTCTTATATGTCAGTAGTGTTATTGGAAAATTGCTATTCACCCAGCTTAGTGCAAAGCCGAAAGTCAGTCAAGAACATGGTGGGAAATCTTTTGCCTCATTTTGTCTCCTTAAATGCTGTAGAAGTATATCTCAAGCCACAGCTTGAACCTAGAAGCATAAAAGAAGGCCATCGCTCTGCGCGGCACGTACGAGGCCGAGAGTCAAAGTTTATAATAGTGATGCCGTCTATTATATTGCCAAATCGGCATTGTAAGTAACTCATCCACAGGGATTGCCGGGTCAAGCTGATTGCCAATGTAGCAAGCACGTGTTGCTGGCAACAGCGGCAGGTCCGACATAGAACGGAGTTATGGTTTCCATATGGGTTAACTCCCAACCGGCTAGGTGGGTTAAGACGAGTCCTCATAAATTCGGCCTCGTAACCCTGAGTCACCTATATTACGAGGCTGAATTTATGAGGACTCGTCTTTACTAACCCCAGTCTCTTAGCCTGTGGTGCGTAAACCCGCGCACATCACAATCACAGAATCCATCTTATCACCATTGCCGACAACATGGGCTGCGCAAGATAATCATCGGCATTTGACCACAGCTTCGGACAATCAAAGACATCCAAATTTTTTGACTTTTTCTCCGGATCCAAGTGCTATGTGGAATAGATAGCTCTTGATGAGAAGGTAATCCACAAATATTTTGAGATTATTTTGATGAGGGGTATGCCATGGGATTTGAAGCAAAAATAAATCGCGGAACTTTGCACTATTTTTAGCATCCGCGCGGAACTTTACGTCATTTTTTGATTCATCCGCACACTTACAGCGTGATGTGTGACTAGTCCAAATTCGCAACTTCTTGGACATCGGAAACTTGAACTTCAGCCACAAAACTTTTAAGACATGAATCAAAAATTTTATGTTGGACTGTATATAATTCATTTATTAAAGCAAATGTATGACTATAAACATCCAGAGCTTGTACACATCTCCCCTCTAGGATGCCAAAATTGACCATTCATTTGAAAATAAAGATGGAAGATGACTGATGGAGTCATATACTTCATATCTTTAAGATTATGGCTTTGCTTTGTGATGTTGTGTTTGCCCATTACAAAATTGAATATTGAAATCTCTTTTTTTTAAGCTTGATTTATAATTATAGCCAGAGCAACCTGCAATGGCCCATCCCCTTGTTCTGGTTATAACACACCTTATAATGTATAGATGAAAGAATGAAGTATATAAAATGATCACTTCAGCAGACTTTATAAATGTCTGGGACATTAAGATGGTAACAATATTTTCACATTATAAAATAATCAGAATGAGTTTTAATTTTTATACTTATGACTTGATTGTTTTCCATTACATTCATATATTTTATATATATATTCACTAGTTCTTTGAATCATTGACATGTTATACATTCATTATTATCACTGTTCAACATGGTGGATTTTCCAGTACCATTGGCTGTGAGTGAAGCTGAGCTCCTAGAAACCCAGCATCAGCTCCTGTAGCCCAAATCTCCTCTGGGACTATTTTGGCTTATTTTGACTTTTTCTGGTTAGAATTTAAGGGGATTGACCACTGCCACTGTTGTAGGGTCATCCTGTGTCCACCTAATCTCAAGCTTTCTTACCACCTTTGCAGAAAGACTGAGTGTAGTACTGCCACAGGTAGTACAAGTTGATCAGAAAATGCTGAATCAATTCTGTTTGATGAACTGAGTATTTTTCTGTAAAAATGTTTGTAATTTGACGATAGGATTTCTCTTGGATTTTTCTAAAAATATTCAAATGCTTATAAAGTCATCTCATCAAAACCTGATCAATTACATCCTTATTCAACCAACATGAAGGGGATTTCACATTTCAAGATTTTATTGTGCCAAATCATCATGGAGATCTCCACTACCACATACTGCACTTCATGACATCTCCTTCTTTGGTAGAGGACACAAGCAATCCCATCCAGTAGACTCTAGGATCCTAGCTGGGCCAAGGCTTTGAACTCGAGAAAAAGTGAAGCCCATTGGTCACAGGTCACCGGTCACACTCCATGAACGTCACCTCGAAATGGTACAGTAATCTTCAATTCTTCAGCACATAATAAGCTACCCTAACATTAACTAGCGGCACATTGCCAAATAGTTTTATCCCTGAACTATCCCGACGATGGAAGTAGCAATATAAAAGCGGAGAAGTATTCGGCCCCGGTATGTATCGCTGCTGGTACCACGTAACCTAATCAGCTAAGCAAATGCAATGAAACACGGAACGAGCAAACTAGCAACGTCATCGCAGAAGCAAAACAACGACCCAGATTTCACAACACTGCTTCCACGCTGAGAACTCACAGGTAATGGATCGTTTTCAGCCCCATATCCGCGCCGACCATCCTCTCTGTCTTCCATGGCCCAGACTTTATCTAGACCTTCATCAACAAAAACCCCGAAAAACGACACTACAACCCTGCATCCCTTCCCCCAGTTCATCGAATACACTTCGAAACCGCCTAAATGCGAGTTTTCGCTACTACGTAAGCAAAAGAGTCAGTAATGCGTGCCAGAAAAAGACAAGAGAAAGGAAAGATAAAGAAAGAACCGACTCACCCCACGCATCAACACCCTTGTCCCCGGAAACCTCCTCTCCACACCACGCATGTCAAACGCGGTCTCATCGTCATCCTCGTAAGCACTGTGTCCTCCTTCCTCTTCCCCCTCGTACTCAGTTCCAGTCTCAACACCTTTCTCCATCTCATCCCTAATAGCAGCTTCCAGGGGTGAAAGCTTGGCCGAAGACCCGAACGTCGTCGTCGACGTCGCTGGCAGTAATGGCGGAGGAAGGAACGTCACAACCCTCCTCTTATCATCCGCTCGCATACCGGTCTTGCCTGCTTTTGCGTTCTTCCCGAGTCCGAGACTACCCAAAGTGAATCCGCCGCTTGATCTGATACCGTTTGGGGTAGAGTCTCTGTAAGGAAATGGAAGTGAAATCAGCTCTAGAAAAGAGCTGGGACAGAAACGGAAAAACGCACCTCGGACTCGACCCAACTCCAAGTCCCACCGACGACTTGCCCTTTTTCTTCTTTGCAGACAACGTAGACCAACTTTCATCATCACCGCCAGAGACCGAATCGTACGCGTCCTTCTCCTTGACTTTCCGTTTCTTGCTGTTACTAGAGTCCTGGTTCCGAGTAGCTTGCGCCGGAGTCTGGGAAACGATTTGGCGACGAGGAGGCGTAGGCGCAGGTGGTCGTATCTGCGTCAGAGTCTTATTCACAACTAATGCCGCATTCACGTCCGCGTCCGTCTTCCTCTTCTTCTGCACCAACATCCCATCTAGCGTCATCTGCTTCGTACGAGCTCTTTTGACGGGAGATACTTGCGAGACGGACTTGTCCTTGTCCATTGTTTTTGAGGGTCTAGCACGAAAAGCGGGAGTCGGAGAAGAACGAGGAGCAGGCGAGGATGAGGGATCGTCGTGGGTGTAGGGAGAGTCATAGTTGTAGCGGTATCCAGCGAGGCGGCCTGGTGCACCATGAAAAAGCGATTCTTGCTCGTATACGTCATCTTCTTTCCATGGCATTGAGGGAATGGTTTGTGTATCCATGATGGTATCGTCGTCTTCGTTGAATGGAAGGTCAGGAGCAAAAGCATTGTCGAAGGTATAAGGCCCAGGTTGATGATATGTATGAGTAGACGCTAATGTACGCATCGGTTGGGTGAACGTGGGGTCCAAGTCGAGATCAGGCTCAGGTTTGGGGCGCGTATGCCCGGACCCAAGCGCAGCCTCGACCGCAGGGTATGCATACGAAAAGCGGGGAGCCGGCATGGAACCTGAGACCTGGGGTACGTGGGGACGAGCACGAGTGCCGATACCAATAACAGGCGCAACAGCGGTAGAACAGACACGATTCTTGTCCCCGCCCTCCAGGAGAAGTGAAGCTAACCGCCCATGTCCAGGTAGGTGTTGGTCTTCCTCAGGGATGTCCAAAGTTGCCGATACAGATGGAGGCCGAGGATGAGCCAGAGACCTGCCGCCTCCTCTGGCCGCGCCTTTACCGGCAGCACCTCGAACAGGAGTAGAAGTCATAGGCATATGTAGCGAAGGAGAGCTGTCGATATCAGGTGCATCTTGAACAGTACCAAAGCGAGGAGCTCCACGATGAGAGGATATCGCATTGCGAACAGGCCCAGGCCCCGGTATGGACTCGGGATGTAGACGTCTCTTGAGTGGAACGATGGGTTGGATTGGTTGAATGAGCGTGGTAGAGTTAGGCATAGATGGAAGGAAAGGCGCAGAATATGAAGCAGTCTGAGCGGAAGATAGAGGTTCCGCGGGGTGTAGAGCAGGGTCTTTGGTCATGATACCAACAGCATTGGGTACGGCGGACTTTGTGTTAGCTTGAAAGCTGGGTATATGTGCCCGATTTGGCACCGAATGAAGCATAAACGTAGAAGGAAGGTCAGTTGTTATGACTTTGGTCGTGTCGAGAGAGATCGGTGGTGCAGACGAAGCCGCGGATGGAGCAGATGAGTTGGTTGTTCGAGCAGCGGTGAGATTAAAGGCAGAAGCGAGCATTCGAGGGTCCAATGCAGTAGAAGAAGCAGAAGAATCGGGTTTGTCGGACGAATCGATACCAAATATAGGCTGAAGGTCAACGAAGGGGTGAGTGTGTTTTGGTGCAGGTTTCGGTACAGGTTTCGGTACAGGGAATTTCTTGTTTGGGGCTTGAGTTGGCGGCTTCGGTTTCCTTACGGATGTTGTAGCGCTCATCGCGTCATCCGTTTCCTTCGGGGTCTCCTTCGCGTTCTCCTTCTCCCTCCCTTCCTTATCCACCCTACCCTTCCCGTACTTCTCCGTCTGCTTCTTGAATCCATCTACTATAGTGCCTTTTTGAGCCGTTTTCATGACCTTTTTCGAGTTGGCATTCGTATTCACGTTGGAGCTAGCAGCATTGTCGAGTCTTATCGGAGCAGACGATAACGAAGCATTGATATTATTGGACTTTTGGGCCCTAGCAGCAGCATTTATCTTGGCAATATTGAAAGGATTCGGTTTGTATTCCACCGTTTCGTCGCGACTAGATAAGTCAAGGTCGTTCCAAAGTTTGGTCTCGGCGGAAATTCCGATTTCCGAGGACGGTCCCGTCGACATCGAAAAGTGGGCATTGGTAGATGCTTCAGAGTCGGAGTCGTCAGAGTCAGAGTCGGCACAGTTGGAGGACCTAAAATTGAAAGACCAGACAGACGCGCTGCTCATGGCAGCGAGGAGGGACAGATCGTGAGAAGATTCACCAATCTGAGCAACAATTCATCACTATAAAAGGAGTACTCTATTCATAATCTAAAGCCCTCTACAAAGCAAAGGAATAATCGGTATAACCTTTGGGTCCAGCACTCGTATCGTAGAACGTGCTGCGATCGTACGCGTTAAGATTTAGACCCTTTTCCAGCCGAAGAGGCAAGTCAGGCTGCAATAGTTGGGTATTGTCAATAGTTCCAATAATACCAAAAGTTACTACCACTTACATTTGAGATGAAATGTCTTCCAAACGCAATCAACGTGTTATCGTTCTCTGCCTTTTCAATGGCACTTTGACGCGTGTACCCTCCTGCAAGTATCAAGGGCCTGGGACTCCAGATATCTCGGATAAAGTCGTTGGATTCTCCCACTTTCAACTCTCTTTCCTCGAAATCTGAACCGCTGGTCCGAGGCTCAATAACGCTCAAATACGCGAGATTGGGAAAGAGATCCCTCAGTTTTTCAACCAAGTATGCGTAAGTTGGAACAGGGTCTTTCATCCCCATATCTATTGACAAACGTTAGTGACCTAGAATAAGATTCAGAATGGATCGGACATCTTACCGGAATACGTTGACCAAGGGCTCAACCTTAAACCTGTCTTCTCAGCTCCAATACCCTTGCTCACTGCTTCGACGACTTCTAGCATGAATCTTGCACGATTTTCGATGCTACCTCCATACTCGTCCGTCCGATTGTTAGTGACATCCTGCAAAAACTGTTCAGCCAAGTCGGAATTGCATCCATGGATCTCCACGCCATCAAATCCAGCCTTCTCCACAGCATTGATGGCAGCCTGCGCATACTGGTCTACATACTTTGGGATTTCGTCGAGGGTTAATGGGCGAGGAATGTCTCCTCCGGTATAAGGAATGTCTCCGGCACCGACGACTTCAAGAGAAGGATCAAGTGATTTTAAGACTGCCTTGGATGCGCCTCGACCCAAAGCTGCAATCTGGAGATATATGTAAGATCCTTTGGAATGCACTGCGTCTACGACCTAGATCATTGTTTAGAATGAATGGCAAAGACTAGTCAATTTGACATTGGACATACTTCTTTCCAGCCATTGATCTGCTCTTCAGACCAGAATTCTGGCGCCCCAGCGAATCCAGGTGACATAAAGACTCCTTCAGTGATTAGGAATGTCCCTGGGGTACTTGCACGTTGGGCATAATACTCTTTTACAAGACCGGGAATGGGAGCGTTGGATGGCGTCGTTCTGACTCGCGTCAAGGGCGCAAGAACGACGCGGTGTTTAAGGGTGATGCTGCCAATAGTGATAGGCTGAAAGAGTTTTGAAGTACTCATTGCGAAAGACTGCGAGGGGAACAATAGGTTGATAGGTTGTGGGATGCTGTTGACAGGTCTCTTCTTTATATCCATGTCCATAGGTTGATTACAGACCCGGATTACGAGGTCTCGTTCTTACTCGAACTCGCTGGTGCGCAAACCCTGTTGGAAGGTTGCTGATGTAGAACATCTCAAGTCATACAGTTTACGGCCCGGACTTGAGGTCCCATACCTGCTACGCGGAGTGAATCTTTTCATTAGATGGTTAACAAGACTTCTCTCTCCCAAAGGTGATTCATAAATCCCGGTAGGATTGTATTCACCATGTTGGTTTATGCATGCATTTTGACAAACTCGAGTGGTCGAGGTGTTGATCGATTGTTTCTCGCACCCACGATTGCCATTTATACCGAGCTCAAAACTTATTCACCTCATATTACCAATTGATTGATTATATGAAGGCGTTTGATGAATCATTCCACACTCTGCATGTAAGGTGTTAATTTCTCCATTTCTCCGAACAATTCAATAAAGCTGAACAGCATCTACAAGATTGATAAGGACACTGAGAGCTAAAGTCATCACACCAATAAGGGCCGCGAATGTTTCAATAATAAACTTTTTCATGCCACCAAGTGCCACACTTTGGGCAGTTATGAGTATTTTCAGGGTTTCCAAGAAGTTAAAAAGAAACTGATTTCAAAAAAGGCAAAATCATAAAAGGAATAGATTCTAGGCGATGAATAGATTCAAAATGTGCTCAATATACCAGGGGTTTTACAGCGTCCATGGCCAGCAGGCCAGTTGGAGAGAAATTTTACAAAAGTTACACTACCAAACATACACATAGAAAAAAAATTGGATTGCACAGACCAGACCACAGGTAGCTCCTAGTATACTCTATTACTCCAAAAATTTGTTGCGAATGAATGGAAGAAAGACAAGTTTATTGGGGCTCTTTCAACCTTTTATACACAATGACAGTGGCTAAAGTATTCATGTAAATACTTTTTACTCTAAGTGTCTTAGTAAGTATGGAGAAACAGGAACAACATTCCGGGGGTAAATGTAAATGTTGGATGAACACTGAGTAAGAAAAAGGACAAAAACAGGGGTCACACAACCTTTCGTTGCCAGTGCTCCGTGCCCCATTTTCGGTTTTTAAGCAGCTAGTCCGGCACCAATCATTACCCTAAGCTAGGAGATTCCCATTCAAGGTTGGTGTTATTTTACTGATGAGAATCATGGGTTACAAGTTTACAAAAATGATATTCATCTACGCCTAAGACTAGACTAAGACTGGTTCAGATTTGCTGACTACTCAGCAGTAAAATGATGGACTACTGATGCAGTCTCCAAATCACTAGTGTATCCAGCATGAGTCATGCAGGCCAATAGACACTTCTTTCTCTCATTAAGACCGGATGATCCGCATCGAACTTACATTTTTATAGAAAGTAATATCTAGCTGGCTGCAGGCTCGCCGAGATCTGCCGCCATCATTTGCTTTTATCAACCCGTTCTACTTATGCTGGAAACGTTCTAATGCTGTCAGAGCATACGGAATACACATCTTCTTGATCTCGTATCACAATTCACATCCGATTCTTTTAGAGAAAAGCGTCAGGAAATTGGGGTAAAAACTTGCAAGGGGTTGTATTGGGTTGTGCAAGCTTGCACAACCCTGAAAAGCTTGATAGCCGGCAAGTTGAACAGTAAACGCGGAAAATCCGCAAGTTCCGATGATCGGGTCATTTTGTATTTTCAGATTGCAGAAAGTATAGCACCTGTCCTACAGATATATTCTCATTAAAGTGAAAAACAATCCTATATTATGTATCTAGAAGTTCATGAGCTAAAAAGCTGTATTTTAAGTAGAAATAGTTTTTTGTATCTGCACTTGTGAGGTTGCCGGGTTGCATGCCAGCGGAAAACCGGCTACAAGGCCAGAACCTCGCAAGTTTTTACCCCCATTTGCTGATGGGCCGCCAAGCTCAAGCTCTCAAGATCTCAGATTGGTCTCCTAGGCAATTTGACCGTTATCAATACTACTCTCGCAGCGGTAGGGTACAGATCATCGTCCCCAACTGGGCGAAACGTCACGACTAAACACATTATTGAACTGATGCCATCCATCGACTTATGAGGCTTGAAACAGCTGCGCAATCACTACGTTAGCTCCCGGTATAAGAGATGTGTTCAAACAGTGGTGAATGAACATGAACATCTACACCCCCCATATCGTTCTTCCGTTAGCTGTATGTGTCAATTCTTTATCATGTCCGAATGAACAAAGTCCATTCAGAGTTTAATCTCTTCTCAATCAAGATTGAATACTTCTTATATGGTGAGCCTTCCGACCCATTTTCTTGAAGCCTTGGCTAGAATAAATCAGGTATTCATACTGTGCTGTTTTTTCTCTGCACGTTCTACATCCCTCGACGACGTAGTAAACAAAAGAGACAATTAGGGAGTCTATTCGTTTGACCATCAATGTCTTGCTTTACGTGCTGGCCACATCTAGTCTTGTTTTCGACTCTGTGGAACAGATCCTATTTTTGAATCAAGATTCCCTCGAACCGTCTCGGGGGATATTCATTCTGGAGTACCTCTTCCTCATTACTCTCAACGATGTTTGTATACTGACTTAACTTACTTAGTGCAATTGGCATTTATCTATTCGCTCTCTCAAGGTTTGGAGTATACTCTATTATCTGAACTAATGTTTAACGTAGTGCATCTCGTCATGGGTTTTGGTATTTGTATTCAGTTTTGTGGCCGATACCCTTCTAGTCAGTATTAGCTAAAGATACTTCAGCTTCGATCTTGATATGCATACTGAGTTAATAAATAATCGAAGATATACAGGTTATTTGTGATCTGGAAACAACAGTACAGAATCATCATTTTGCCGAGTGTAATCCTGATTGCAGATTATGGTGTGTACCTGAAGCACAATATTTAGTCCGCGGCTCATCAAAATCTCCATCAACTAGTTGCTGCTACGGCCGTTCTTGCAAGAATTGTCTCTCACAGGATCAAAGACCCCGTCGTAGGACAGGCAGATCGTTTGGGAGCCATTTTTCTTTTGATAGTCTTCGTGACCAACATTTCCGTGACTTTATTGATTGGTATGATTTCTGTCATAAATCTTTCAATCCTCAGGAATTAACGTTATAATTTGAAGCTGGACGGATCTATTGGATCTGGAAAGTATCACGATCTATTATACATGACCGGATTGGAACACGTTACCACCTGGCTATAGCCTTGACGTATATACTCTCAGTCCTAAAGTCTGTATTGAATCTGAAGCAGTAACAGGCTAGAATCTGGAATCCTTTATGCAACATCTCAATTTATTTGCATGATCGCCCTGTTTCTGGATGCAGAAGTCCGTTTATACCCTCTCTTGGTTCCAATAACAGTGCGTCAGATGCTTTTTCAATTTAAAGTTGTCGACACTAAAAAATATTCTTTTAAGGGTATCATGCCAGCGTTGATCAGTATCAGGGTAGATCTCGGAGTCAGCACTGAGGATGTGGAGAGTGTATCAACAACTTGACTCGGAGGAGTACTTATTACTTTGTCGAATTATAACGACATGCTAGTCAAGGAAACAGGTAATAGCTAATCATGTCCTCGAATATAGCTCATCTTCACTAAACACTCTTCCGTTTCTAGCTCCTGTAAACTCGGATTGCATTGTATTGTGAAAGTTTCAAATCGAACTCTCGCAATACAGCTAATCCCTTAGTTAATAAACAACCAGTGCCGAGTAGATATTAATCATTGATATCAATACATTCTATGGTTCAAAATCTTATTCGGTAGGAGTCTGTGCTGTGGATACTGTACCATTTTGAAGTGATGTTCATCAGGATTGTGTGTGACAGCCAAAATTTTAGTTCATTTTGACTAACTCATCTACAAAATTTCCTTGCTTTTAGACTGCAGGAGACACCTTTTGATTGGAAAGGGTATTTCAAGCTATTAGGAAGGCAAAGAAAGTCCAAAGTGGTAGAAAAAGATTAAATTTTTGATTACTTGAACAAAAAGTGCTTTGTTGGTCCACAGTTCAAAGTTTGCTGTGATGTGTGACACTGGCCTTATAATTCCTAGTTCAGATCTTTGTGTGATGCGTGACTGAGCATTACTTCGAAATGATACAGTAGTCGCTCTATAGTAGCCGTAAAATAAACGTCCTGCTGACATGTTCATCCGACGGGTCAAATGGCGACTCGACAATCAAAACCCACAGGCTCGCGCCCTGAGTAATATGACTTTATGTGAAGCTCTGTGACGTCTGGAGCTCCATAAAAGCTCGAGATATTGCGAGCAAGGCTAATACTCACTACGCGTAAGGTGAGCGCTTCAGAGAGACAGTGGAGCCGCTGCTGATGAGTTCATGTAGGTTCTCGTCAACGTTTGGGCCGAGGAACCTGAGGTCTCGATCAGAGATGGTGGTGCGAGATGAGACAAGTTGCTCAATCAAGTCACCCGACGCGGGTGCCATTGAGCTCGTGGTGAATTATCGATTGTTCCGGGTGGTGGTAGGGCTGCAATCTTGAAATCGGTTTAAATACGGGTATTCCAAGTTTCCTGTTGCTACTAGAATATTCCAAAACTGAGAAGTAGGACTACATAAGACTGACAACGCACCCAGGAAATCGCGAATGCGCCGACTTGAACAGTGGCAACACGTGTCAAACTCGGACACGAGTACCAGCAATTTGAATTTCAGAACTTCCCAACTAGTCGAGAACCGCGTCAGTTCTTTCGACCTTTCATGAGATTTCTTTTTTAAAATGATCCTTACCTTCGATCCATTAGTTTCGTCTTCAGCTCCGCCTCCAAAATTAGGATCCATCTTGGAAGGTTGCCCGTTTCCCAAGTCGCGAAGTGTTTTTGTGCACGCGTCTCCAAACAATAGACCCCATGATTCTTAATTAGTATGCTCCCGATTATCGCTCAGCCTATCCGGATTATTCTCCGAACGCAATTTTCTTCTCGCGAGACGACCTCGTGTGAAATCGTGGAGGGACCTTGACTTTGATACATACTGCCGATACTTCGAAGCTCAGGCTTTTGTCATACAAGCAGATAGTTCCTGTAAAGTGTAAATCTGCCGGCGCCTCTCCTCGTGCAAAAACGCCACCTAAACTGGCTGTTACTTTTTGTTGAACAAGCTGTAGAATATTCGCGGATAATGCCACATGTTAAATGGTCGTCATCTCATTCATCGATCCAGTCCTATCTCCATGTTGCGGTACCAGATGATACCCTGCAGCCAACTATGCAACATATCCCACGCGACCCAATAAAGCTACCCTTTCATGTGGTCACATCCTTTCATGGGACCTATAGCTCTCATGCTCAGGAAGACCAAGACGATACAGTTTTCACATAAATTCACGCAGTCCCTCCACTTAATAAACCCTTTCTCCCCTTTCCATTCTCTTCGGTGTACCATGTCGAATGTAGGGACGAGTGCCGGTCCTAGTACCGATGGAATCGATATATCTCCGAGTTTGGATGGTCTTTTTTATGGTACGTTACAAACTTCTTATAAAGTGGATAATGAATTCGAATATCACAGGTGGGATTGTATCATTTATGCACGTCTCCATGCAACGGTGTCTCCAACTCGGGCTCAAACCGGTTTTCTTTAGGATGTTCGGCGTGACTATCGTCCAATCTTGGACTTACGCTAACAAGAATCACGACCCTTGGGCTCTGAGAAGCTTTGTGCGTCGAGCATACTTGAAGCCGAAAGTTTTGGACTGATATACTACTCGCAGGTAGCGGTATTGGTGTACGTCCAAGAAATTTACATTTGCGCCTTTAATAATTCTTTTTAAGGGTCATGGACCTCGCTTCTACGATTATGAGCATTGAACTGTTGCATTTCGTCACTGTGAGCTTTTGCATTTAACTGAGAATGTCAAGCTGACCCTGTGCATAGATATCGAATTGGGGCAACTTGGACGTTTTTACCAAACCGACGCAGTACGTGGTCACTTCCAAACCGACCTATAGAAGAAGTGTTAACTTTGGTTCTGATATTCAGATTCTTTGGCATTGAAGTGTTGTTAACCTCCATGATTATTTTGGCGTGTGTATCTCCTCATAGCTTCGGAAGCAGGAAGCTTACGGATTCAAAATACGTACTTCAGCGTGGATTTATTTTTTGCCTCTCGTGTTCATCAGTGTAAGTCGTTTGGATTAATACTCTAATTTCACTTACTCGGTAGCCTACAGTAAACGTTGTTCATTGGTCTTTGACCGCATTCATTGTAAGCTGAACCCTCAATACCTTTGACACCGTAAAAAGTGAGGAACATCATCCTATTCAGGTCGTAACAGCTTTGGGAGCTGGTTTGCTTAGTCTCAGTGAGAACGTGATTTTTCTCGTCCTAATCTTGACACTCAAAGTTCACTTGACAATTCGAGTCGCAAACATTATTGCCCTAGTTGATGAGCAACCTGGGAACCATCCAAAGATTCTGTCGGAGCAGGATATCAAGGTATGTAGTGGTGCTATTTCTTATTTCTGATTCTGAACAGCGTTGATGATGATCTATACATGAAGAACATAGTCCTACCAGAAAATATCATCTCTACAATTTGTGAACTGGCTGCTACTGTTGCATTAGCTTGGTCATTTCACAAATCCAAGACTGGGATTAGGAGGTATGTAGGCTGTGGCTGTCACGTACCGATCTATTTTATTAATATTCGTCAAAGGACGGATAATATACTCTCGAAACTTTTCGCAATTTTTGTCACTCGAGGTTTACTCTTGTCCATCGTTCAAGTTTTATCCATGGTGTTGTTTTTTGCCAGGCCAGACAAATCATATTGGATACCATTTCACTTGTTTCAGAGCAAGCTTTACGTGATAACTATGTGTGAGTAAATTTAGTTCTCAGCCATTTCTCATCTCACGATGTTCATTTACTCGGAAAGTGGCCATGTAAGATTAAACTCGTCTCCTTTATTTATTTTACTTCAAAGTTGGTGGTTTAGACTCAACTCTCGAGACCAACTTCGAGACAAAGTCAACGCAACATACACTTCCGCTGATTTTGTTGGAAGAAGTAGTGCACGGCCCGTTTTCAGCCATTCTGGATCACAGCAGCCGAGTTCTCAGATACTTGACATCAGTCAAGCGTATACAACTCCTAGAAAAAGTAGACGCACGAGCGATGGGGTACGGAGTCGCCAACCAAACAATCCATCTCCTATGAAACTGAAGAATTTATTTAACAGTGGCAATTTTCAGACGACACAGACATCGAGATGCAAAAGCGGCTTCAAAGTGAGTTCCTTGTATTTTTAAACACTGCCCTTCGATGACTGAGTCTTAAATTTTATCCCGAGAAGCGATTCCAGAGATCCTGATATCAAGGGAGCAAATATCTTCACTGGATTATTCAGGGGTGAGTGCACTTCAAGTTGGTCCCATTGCAAATTGCGTTCACAGGATAATACTAAGAAATGACATCGACAGAAGTATTGTGGTCCGCGTACATTTTGATGGTGCACAGGGGTAACCTATAGTAATTAAAGTAGTCATTTTGTACGCGCATGTCACATTCGTGCTATGGCCCGGGTGCTCAATCATCACAATTGAAAGTGCAAGGTCCAAACCTCGCCGATACAGGGAGAAATACAAGCAAGGCACCTTGACCCCGCAATAGTAGTATAGCACATGGAGATAAAGTACACAAGGGCGAGGAACCTCCATCCACTCAGCGGAGCAAGCTCTAAACATGCATAAATATCTGAGGGGCATTAACGGCGATCGAAATCTCGTCCGGGGAACCACAAGCATAAGATAACGTCAATTGTTCAACTAACCTTGATGAGCATACTTCTTGGTATAGAACTAGCCAGTGATTAGCTTATACCCGCTGTACCGGCCATAACCAGTTACCAGAATTGTGTAAAAACACTGATGATCATTAATGCTGGAAAGTCCATGCACATCTACTATCTCCCGATAATTAAGACACTGAGCCCTGCCTCTGAACCTCTGTCAGACACCGGCTGTTAGTAGGCGTCACCTGGCGTGGCAACACTAGCCGTGACGAGTGCACTGCCACACCATGCCCAATAGCTGATTAAACGGCATCCGAGTAGTATATTCGTATCAGCAAGGCTATAGAAAGCTTCATAACCACCTAGAAGAATTTACATAGTGTTCAAACAATTTCCGATATAGCTGTCGGAAGTAAAAATAAAAATCCTCATTTTGACATGAATATTCACACTTCAGAGCCGAGGCACATAAGTAGCTTTGGTGAGTCCAAAATTATTAATATATGAGTCTGTCCATGTACAGTGAATTCAATGACATGGAAAAGAAGGCGTACTGTATTCAAAGGAGAGTATACCTGATAAAGGAAGATATAAGAATATCAAAAAGCTGTTCATCACCGATAGGTAACAATATGAAGGTAAGCAAAAAGAGTTTGAAACTGGGTGAATCCCCTTATATTTTGCCAGATAGTGGGAAATAAACCCCAAGCTGCCAGCAGGTAACTCGGTAGTACAATATTTATACCTTTTCAGAAGCTTTAGCGGTCACAACAAGCAGATCATTTTGGAGATATCCTATTCTGATATACTTGCAGTACCACTGCTATTCTTGTGAAACTCAGCTGTTGGGGACCAGAGTTCTGTGCTGTCCTCATTTGCGGCTGTGCTGCTTAACAAGTGCCTAGGTGTCCCGTCTTCGATATCTTCATTTCTGAATCCCAGTTCTACTTGCACGGTTATGAGAGCTGGTACAATTCCCTATTCGAGGAGATTTCAGATTTCTCAGGTATTCATCGAAAGTTTTTTCTTTTACATACCACGAGCTGTTTTAACAAAATGGTTTGAAAGATAATATCGTATTTCAAGGCCAGGATAGCACATATGAGCAAGGATACTGGAGTAATGATTCCCGACTCAAGACTACAACCGCATCACAGGAAGCTTAGGACCAGGAATTCAACTGGGGACATACATTATAAAAATCACTCTGCGGTATCGCGCCCGGATGGCCTTTGGCAAAAAAGATCGTGATTTATGCCAAACCCAACAAATTCTCCCGGCTAAAAGTCACCAGAGACCGATTCAAGAGATGAACCGGTGAGCATGACAGTGACGCACCAATCAATGTAGTGAGAAAAAGGTTTGCAAGCATCGCAAGTAACAGAATCATTCCGGTCAGTTGTGCTACTACTTTGTCGGGAAACAGAGCATTGGATCCTCCTTGCTTTAGGAATCCAACTCCGAAAGACAACGGTGCCACTTCCACGGCAACGCGATAAGTGTTTCATCAGTATCTGATACCCTCAAACTCACAGTCTACCCCCAGCAAGATTACCCAAGGAATCACAAAAGTTTTGTAACGGCACTCCCAGATAACGGATAGACGATATATCTTTTGAGATAGGTAATGTCAGTAGACATTTCACGAATAAAACGCCTTCAACTGCGCTCTTACTAAAAGAGTGTGAGCGGCAATACTAGGGAAGTCAATGGAATGGCATCAAAAATGAAGACAAAATCTGAAACACACCCAGATAATGCCAGAACTACCACATTTATTGACCTATGATCATCAAAAGGCATCAGCTTTAGGCCGACAGCATTATGGACACTTACTCAAGCATATTCACTTTGTCAACTGATACCGGATTGAGGTCAGCAAAAATCAGCCCCACTGAGATCGAATCGAGGATCAATCCTAATGTTCCTAGAACAAAGAGGACGGTGTTGATAATAAGGTGAAAACGACGATTTCTTTGACGCCGACCAGCGAAAAATACACATGTAAAGAAGAGCACGGTGTGAATACCTTTGACCCAGAGCAACATAAGTAGTGACGTTAGATGGCATTAAATTTACTCACCATACAAAAAATATTCTAGCTAGAAATTTTATTATAAAGACTCATTTACGGACAGCGCACTGAACAATACTGACGTCGAGCACAAAGGAAATCCTTGCGACAAGTTTTAACATAGTGGAGGAAACAACTTGCTAGAGGTTAGGAAGTCGAGTTAATACGCCTTCCAGCGGCGTGATAGACCGACAAGCTGAATCGGTTGCATTGACTATATATGACCCAAGAATTAATGTCAGAAGCCATTCTTAATTCCTTGCAACTTACCATAAATATAGTTGTACCCCGAATTCCAGAAGCTTCATCTATCCGAGTAAGGTAATTGTTCCTAACAATGATGCACCTAGCTACTATCGCTTTCCAACACGGGTTTCCGGACAGTATAAGTTAATACGATACTACTCCTTGAAAAAGAGCAGTCAAACAATGACGAGGAACGGCAAACGTAGTGACTTAGATGACCGTCCATGATACCAACGGAACCGCATTGGGCAAAAGCAATCGGACCAGTGCGCAGGTAGGACTAAGAATCTTTTCTGATGGTCTAGGCTGTCTCAAATGTACGTTCATAGACCGCCGTTCCCGCTACCACCGAGCATGGAGATCCGCTAATACCGCATTTTCGTATCGGAATCCTCGAATGTTATTATCTCGCAGAGTGATCACAATTATAGAATGGTAACATTCGGTACTCTTTTGCATAATGTACAAAGCATGCTTAGAAACAAGATATGAAGGAGAGAATGAACAGCATATCGATACCAATTCGCTTGGACGTGGCTTACATGTCAATGTCCATTTCACATTGTCCCAACTCGCTAACGTCATCGTTGGCAAACAGTTGGTCCAACGGTATATCTTCGAAATCCGCCAAAGCTGCCTGTATCTCGCATTCTTGTGCATATGCTTCCAATTCTGCATTCTCGAATTCTTCTGGTGTGAGATCACTGTTGTCCGGGGCATCGGGTTTCAAAGACGACGACCGAGAATCTGATGGTAGATATTTTTGAGAAAAACACCAAAGTAACGGACATCAGAATCACCATCAAGCTCCTGTTCCCATTCTACTACGTCTCGAAGGTCAGGGTCGAAAGAAGAACCGCATTCGTCGTAGTATGTTCGAAGCCGTCTACGAGCGTCTTGACGATTACTGTTAGTCATGACTCTCCTGTAGAACTAGAAGAAACTCCATCAGGGAATGTTGCCGGAATACGGAATTGAGAACGCACCTCGTCCGACATAAGCTGTTCATCCGTCTCCTCATCCATATCATCCTCCATAAATATATCGTCACTGCTCGCTTGTGACTTTCTCCTGTTGGTAACTGTTCGCTTCCTGGCCTTCTCGGCCCTCTCCAAACAGCGATACTTAAATTTGTCTCTCAACAAGGTATGTGTCTCGGAATGTGATGCCACTCCAGCACTGTATCCAGCCCGCAGCGACAAAGGCAACGACTCCCCGCAGCCTTTCGACTTCGAGGTTCTAGCATATACAGGTGATTCCACTAACGAGAGACTTGCTGTCCTTGACTTGTACTGAGACTTTCGGCGCGCCTGAGCTTCTGAAATCGGAGATGGATAGGTGGGACTTGAAGTAGCAAGTGGAGACGAGTTTATAGGTGTGTAAGATTGTCTACAGAGGGAACGATTGGATTGGGGGGTAGAGGGAACTTGGTATGAAGGACTAGACAGCATGGTCGTGGTTGCCAATTGGAAATTTTCGGTGTTTGTTGAAATTTTCGCGACGGGTCACGCGACACGCGTCTGTCACAAGATGGACGCGTCTTGATGAAGCCCATATTCAACGGTCCATATACATTTATACTATCCACCCGTTGTTGCACCGAGTTGTCGCAATTATACTTGTATCTGCACAATAGCCTATGCCTAAATTTAGCAAAGCGTCACCTGGTGCTATGCAGTGGCATATCTGAGGAGAGCTGTTGTACACGTCCTCGATATCCTCAATACTGATTCTGAGCTCTACTTTGGCACTGATTAACGTCGGCATGGTACCCTGTTGAATGATTTCTGAGACTGAACCCAAAGAAAACTTTCGACGCAAGTACTTTCATCGAAAATGCCACTGGCAGTGCTTAGCCCGGAAAACGTGAAGTTTGATCATCACCAGAGGCACGTTCAAAAGAATTTCAGAAGTTGGCTCAACGCAAAATCTGTGTTGGTATACAAGCAGGCAAGAGCACGCGGAGCCTAAATCATTTCGCCGGCTGTTACCGGCCGTGGGCAACGTGTCACGCCTTGGCTTCAACCCCTTTCTGCTGTTTAGAGACAAAACCGAGTGAGTCTACGAGCTTTATTTTTCACTGCATACTGGAGTGATAACGGTAAAACCAGAGTATTGCCGAAACATGGATATATCCTCGACCTGCAAACATCGTGGACTAGAGGAAGAGGCAAACGACAACGCTGGATTCTCGAATCAAGAAATTTCATCCTTCATCTCCCCATTCTTACAGTCAAATGAAGTGCCCTCCGACACAGACGAACTTGTACTCCGCAGAAATCTCGAAATCGTTAGCGCCCATGTCTCTACGCTCGAAAGCCGAGTTGCCAAAGCAAGAGCCTTTCTAGAATCTCTGGAGATTCAGCACAGGGACTTGAAAGATCTGGAAAATAAACACAAGTCTATCCTCCTTCCCGTTCGCCGAGTCCCTACTGAAATCTTGTCATCGATCTTTCTATTGTCTCTCGAGTGTCATTCAGAAAAGGGAGGGATGTATGGAGAAGGGGGGAAGAGAGAGGATTTATTTGTGGAAGCTAGGCGAAGGAGTGGTCCCTGGTGTCTGAGTTGGACATGCAGTCGCTGGAGGGCCGTTGCACTAAACACTCCATCCTTATGGGCGACCTTCACGTTGTCATTCTCGTCTCTTAGTCCCGCCCCTGGCATTTCGAGGTCTTTTCGGTCTCCAAATGATGGTCACGCTTTGCAATTGTTTGACCTGGCTCTGGAAAGAGCAGGAAACCAGCCTTTGGATTTTGCCTTTGAGTGCAAATCGTACTTCAAGTTCGTCAGAGAGCTCTTCCACGTAATGCTCCAGCGTAACGAGAAATGGCGTCACGTACATCTCCTTCTCCCTGGCGCTGTATGGAAATTAGCTCTACAGAGAAATATGCGTTTCCCTCAGCTCCAAACCTTCGAATTACTACTGCATGATGAAGAAGACGTGGGGGATATTCAGATTTCCGCTCCCAACCTGACTCGTGTTCGCTACCATACACCATACGACCCTCACCAATATTTCAATCTACCGTTAAAGCAGCTAACCCATCTCGTGCTACCGACACGGGGCTCCGCGCTTCGGAATCTTCTCGCGTCTGCTGTGAATTTGGAGCACCTCGAGTTATGCCGTCCTCTCGGGAACAACCACGCTACTGTTCATGCTTTTGAAAGCAAATGGATAACTCACACCAAGCTTACGACTCTTATCATGACTGGGTCTGAATCAATCGCGTTCAGCAACCCGTCCCAGGTTATCCTGCCGTCGCTTTCCCATTTGACCGTTGACGTAAACGTCTTTCACAAGGGGATTGATACGATACTATACGATTTCATCACCAATAGTTCCATCTCCTTGCAGTCTCTTACTTTGCGTCTGGATGACTGGAATATGGAGGGTTGGATTATCCGGTCGGAATGTCTCTTTTCTGGAGCGCCAGATATCAAAGATCTAAACATAGAACTGCGTTGTACGGAGCGTGAAGAATTCTCGCTGGAAATGATCTTTCGGCTCTTGACACACGATCATGAAAAGCAACTGTTCTCCTTCAAACAACTCGAGCGGCTCAGGATCACCAACAGTAAAGGCGGAGTTTTATCAAAAACACTGTTTAGGCCGGGAGGTGCACTGATCAAGATGATAAAGTCTCGGAGACGTTCACCTGGTGCTCATCTTTCGCAGCAAGCATTGTTGCGAGAGTTTGAGTTTGTTGGGAATCTCGAGGAATTCAATATAATCACCTCGGTAAACTTGAAGGAATTGGAGAGGGATGACTTTATAGTGAAGATTAGCCGTCTTCGAGGGCATGATTAGCCATTGATTTTGTCACATCAACTTAGAAGAGTGTACTTTATAGCGATGCGTGATATATGTGGAAAATACATTGAAAATGACAGTTTCCCGGCATATCCCGGTAGTCTAACACGTTCCACGCGGTATCTATAATCCTCTTTTAACCTCAACTTCATTGAAGCACCTCGGTACGTATG
Organism: Stygiomarasmius scandens; assembly: GCA_037954225.1. Classification (NCBI taxonomy): domain Eukaryota; kingdom Fungi; phylum Basidiomycota; class Agaricomycetes; order Agaricales; family Campanellaceae; genus Stygiomarasmius; species Stygiomarasmius scandens. The sequence continues at coordinate 120,497 of JBANRG010000099.1, read as the reverse complement.
GTATCTCCACTTTTTCTTTTTGTCGTCTTGCTCACGTTGAAGGCAGAGCCAGGGAAAAATCATGACTACGTCACCAGCTTGCGAGGGTTGTGAACACGTAGAAGGGAAAAGCGACCGACTTGAAGGCATAGCATCTTTCCTCACCCCATTCCTGGACTCGAACGAGGTCCCCTCTGAAATTAACGAAGCTCTACTTCGCCAAAATCTCCAAATCGTCCGCAGCCGTATCGCTGTCCTCGATCGTCAATGTATAGCGACAACCCCATCAGCAGCACACGGGGAACTGAAGGAGCTGGAATATGAACTCATATCCGTTTTGAGCCCCCTACGGAGACTTCCAGCTGAGATCTTGGCATGGATCTTTCTGCTATCACTCAAATCTCGTTCATGTTCTGAGGAAGATTCTGATGTCGAGAGAGAATTAAGAGAGTATTTGGATTTGTTTTCCAATGCTAGACGCGGGACTGGTCCATGGGGTCTCAGCTGGGTATGTAGTCGCTGGAGGGCCGTTACCTTGAGCACGCCATCGTTGTGGGCGAGGTTCAGCTTGAAATTGCCACTCTGCGCCCCTGGTGATCGCGTGGGCAACATCTTGTATTATGACAGGGGCACCTTGAGCCTGTTCAACACGGCTATGGAAAGGGCCGGAAATCATCTGCTGGACTTTGTCTTTCATATGCCGCCTCCGAGTCCTATATCCAACGACACCTTTAAAAGAATGCTGCAGGTTCGACAAAAATGGCGCCATGTCTATCTTGTGATTCCTGTTCATATGTGGAAAATAGCACTTGAGCATAACATGCATCTCCCTCAGCTGCGGACTATAGGATTACGGCTGTTATCCGAAGGAGATTTAGGAGATGTCTGCATTTCCGCTCCTAACCTAGTTCGTGTCCTGCTTGATGCACCAAACCCTTATCAGTATCTCAACATGCCACTCAACCGCGTCACTCATCTAGAGCTGTATACATCAGGATCACAACTTAGGAATATCCTTACACGTGCAACGCACTTGCGGTATCTAAAACTGTTCGGACTGTATACTAACGACGCTCCAGATACTAGCGATGAATGGATGATCCACACCAGTCTCGAAAAACTTGCACTGTCCGGCTCAGCCATGGACGGCATTTCTTCTGGAATCAAACTTCCTTCACTCACACATTTGACTCTGGATGGCTTTCACGATCCTCGTCATTTTATTAGGACTGTCGCCGACTCCTTGCAGTCTCTCACTATACATGCTTGTATTTACCCTGCAGACGACGCAGAACGTCTATTTTCCACGGCTTTAAATATAAAAGAACTACAAATTCAGGAGTGGATGCATATGGAGAAGCACATCCTGGAACAGTTACCCTTCCACTTAACTCCGGGTCACGACCATGGAAATGTGGTCTTTTTGAAGCGGCTTGAACGAATGAAGTTTTTCGGTTCCGAATGCAAAACTTGGCCAAAGGCAATCTTTGAGCCGGATGGTACGCTCGTGAAAATGATTACCTCTCGGACCTGCTCTCCCCTTGAGACTGGGCTAGCGCAGCTGCGGGAGTTGGAGTTGATTGGGAGATTTGAAGACTTTGATGCGAGTTTGCGGAGTTTGAAGAAGCTGGAGACGAAGGACTTTGTAGTGAAGTTACAGCAAGTTAAATACTGATAGGCCGCGGGGGTAAGTTTATGCACCTTGCTTTACAAAAAATGTTTCTATAGCCCTAGTACGCATCTTAGATCTTGTGCAATAATACTTGAGGTACTTATGACGCGGACTCGCTTATCATCATCAGGGTTGGACGGACCAAAGTTTCAAAACTGAAGTCTGTCTATCGCTGCTATGCGTTAGAAGCAACCCCAGTGTCGTTCCAATATCTTTTGTTTCTGGGTGGGCATGTACAGCGTCTGCTGGTCAAGATGGATATCAACTTCTCTATTTGTCCTAATGCTGTCCAGTGTACAGTTGGATAGTAATCATGCAGACCAAGAATTTGAATCGATATGAGAGATGGATCCAGATATTCTCCCGCTTTGCGCGCCGGTTCATCGAACAGCGGAATGCGCAGTCGTATAAAAGCTGAAGAGTATGAACGGTACGGGCGCCTTTCTCTTCCTGAGCCCCCTCGTCTGGATTTGTATCGTTGCTGTATCCAAAATTGACTCTCGTCCACCGGATCCTGAGCCTCAAAACTTTCAAGACAACCCCCCAAGTCCAAGATGATGAGTTTGAAGACCGTCGGACAAGGAATCATATAGAACTTGTACTCCTGAAGTCTATTCGTAAAATCGTTGTATGGCTCTCCACATTTTGACACAAAAAACTTGGCTTGCGTACCTGCTGCCTGTTACCTGACCCTCAACGTGGACGTCAACGTCGTCGCATGAAAATTAATTCCGGCCAACTTTTCATCTAAAGTAATCCTCCCCGAATTATTTCTACCTTTGGATAAGAAAATACATTTCTGCCGAATTCACATGACCTTCGGCCAATCCTACCCCTTGTCCTCAAGCCAGCCGACGGCCGATCGGTTTCGAGAACGAGAGTTGGTAAACGAAACACCTGAAATTTTCCCATCCCCTTGGTTCCCTTCTTCTTCCCTTGATCACAGTGACTCTTTCGAGGTCTCTTCCTCTTCCTCCTCTTCCTCCTCTTTCTCCTCGTATCCGAATTTTTCATAGCCTTGTGCTTACTCGGTCTCTGTACGTTCCTCTGGTTCTATCTCTGTTGTCAAGAAGGGGAAGAGGAGAAACTAATTACTAGTCTCCTTTTCACGGTTTACAGAAAACTCCTCGTCAAAGAAGAAACACTAGAGAAGAAAAAAAAGATGTTCTCCAGAGCCGCAAAACTCTTTACTCTCACCGCTTTGGCTGCTGTTGCTTCTGCGGAATTCAGTATTCTGAGTCCTGGTGGGGATGATTTGTGGTGGGGTGAGTTTCGGTTTCTAGTTGTTTTTCCTGGGATGTGGAGTTGGCCCTAGGTGGCTGGTTTTTCTTTGCAGACGCCGAGGGTCGAGTTTGAAATTCCCGGGTCTGTCTGGGGTTTGGGGTCAGGGACCCGACTCTTCGTCCTTGTTGTAGTCTTGCTGTTTCCGAGTGTTCTTCTGCTGACGGTTTCTTTTCTCTGTCTACGTGTCTGTCTCCTGTCTGCCTCATGGTCTCTCGTCACACCTCCGCCTACGCATACGCATACTGGCCGCCGTCCCCGAACTTGCTACGTGTAACCTGTAAACAGTCGCCAAATCCACCAACACCCTCGTCTGGAGCTGCAATGACAGTCCTCCTGCTCAGCAATATACTGTCTTGTATGTCCTCCTTCCCCCTGTTCTTTTCTTGGAATTAATGGATCCATGCAGCATCACCAACCCAGACAAGACCATCCTCCCCGACCGCATGGCCATTATTGCCCAGCAAAACAACTTTGACTGCTCCAAGTTGATCTCGCAGGACCAAGCTAACCAGCCTGCGGCCACGGGGTATACAATCCAGCTTGTGGATACTTTGAACAGTTCGCATGTGAGTATTTCCGTGTTTGGACAGACAGCTGCGTGATTTCTTACTCGGCTCTAGATCTACGCCGAATCTCAGCCATTCGAGATTAAAGCCCTCGGTTCTGCCTACCCCGCTACGACCGTCTCTGCTGATCCTTCTCAGACAGTTGGTATTACTGGGAGCGGAAGCAGCGCGTCCAACACTGCTGCTGCTAGCAACGACAACAACAGCGCTGCTTCAAAACTTGGCGGCTTTGCTGGATATGGTGCTGCGGCTGTTGGTGCGTTGATTGGTTTGGTGCTGTAAACGGCCTAGCTTGTTCGAGTTGAGGACTACTATTGTGATTGAAGAAGGACTATGTGCCAGTATCTCACCCGAGTCTTTGATATATCCATGTTTTTTACTTGTTTGGTTTCTATTTCTGCTATTTCTCTTTCTATCTTCTATGGTGATCAGAACGTTTTGGAGTAGTTATCACGCCTATTCCGTCCTATCGTTTACATTTAATAATACACTCATTATCTAAAAACTATCTAGAAGACTGTCAGTGTCATTTCCTCGGAGATGCGATTCGGGGTCTTCGGCTCTCGCTTCCGAATCCATGTGTTTGTCAGCAACTTCCGAGTTTAACAAGGCCAACTCGAACAGACTTTAGCTTTTTTTATGTGTTTCCCTCCTATCACCGTACGGAAGGAAGCAGAAAAATGTCTCGGAGGTACTTTTGGTATAATTTTTCATTTTTTTAATCTTGCAGAACGACTGATTTGGGTGTGCAGATAACGTGCCTGGATGGGATGAAGATCGGACCGCATGCGTACATGGACAATTCTATTCTAATTCTAGATTAAAAAGGGGCGTGTGGCAGTATAAAACCAAGACGCGAAAACAAGTCGGGGGTTGTTTGTTCCTTCCTTCCTACCACGACCACGTCCCCTTATTATTGTTAACTATTACTTTATATTCGTGCCCGCCCTTGTACGCATTGCCATCTCCATATCCATCACGTATTGCCTCTTGTCTCGAAACTAGCTAAACTTGAAGCTACCTACTCTTTTTCTTTTCTGAATTCTTTTCTTCGCTACTCGATTAACGTTTCCTTGCATTGCTATCTTGCACAAATAACATGTCTCATACGACTTTGCCTTTTTCTTCTCCTTCTTCGCCTTCAATCATCCGCGCGCCTCCTTCTCCACCCGATTCTGTTCCTTCGTCTCCTATTGAAAACGCCTTTTCTCCTCCTGGTTCCCCGCATATTGTTGTCTCGCCTAGTCTCGTTCATCTTCCACCCTCTCCATCGGTCAAATCCGACGTTTCCTCGAGTGGCGACATGGTCCTCGGCGATACTAAAGCAAAAGCAAAAGCTTGTACCCAAGGCACGTGTATTTCGTCTCCCTTTTGAGCTAGAACGTCGAGTTTGACTCTTTGTTTCGTTAGGACCCGAATTGGAGGAAGGCGAGATTACCGAGTCGCCCGACGCCAACGTCAACGCCAACAACGACGACGACGACAAGGACATGGCTCCTAGCACCACGACGCCAGTAGCAGTCAACGATGACGCGACGGCATCTTTACCTGTCAGTGACAGCGATGCAGAAGCAGCTGCGTCCGCTACCGCCACGTCGTTGTCTACTCTTGCTAGCTCGACAACATGCTCTTCTCTTGCCACTATGAGCAGCTCCACAACCTTTCACACTGCCTCGTCTTCTGCTACTTCGATCTCTACTTCTGGTTCCACTAAAGACTCCGTCGGAGCCCCTACTGCCACCGCAGACGCCGCCGCTGCTGCTCTGCATGGTATACCCGAGTCTGGCACTATCAATCTCGAAGACTTGCAATTCACTAAACAGTCGTCTTGTTCTACTCTAAACCCCAACGCAGCAGAGCATATACCCACTTCTTCGTCGACTCCTGCTATTCCTAGCGCTTTGGAGAGCTTGGGCGAGATGGCGAGCAGCTCTAGTGCTCCCGCTGTTTCAGAGTCGTCTGGTTCCAACGAGACCAAGACTCCAAACGTGTACATCAATGGATTGCCGCCTCATTTCCCTGAAGACCAATTGTTTGAGCTGGCGGCTCCTTTTGGTGAAGTGAAGAGCGTGAGGAGTTTTACTCGGCACGTTGGTGAAAAGAAGAGTGGGTATGGGTTTGTTTTGTGAGTATATGCGTGTTTTTTTTTTTTCGTTGGGTTACTGATGCGGTTCTACATTTCAGATTCGAGTCGGTGGATTCGGCGGAAAAGTGCATTCAGAGCCTGAGGCGGTTTAGGAATCTTCATCCGACGTTTTCAAAGGTACGTTTTGGTAGCATATACCCAGGGTTTTGGCGTGGTACTGACGTTTTCTTTTTTTTTTTTTCGCTTTGCGCGTTTGCAGCAAGTCCACAAGATCCCCGGGCTTCCTTTCACGCAGACTGGTCCTGCGTGGGAGCAAGATCCCTCTGTCACCGGATCTGGTAGTGGACATCGAAACGCTGGAGATGAATCCGGCGCGTACGGGTCTTCTGGGTCAGGCCAGACGTTCAAGACCAAGATGGAAAAGTATCACGATCCTAATAGCACTAATTTGTACATGGAAGGGTAGGCTTCCTCTTCTTTTTCCATTTTACTGCCTCGTTGATTGACTGTTGGGTTTCTTTCTAGTCTTCCTCTGAGTATCGACGAAGCTGTGAGTTGCTACCTTTTGACTTTCTTGTTTTGGGATTCCTCTTGCCTATTTGGGCGTGCTTCTCGTCTTCTTTTCCTTCTGCACGTTCGTTTCTTTTTTTTTCTTCGTTGACCATCCGGCCTCGATCGTTGTCTCGACGTCGATGACGTGCTTGCTGCCTTGGTTATCTATGAAAATCTTGCCTTATCTTTCCTCTTTTCGTGCTTGTAACTGACGGAAATTTATCCATTCTAGTCCCTGTCAGCCCTCGTATCTCCGAACAGGATCAAGAGCCATCGTTTCTTCCAGACCAGGTTGAGCAATCCCCCGAGAATCATTGCATTTGTTCGGTGCGTTGTTTAATTCTTTCAACCCTTGACATCGGTCCTTTTTTGTCCGGCTCCACCTCCACTCTAGTGTCCTGTCATGCTAATCAATTTGTTTCAGATTGGAAACTCGGGCTGGCGCTGAGGAAGTCATCGAGCGTCTTCATGGCCGTATGGTCCGCGGATGGAATGATCCGGGAAGCAGGATCTCTGTTCGTTTTGCCGACACTAGCGAGCAGAGGGAATTGAGAGTGAGCCATCTCGCCCGTTTCTCGTTGGACGTTTGACTAACGTCTCGCTTTTAGCGTACCGAACGTACTGTCCGAGAAGATGACTCGTCGCCTGCAAGGCTGACTATTGCCCAAGCTGCTCTTCTCAATCTCCGTGGCCGTGAGCAGCTTCGTTCCCCATCCGGCTTTACTGCGCCTGTCATTGGTACCACTCGCACTCAAAACGCTGCCGCTCCTACTGCCAACCAAGTCTATGACGATTTCACGTCCAACGCTCATGACGGCGTCGCTGGCGGGTATCGTGGTTCCGCCCATGACATTTCGAATGCCGCCGTCGCTCTTGTCAATGCCAAGAATGCTGCTGCTGCCATGTCGAGGTCCAACTATAAGGGACAGCAGTACGACTTGGGATTTGGCGGCGACAGGCGTAACATGACGCCTCAGATGGCGGCCTTGCTTGACTCCCTTCGTGGCAAGGGTCAGCCGTGGATGGGTGCCGACGATCGTTTCGACTATGGAGTGTCTCAGTCGTCTTCTCTGCGCAATTCTCATCCTTTGGGTGACGTTGACATCAACTTGGGATATCCTATGCAAGCATCCATGCCTCGTCCAGGTGTTGGCGGTGGTAACGTTGCTCAAGCCCGGAGTGGGTACACGCCTACGGAAGAGTACATCCTCCAGACTCATCAGATGACTCAACGTCGTCGTCAACAGCAGCAGTACCAGGATGGTGGTGACCAGGCTGATTTTAACGTGGGCGTGCGGGGATACCGTACGCAGGCGTCTACGCTCTCTTTGGCCCAGCCATCGTCGGGAACTTCGTCTTACTATTCGGGCGGTTCGCCCTTGCCAGCTGTCCTCGAGGACGAGTTCCATGCTGGTCAGGCGATTGCTCCTCAGGGACCTTCTTCGTCTTCTTCCCACCGGGGTCAATCTTCGTCGTCTCGTGGTGGCGAGCCCGCACCTTCGACCCAAGCTTCTACTCGCAACTATAGCAACGTTCATCATAATAACCAAGGGCATGTTCGCTCGACGACTCTTCCTCCATCATCGACTAGCACTTGTTCGTCGTCGTCTACGTCTGGATCTGCATCTTCTGCCAATCGTCACTACCAGCATAACAGCATGAGTGTTCCCAAATCTCGAAATCTTTCTTCAGACATTCTTCGCACGACTTCTCAGAACCAGGCCTCGTTGCCCCAGACTCTTTCTTCCAAGCACAGATCCACGAATTCTATCACCAGTAACAACAGTTCCATTGTAAACGTAAACGTTGCCAACGATCTTGGCAACAACAGCAGCAGCCTGCACTCGCCCCGTTTTGGTACCGACGGATACTCGAGCCACCACCGTTTTGATAACAACCTGACTTTGAACACTGATTCGGACTATGCCAAAAAGGGCAAGGGCAGTGTTGTCAGTATCGGTTCTTCCTCCCCGCACATTCTCTACTCTTCTTCCACCCATTCCTTTCGAGGAGACGACGTTTATGATATCGCACAGTCTTCTCCACCACTCGTATCACCCGCGTTGACGTATTCCTCTCGTGGATCGGGGGCGACATTGAGTCCTTCGACGCCCTATGTGGGATCTTTTCCGTCTTCGTCTAGTGGAGGGTTTGGTGTAGGGGTTGGGGTGGGTGATGAAGCTGGGGAGCGTTAGGCTCTTTTTCTGTCCCCGTTTCTTTTTTTGCATCAGATCCTTCCATTCATTCATTAGCAGCATTATCGTACCGTATCGTACCCGTTCACTCGAATCCGCATCCGCATCCGTCCATATCCATATCCATATCCATGTTTGTCTGTCTCCAGTATCAGTATCCGCTCAGCTTTCGCATTTGCCATCCATCAGCATCGCCATCGTCACAATTCATCATTGTCACCATCATCATTATATCATTGTTGACCCCTCCACTACTACGTGTATCGCTTGTTACTCTCTTTTTCTTTTTCTTGTATGTCGTCTATTGGAGACCTCCCTTCCCTCTCTCGAATGAATCCGAATACAGTGTATACAACCCGACTCGACTGTTTTTTTTTGTTGCATGACGCCCTCGTCTCCTACCACTAGCATTACTTGACTGTTACTATTACTGTTACCTACCTGTTGAATCCCCTGGCGTTACATATGTACATTTGTACTTGAGCTTGAGTACATTTACATTTGGTCGTGAATGAATAATCAAATTACTATTACTAGTGTTGTATGTTTCACGATTGAACTTGATCACCGGAGGCAAACGGGAAGCCAAATGTTTGGCTTCCCGACAGCAAGCAAACCGAAAGCCCTTTGTTTTGCGCTTGGAAGCATTTTCAATCTGATCTCAAGTGACATGGAATTGATTGTAGAACTAGATATGGATCGTAGATTTCACGAAATAAAGAAATCCTTTGTATCTTTGACCCTTGCTGCAAAAGACCTTCAGTGTTGCTGCACCACGCCTCCACTCTTCACATTTTGACCCTTCATGTATTGCTTGAAATAAAGGGTTAAGCTCGGTTTGCTTCCTGTCAGGAAGCCAAACGTTTGGGTTTGCCTCTGGTGTGAATGTCAAAGAACTTGTACCTCTTTGGTGCTGAATTCTGTGCATGTAACTTGAGCAGGGGAAAAAAGCATTTCTTGGTCGTATCCCGTTTGAACTTTCCACTTTTTGCTAAGCTTGCTCGTCAAAGATCTGAAACCTTCATGTATAAATCTCACTTTCATTAGTGGATTATCATAGTAACATCGTGTTTGAGTGCCCCGCGACTCAGTGATGCATCGTGAGCCCCCATGGCGGATCAATACTGCCGGCCTATCCTGTCCTATCTTATCCATACCATACCATACTATACACATATCCGTGCTTGTACTCTCCCCATCGCACATACACACATTCAAATAATCCAGTACTAGCGCTGCACGGTTGAACCTTGAACTTGATACATATGCATATATATAGCGATCATGATATGATATCACAATTGAACCGATGGCTTACTTATTGCAAGCGTGTAGTAAGTAGAACGGAGCTTGCTACCATCGATGGAATAGAGTAGAATAGAATAGAATAGAATAGAATAGAGTAAGATTGAGATAGAGTTTTGCCGACCATGGTAAGGAGAGGTTTGAACAATGCTATAGATGGATACAAAGCAAGTAGCCTAATAAGTAAGTAAGTGATCTTGAGTAGATAGTCCAAAAGTTGTTGTTGAGGAATGGTCTATGATAGAAAAATACAGAAAGACTCGTGACGCGAATAGGGGATAGATACAGATACATGTATATTTACATTTATAATTCAAAGCTCGGACCAGCCCCGCCCCGATTCCAAGTGAGTCGGGATCTATTCCTACATTAGTGTTTAAGCGTTTCTAGATCCAGAGTACTAGTCCTTCATGTATAGTATGATAGCGTACACGAGGACCTTGGATACATCAATCACCTGTATGTACGTATGTACGCGCACGACGCTAGACCGTGCCAAGTGATGCTATCGTACCGCTCAGGGCGGAGGACCATGATGTTGCTGTTCACGAGTTGTGCAGGAGAGGAACATACTAGGAACATGCAAGAGCTCATGGAGAAATGAGTAGGTTGGATGCGGACCGAATAGAGCTATAATTGAATCTTGAATGGGTTCAAGCTGGATATAGCTACTTTTGGCTATAACGCCATTTATGATATGTGAAATCTTGTCAAGTCTCTAGCTAGCTCTAGTTGATGAAGTTTGGATAGGGTGCCTGCTAGCATGGTTTGACGGGACGCTCATGAATCGTTGAATTACTATTCCGATGTTAATTAAAGTATAATATTAAGATAATTATTATCGGTACTTGTCACAACTTGCAACATGACTGAGACAGTCACTTTGCGGGAGATGTACCTTAAATACATAAAGATAGAATGAAGTATCGGATTGTGATACCCCTTACCGAAAGAGCATCCGGAGAGAGGGCATCGGCCGTTTCACGGCCGTTGATCCTCGCCACAATGTCTGGGGTGCCTCCAGGTTGCACTAGGCCAAACGCCGGGTTGAAAGGCATAGACGAAGAATGGATCGCCAGCCCAACTTTGAAACCGTGCAACAGTCCCCGCTTATGCGACCGAGCGGGCTCAACAACCCAAATTCGTCGAAACGGCCTTCATTTCGACGTCGGCTAGCTATGCATGATGGAGCTGTTACGGTTCAGCGTCTAGCTGTCATGGAGGCATTAGGGATTAGAGACCTCATTGGGTATCAATACAGTAGCTAATACTTCACAGCATACAACGTACCAAGACTGTATCTTGTACTGTCAATATTGGGATTACTCGCACGCGCAACCCCAGCAGGCACACAGGCAACACTAGAGCTCCTACGACGCTTCAGATCATTGGCTAATGATCCCCCATTCCCGAGATGAAACTTGGTGTCGCCACTTTCGGAAAGCCCGGTCCGAGATCCAAACCCTGCTCCCGACGTGTATCCCGAACCTAGATCATCTTGCATCCCACCCCCTTCTTCCCTTTCGTCTCCTTTCCTTCTCTTTCCTAGTGTCGCAGATCCTCCTCCATAGCCTTTCCCACCACCACCGCCACTACCGCCTCCATACGTGTTTTTCTCGTCTTCATTCGGATCTGGTGATTGACCTCCACTTCGTCCATCTCCATCTGACCTTCCAGATCCCTCCAGCAAGTTTGAACCATCAGAACCAGTCAACTTGACAACCAATGCTTCCAACTTATCAACACGTGCCCTTAGCTCGTCATATTCCGCCCGCGATACATATTTGTCGCTACTAAAACCATCCCAAAAAAAGTAGAGGTTAGACATCAAGTTCGGATGAAGTATATCGGATCTAGTGCGTACATTGATTCGACAACGTGCCATTGGCACTTTGCTTGTTCTCCTCGACGAGTACAAGGCGAGCATGGTTGGTTCCTGTATGATCGAGTTTCAGATGGGGGATCGTGGTACAAAAAAATAAAAATAAAGTACAGACCTATCGCACTTTATTTTTCGTCGTTTGCACTCTGTATCAGGAATGTGGAGAAAACCGTCAAAATCGGGGATAGAGGTGTTGCATCGTAACGGAAGAGGGGTCCGGAAAGAAAGAGGTTCCATATATCCGTAAGTCCGCAATGGAGATCCGTTAGGAACAGTTGGGATCAAGGTAACCAAGTATGATGAGTCGAGATTAAAAGAAAACACCGCATACGAACGCCGTTGATGATAGAACAAGCCCGTAACGAGGGATCAGAAGAAAATCAAAGACAGTACAAGCAATCCCGAATTGAGCGGGTGTGGATACAGAAGTATAAGGTTCCGTAGATCCAATGATAGACCATCAACGGTCAACGTGAAAATGAGCGTAAAAGGTGAAAAAAGGATAAAAGTCAAAGACCAAGCGCGCCACAAATCCAATAAGAGTGTCAGTTAGCGAACCATTGCCAAATCGAGTCAGTATCATGCAGACCAAGTACCGTGCAGTGATTAGACGACGGCCCACAGAGCAAACAAGACGGATTGAGACAGGTTCCAGACATCGATCCGATTCGGCAGATGATCATTTCAACCAAAAACAGCCGGAACGGTTTTCGGTACGTTGGAGAGAAAGCGTATCAGATATAATCAGGTCCACCCAAAAAGGTGACAGAAATGCGGGTCCGAATGACAAAATGACAGAAAATCACCAAGGGGGGAATATTCCAAACCAAGGATCCGTCAAAATGATACATACGCGGTACCAATAGTTGCGAAGGATCAAGTGGTGATATGTGGAGAATTAGTAGATTTGGATGGGAGACCAGATAAGATTTGGAATGAATATGATGGCGGCGTCAGACGGCAAGTCGAGTCCCAGTAGTAATTGTTTTTATCCATTTCGACCGTAAAAAGCGTTATAAATCCATTTTCAAGTAACCGTCAGTGCATTTGAGGTCGGGATCAGATACGGCAGGCACCGGGGTAAGTATGTCAGTTGTCAACGATGCAGATATAATTATTTGGTATGTTGTTGTCCGAGTCAAGTCAGGGTCGGTCGTATAGCCATTGGAGTTTTATGCAGATTTCAGGGAAGTCGCATCATCACGAGAGAAGTGATGGAGTTTCGGGTTACGAGTGGCGCGAGGTCGTCGGGACGAATAGGTAAGCCAGTGGATCCAACATGTCAAAGTCAAGCCGCGTCAGCAAGAGAGTCCAGTCGGGATAAGAACAAGGCAAGTCGGCAAATCAAATGTTTCGACGCGTTTTGGTGGGTTTGGGCGGATCAGAAACATCATCAAAAATATGTCAGGCGGTAGGCAGAGCAAGTAAGGTTAGGTCAGGAACATTTGTGTCGTAGTAGTGAAAGCAGCAAGAGCAGGAACACCAAAGATCGAGGGTACCAAATGGATAGACAGCACAACCATCGAAGCCATCATTGAAAGTCAAAGGGCATTCGAAGAGACAGAGGAACAACAAGAACAAGAAGTCTGTCAGTAACCGTGCTCCCCATGTAGTTGGGAAAATGTTGCTGACCTGTACAACTCAATGCCTGTCTCCTTCTCTTCTTCTTATTGGGCTGCTCGTGTTGAGTCAACTGTTCTACTCCAAGCACTGGGCCTTCCATAGGCACATCTTCTCCGTCCGAACCAGGTCCCGCGTCATAGGATAGTGATATCGTGGAGGGGATTTGAGACGATAGAGGTCCACCACCTGGGTGATTTGTACTCGGTCCGATTGGTGCACCGTGGCTACCAAAGTGTCCTGGAGCCGCTAATCCTCCTAGTCCCGGACCAGAAAAGGATCGAGTTGGACCAGGACCAGCTACGCCAACGAGATGGGGGCTGACATGAGGAGGTGGGTGAATTCGCGGTGAAGATGAAGAGTAAGGCGAGTACGTAGGCGGTGACGCGTATGAGCCACTCATACTGGGCGCGGCGAGGGCTGGAGGCGGTCTAGCGCCGTCATGACGCTGAGTAATTAGTGGTGATCCATGTGAATGAGGGTGTAAATCGCGAAGGCTGGGCGACCGAGCGAGCCCACTAGGGTGATGATGCTGCGCAGCAGTCGGAGGCAAATAGGGATGCAACGACCTGATACTGGGAAGTGGCGTAGGCTGTGATGATGAAGACGACGTTGACGGGTGGACTGGTGTTGAGGACGTTGCTAATGATGTTGAAGGCGGTGGTAGAGTCGAGCTTAACGTGTCTGGTTCATGCAAGGAAGAACGACGGCGAATACCCGGGGATTTTGACCTAGACCGAGAGTTCATTGGATGATGTTGGTTTTGGTCAAAAGTCAAAAGACGAGAACAAGCCGTCAACAACCGAAACTTATGCAAACTTTGGAAAGGCACGTAACGACCCCCAAATGGGTATGGTGAGTTTTTCAGAACCTTTTTGCCGTACAGTCCCGGCCCATGAAGACAAGGCCATCAAACTATATCTCCGGATTCATCTCCAACTTTGATAGTACATAGACAAGATCCTCAGAACAAACCATCTCTAAGATGAGGCCAGTTTGAGCTAACTTCTCGGAACAATCGTGGTGAAATCTTTGAGTCTAAAGGCACGATCCGGTACGCACATCTGGTTGATATTATAGAATGAGACACGCATACACACACAAGGGGAACAAGGGGCCACAGCTTCACAAGTTTGAATACCCAATTTATTACTGGGTGGTGGCAAATTCGGTCTCGGACAGGGACGCTTCTTTCCGAACGGTGAAACTCCGTCTTATCCCCGAGTTTCTTTTCAATGCAATCAGCGATGTCAAGATGCTTCTATGTATTATACAAAAGAAGCTGATTCTACTAACGAAATCGCCTTGAAAGAAAATACCTATTGCCATGGACAAGCAGAACAAAAGGCCCTTTGTTCTAATGACCGATCATCGAATCGATCAACCCCGACCCTTGGTGATGCTTTATCACTTGTGTGGTGAACAAACAGGGTTGAAGTACGCTCGTAAGTAGTCAAAATCGGGTGTATTCGGTTTTAACTGAAACTTCGCCTACAATAGGGGTTAGTTGGTTTTACCAAGTATATTCCGTCGGAGCTACTCCATATCCTCAAACCCCCTGAACGCATCTTGAGCGCATCCTGAGGCGTGCCTAGGCGGCTTCCCGATGCGAAGATTCATGTCAGCCCCTTTCCTGCTTGGATGAAGGTTGTACGGATACTTGTAGACGCGCAAATGCATTCCTCGCAGATAAGCTAAAGAAAGAAAATCAAGATCATTTTTGACTCTCCAATATGCATCTGCATATCTTCCTCGACGTTTCGGTCTTACGCGATTAGTTGATACCAGTCTGCAGGTACGTTCGGCCCATTTAAGGAAGAGGTATAATCCTCAGGCTGTCGATATGGTATATGTTTAGGTCCAAGAGGGTCCGTGTTTTTATCATACTTATGGCATCTCGAAATCAAATGCTTTACCATCAAGAAGAGCATCTTTCTCGGCATAGCGCCTCTTCGATATAGTAAGCACGAATACAAAGCCTGGAGATCTTCCACGAGCTAATTTGGACATATCACGAACAGAACTTCTGGATGAGCATGAGGTCTAGGAGCGAATTTGTAGCTTTTACATTCACAGGGTAGAGTGTGCAAGTGAATCCGTCGTAAGATAAGTCTGTTGCATACGTACTGAGCGCTGATTCCGGATAAAGCGGAAACTTTGAGCAGAGGCCTTTTCAGGAGCCTTCACCGGGACGGTTGGCAGATGATTACGGAAGAGTAAACATCATGGTAGAGTTATTTCTAGTATTCGGAGGATGCAGTGCTCTCAGCTACTGCTGTCAGAGACATTTAATCCACGAGCACGATTTTGATTACGAATGGATAAAAATCTTATGTGGAAGTATTGAATCGTGAGGCTCTGTAATCATATAGCCTGCCCACTACCTTCCCGCCAGTGTCGGAAGAGGTAGGAGTGGACTTTAATTGGATGTAGTCACTCTTTACCTATAAGTATATGTAGTATCTTTTTTTGACAGGTAGTAGGTATTCACTTGTTCATGACAGCAGCCTTGGCTAGGTGACTGAGTATCAGGTCTCATTTAATTCAAGTTCAAGTACGGAATCTTACATCATGAAAATGACAAAATGGTCGAGGTCACTTCGTGAAAAATAATGACTGTTTTTTTGCCAAAATGATCGGGTGTGAAGCTGGGCAAGCCCTTACCTATCGGTAGCAGCCATTGAACCATACTAAGTTCAGAAGTTTATCCGGTCTGATGGTATACATAGTAGAAACATAAAACACTTGCTCAATGGCAAATGGGTTTGGCCATCAATGAACCGTAACAGTTCAAACCTATGCGCCTTCTTGTCAAATTTAATGATAACTACGGAGTTCTAGTTTCTCATTGTCTACACACTTAGTGACTGGTTACAATGTCAAATGAATCTTACGCTCTGCCTGCTATCTGCCCCAAGCAAGTACTCCGAAGTGAATGATTCTAGCAAATGCGATGTTACTCGCAGTATATTACACACTTTTCTGATTCCGACTGAAGTTTGTTCATTAGCTCGCTTATTCTCGAATGAATTTGCCTGAAGCTGTTCCCATGTTTTGCCCCGGTTCTGTAAATTATTACGTGCATAAATCTCAGAGACATTAGGTGGATCTACAACGGTTAGCTTGGTCTTCAACGCAGTAATACTCGGTGAACTCATCGAATGGTCTATCTGTCAAAGATTATTCTAAATTTTTGATGGAGGAGGCCAGGTGGGGCTTGAAAAACAGACTATTTCTAAGCTAAGTAAAACGGCCACTTCTTCCAGCAGATGCACTCTAAACTCCTTCTCCTCAATCGCTTCTCATTAATCATACGTCATGCGTCATGACGAATTTCCGAATATGGACATATTTTCACCAAAAAGGTTAATTGACGGTGAGACTTCTGTCAACGCGTGGCAATGACAGCCAGAGATATTTTTGAGCACAGACATCCTTTCGATAACCCCTCATACACTGTCAACTCTCAATATCGTCTATCGTGGGCGTATCGCTATCCAGGGCACAGTTTGGGTCCTCTAACAGTCGCCAACCATTGTTCGATGGTCTCGCGCCTTCCGGGACCCGAAGAAGAAAGCTGCGTACAACCTGTACGGCTGAAGACTCGGAAGACTAGGACCTGAGGGGTGCTTTGGGGGTAAAGCAGCCTCAAGTCGGTGGATACAATGGATTTGAGCCTGGAAGAAGTAGATGTGCTAAGGGTTCTGGACAGTTGGAGGATGACGAGGACTGGTAATGGTATTCGCAGTGCGTTTTCAACTTTCTGTTCGGCATTACAGAACAGCTAATCATTTATTTGATCGCAGTTGCGTCACTGGTGCTTCTGATATGGGATTGGGGTGAGCTAGTTCTCTACGTCCGAGTTTGTCTGACCTGTTCCAAAGTGACTTTCTTTGAGGACGAGGCATGTTTTCCTTTTTTTCTTGGTTATCTTTCGCTCAAAAGTTCTCAATGTGCAGAGGACGTTGTTTTGGGTATGTATTCCGCTACATTCTAGCCGTCTCGGACTTACGAGCCGCAATTTCGCCTAGTCAAAACCAACTACAATCGCTTCCTACCTTTTCTATTTGGTGCGTCGGTTACCGCTAACCTTGTTCTCCTATCCCTACCTCTGGGCGTATACACTGCTTTTCCTTCTCAATTCCTCTCTGCAGCATGCCGCTGACAACACCTACTTACTTACAGAGCCGATATCTCGCGATATTTGTTGTCGTGTACGTTCCAATCTCGTTTACTGGTACAAACTTCCGCTGATATCGCATGCTTCCCCCAACCTTTTCACAATTTTGTGTGCATATGACTGATGCCTTTCTCGTAACTCCTGGCCCCATCTTTCAATTTCTGGCCCATTCAGATTTGGTGTTGCTGGTAAGTGTAATTCCGGTCGTGTTCTGTATGTATCATTTGATGAAGAAACCGTCTTCTCACATAATACGCCCCATTGGTTTTGCATCTCGCCAATATACCTAATGATTCCGAATAATGATGAAGCAGTCACGCTGTCTCCCGGAGTCACCGACCGGGTGGGTTGATAGTAACTAGTTTTCTTTTTCTTTGCTAACATCCTACAGCTGTGCGTATTTTTGCCTGGAAATTTATAAATATACACTTAGCCAAATACGATATTTTCGGTTCAAAATTGCAGATGCGCGTATTTTCTCCGTCTCATTGTGTTCGATGGGCTAACCTCGGCCCTCATAGGCCTCACATGGTTTCTTGTCGAAGGTTTTGTCGGTATGGCTAGCTGCTGGGCGGTTGAAAGTAGGTTTCTTCCCCGTACTTCATCCCTCCTTGTCCTGGAGCCTGACCTTTTACTGAAGTTATTCTGCAACTCCGCGTCTATGCTATATACGACCGATCGCCCAAGATTAAATGGTTTCTCGTTTTGACATTTTTGCTCCAAATCGCTATCATATTAGTCATTTTCATCATCGGGGCCTTTATCGGTGCACAAAATGGACATCGTGAGTTTCTCCTTCCGAATGTCTTCCAGCAAGCATTTAACCACTGTTCCTAATTCTCCGCTTTATTTTTAGTGGTAGTAGAAGTGATTCAAGGCCAAAATGCTGTGTACACGAGGTGTACAGTAGTCAATGTCCCTTCATGGATGTGGGCATTTTGGGTGACGATGGCGGGGTAAGTTTTGCCACTGATTGATCCTGCCTGCCGCTCGCTAAGAGGTATACTTTTCAACCCTTGCTTGATCCCTGATGTCAATGTGTGGTATCCATCTGGCCCTGAAATTAAAACTGTGCTCAAAATGGCATTGCTTGGATCAGTTACGAAGGCCTCCTTGGCTCGCTCGTCGTCTACAAAGGTCTACAGCATGCAAAACTCGCAAAATATTCTTTTTTGAGCTTTAAAGGGGACAGCCTGTACGAGATATTGATCAGGGATTCGGTGATTTATTACATCGGGTGAGTCTTTGTTGCTTTCGCAGTGTGCAAACGCTGCCATTTCCCCATTTTGCTTTGATACTTCTCTGAAGTTTCATAGTCATGGGTTTTAAATTTACTGGAACATACCTCACAAAAATTCCAGGATAATCCTTGTCTACGCCATCAACCTCGTTTTGTGGATCAAAGAACTTGTCAGTCTCAGCCAACGTTATTTCCATTTCGTGCCCCACTGAAGAAACAGCCTTTTTTATAATATCAGACCAATACCTTTGATCTTGCTACCAGTCTTGCCGTTGTCTATCCTTCTTTGATAGGAAGCCACTTAATGTTCAATATACGGCGAGTTCATCACAAGCCTTTGATGAATTCACTAGTATCTTCTCCTTCCCACATTGCATTACCCCCTTTTCCTGTAGATTTTGCTCTGGATGACAGAATGGGCTTGGACTATCGTGACTCATGATAAGCATCTCTTGTCCGGTTGGTTGACCATCTTCCGTATCGCCTCACGCGCAGTTCCTTATCTAGTCTCATTTTAATAAGGCTTTAAGTGGCTCTTCGTAAAAATGTACTGATAGTACTTTGTAGTTAATGCTCGCATTCTCATTACCGCCAACTCGATAGAGTAATTTCTTTTCGTACCTAACACTCTCTTTAACTTGGACTTGATAGCTCACTGTATATTATGCACTTTCCTTTCTTTCTCTTTTCTTCTTCAAGAATCTGGGGGAATGGCATCTTGGTCAGACATCCACGTTAATGTTACCTCCGCAGGAGATTATCTTACAGATTCCGACAGGTTGAATACTTCTTTCTTCTCTAGCAATAATATTCCGAAAATATGTCGGAGAAGGTTTACATGGTATCCTTGCGAGCTGAGGATCTGGCCGGCCACTGTGTATCACTTCCTGCAGTCTACAACCGTATTAATAGGTTTGTTCGCAATGTCCTGGGACACCTAGAACAAATGATCAATGGTGACTCAGGCTTGATCCCTTTTCTCCACGAAACCTTGTAACTCGGAGCTATTTGCTGCTAGGACTCGGAGGAGAATTTGTAGACTCGCCGAGAAGATTAGCACTGCCACGTGTTCTTCACTTCTTCCCGACACTACGTCGTCCCAGTCATCCTCCGAACTGTTATGCAACCGATCAAATCAAATCTATCTTGGATTCTTGACTATCAGCTGCGTAGGATTGGTGGATTGTCAACATCAATAGGCCGCACTCGAAGCACGTTTTCTGTTGCAGAAGCTCAGTTCCACAATAACTGCTGTCGTGCCAGAAATATGCGCTCCAAACAAGAGGCCAATTAGGAAAAGGCGTACAATTCATGACGACAACAGGCTCTAAGGATTGGCCCAGAATCACCGAAGCATATTGAGACTCTTGTTGGGATGTCGTTAGTCTCATATTCCATACTGGCAGAAAGTATGGTTTCAGAGTTTTACTGCAGGTATTCTGGAGCATTCGCAGCAGGCCACTCCGCCCGCTACTTAGACATGGTTCCCACCGATGTATACGGGACACCTGCGTGCTTTCCTTCTCGAATGGGTTCCCAGCTGCTCGTTGCGGAGTGATCTATCATCCAAGGGGTCAGGAACCTCCGTCTCCCGTGGAACCCCGAATTCACCACCTATCTATAATGTCTGAATTGTTACCCCGGCAAACGTACAGCTTGGATTCCAATAATCTCAGAGTTGGGAAAAGGGAGGTATGTGGTTCAGACCATTGTCTATGTTGTTTTACGCGTCCGATCACTATGGAGTAGCTGAGTGTTTACTGCCTTTCGACATCGATTCTCTAACCATAACTGCTTTCTCTTTGTACATAGCTCACTAATGAGAATGAGACCGCAGTGATCGATACTCAAGTAGTCTGATCCGTCATGACCATAGCCCACTGGAATTCTAATTCTAATGCAGATCTTCCTGAACCTTTGAACCCGTGCGGTCTGCCCACAATGTCCGATCGACCCAGCCAAACTTCCCGCGACGGTTGAATGCTGAACTGAGAGCATTAAAGAGCTTTCGACATCATTTGATGCTGTGCATAGGGTAGAACGATTTATCAACGGCGGCCCTGAGCTGGGGTTCTTGTCATGTTTTGTCAGAACCAATCAAGGGATGACTCGATGACGGAACGATGGGAAACGTCCTCATGCTTCCGCAGATCTTGATGTTAGGAATCGTGCTCACCAGTTTGCCTTCATTCCCTACTACATATTACGTTCTTCGAAATTCCGATGAGCCTGAGTTGACAATTATATGACGATGGACAATAATATACTAGTAGTGAGCATAATGGTGTCTTTATAATTTTCTAGGCAGGTAAGTAGTATAGTGCGCTGCCGTTACTTCCATCAAAGATGACTACTTTATAATGTATCTGAAAATAGGTTGCCCTTGTATTCCCATTAGCACTAGCAAATGTTAGATTATAGCTTTCCTTTGAACCCTAACGTACATGATCATCATACTAAAAGTTTCCACTTTATATGCATACCGGCGGGTTGGTATATCATATTTTACTGCGGAATACGAGGCCGCTGTACGCAGGAGAATGACCATTTTCCGGCAAGTTCCTTGATATACGTTCATTCTCAGTTTTGACTAGTGTTTCTTAGCTTCACTTATTTCATATAACGCGAGTAAATGGTGGTACAAACTAGAGATATGCCTTAGCGCTAGCGCTGTCAGCGTCACAGTCCACCCGTTGAGTGAACTGTCAAATTTGAAATTGCCTCGGAGCAGAAACCTTGGAAAGTATATGGCTTCGCCGCCAGACAGGAATAGAATATTAATGGACATTGACATCGTTCTTTAGAAAAGAGCTTCTGGCAGCCAGGTGGAGTATGTATTGTCAAGGAACTGTTTTGAGCGCGTGGCCCCCTTTGAGGCTTGAGGTCAGACGCATCTCGAGCTGGACAACAAAATGCAAGTTCAATTTCAATAATAACCCCATTCTGTTTCTTCGCAGTATGTTCTGGTGACTTGAAGAGACTCCGACCACATCTCCGTCAACTGTTGGATGCTTACAGCTCCTCTACAGCTAACTTGACTCAACTGGTTCTACCTCACCTCAAGGCTGAATGTTAAGCAACATTCCTACGTCATACAGAGGCACGACAGATATCCAAAACTTCTTTCTGTTACTTGCTTGAGATCTGACATGCAAAAGCCGGAACACCCGGGAACCAAATATCTATAGATCTACACTGATGAGAACATTCCAGCTTATTGCCGAGACTGAATTGATGCCAGACAGGATAAAAGACAAATGGTCTCAGATTCGTACTCTCTTCGTGCTAGTGCAGACCCCTCGAAGGAAGCGAAATAGGTCGAACAAACGTAAGCACACTTGCTAATGTTTTCAGGTCCATTCTCACTCTTCTCACTCTTCTCTTCTTACGTTCTCGTTCCGACTTCACTCAACTGCATCCGAACGTATTCAAACACCTAGAAGACTCCTGTCAATCCCAAGCTTCAATTAGGCCATTCAATAGTTTCCTTTTTACTTTCATCTAGCTCTGTTCAGTAATAGGGACCACCTTTTAATCGACAAACCATCAAGGACCTTGCCACAGTTTCCCTTGTCCTCATCGGATTAAACGCCTTGACTTGTGTCGTTCATTTCTCCTCCCTTCTTTATCGAGATGTTTTGGTGGACGAATTCGGAAGTAGCTGGGTAAGCCTGGTTTGCAGTTGTCCGGGATTACGCATTGACCTCATTCCGTAGTCGCTTGAAAGATCGACAGCACGCAAGACAAGCAAAATTAGACGCCTCAGTCTCTTTCCAATCTGCCCTTACACCTTCGGAAGAGAAACTTCATGCGTTACCGATTGCTGAAATCGTCCGACGTTGTCATTTAGGAGAGATCTCTCCATCCGAAATTCTCGGCGTATATGCCAAGAAGACTATTCGAGCGCAAGCAAGAACTAATTGTATCGCAGATATAATGTTTGATCAAGCCCTGAGCTCTGTACCGCAGGACAACGAGGTTTCCGGTACCGATTCGGATAGTGACTCCGAGATCGTACGAAACAGGCCTTTACTAGGTGTGCCCATAAGTTTGAAAGGTGCCTATCCCTTCCTTTTCGTTAAATACTCTTAATCAACTCATTTTTCTCCAAAGAAACCGTGGACCTTGAAAACTATGATAGTACTATCGGTTTTCTGAGTAATGTAGGGAAGCCAGCGAAAACTAGTGCACCAATAGTCCGTCTGTTACAGGATGCCGGAGCAATCCTTCATGCAAAGACCACCGTCCCGACTGCGCTACTCTCATTGGCCACTTCATCTCCAGTCTTCGGCAACACTACCAATCCTTACAATCCCGAATATAGTGTGGGCGCCTCGACAGGTGGGGGCGCTGCATTGATTGCCTGTGGAGGAAGTAAAATCGAAATCGGGTCAGATGTTGGAGGAAGCGTTCGAATTCCTGCACATTTCTGCGGTACCTGGAGCTTGAAAGGGAGCGCTGGACGGTTCCCTGTTTGGCAGAATCAATCATCTGTGAACGGTTGCGAAGCCATCCCCCTTATTGCCGGTCCGCTGGCGGGAAGTCTTGAGGACCTAGAGGAGTTTTGGAAAAGGGTAATGGAGATGCAGCCCTGGGAGTACGACTTTACGGTAAGTATCGTTACGTCGGCTATGTCGGATCCTGGAATTTTGACTTATGGCGTTGCACTAGTGTGTACCCCTTCCATGGCGCCCCATCAACCTCCAAGAGGAAGGAAGAAAGTTGAAATGGGGTATTATCTGGGAGGATGGTGAGAATCGCTTGAAACATATCCCGAACTAGTGCTGATACGTATGCAGGGGTCATCCCTCCAACGCCGGCGTGTCGAAGGGCACTATCGATGGTAGCCGAGGCACTCAAAGAGCAGGGTCATGAGGTCGTTGACTTGTAAGCGCACTAAAAGTATTTGATTGATTGACATCTGATGATGTCTGAATAGTACCCCACCACCCATTCCCGATCTACTTGAGGTCGGATATCAACTCCTATTCGCAGATGGAGGTATGTTTGCTGTTCTGTCGATGATACTCGACTAAAAGTAAACACAGGAGAGCAGATTCGTGCACAGCTCGTGCCCTCTGAACGGATAAACCCCGCACTCCAGTCCATTATTGATGTTTTGAGACTTCCTCGATGGTTCAAAAGTATCGTCTCTTGGGTCAATCGTGCCACCGATCCTTTATATGCCAACTTGGTCAATATCCTACATCCAAAGTCGATCAAAGAAGAACGAGACCTAGTGATGGAGCGGGATCGATTCAAAGCGCAGTGGCATGAAGAATGGATTAAACAAGGACTTGATTTTGTACTCACTGTTCCGGCCCCGACGCCTGCGATAAAACACGACCAAGTTCTTCAGGCTTCTCTGATGTCTTGCTCGTATACATTCCTTTTCAATGTGGTATGTTCGTGTTCTTAAGTACTCTATGGGCATCCGTAATTCACCGAGCTTTCAGCTTGATTATACCGCAGGAGTTCTTCCTGTGACGAAAGTTGACAGGAAAACTGATGCTTTGCCTCCGGACTTCGATCCTTCAAAAATGAACACTATCTGCAAAGGGGTATACTCGTGCTACAACTCGAATGACATGCATGGCTTGCCATTGGGAGTACAGGTCGTAGGTCGTAGGATGGAGGAAGAGAAAGTTATTGAAGGCATGAAAGTTGCCCAATCGGCTTTGAAGAGGTCTGGTATCATCTTCGAGGGCCTAAAAGGATGAAACTCAGCACAAGCAAATTGAAGGACTGTTCCTTCCAATACCTTGTATTCCGTTGGGTTCTTTTTTTTTCTGAACGCTCTTTTTTCCTTTCCGTAGTGATACTCACATACCATCCATTCCTTTCGTCTGTGTTTCTTCTCTTTCTTGTTATTACCATGCGAGCGCTATCAATCGGCGCTAATAGTACCCCATTCCTTAAGGTGTTGGTAGTCAACACAAATTTTTTTTGTATTAACCTCGGGCTACTCTTACTGTACATCTCAGAATCGCTACAATATCACCGTTTAAACATCTGTGCTTCATATATTCAGATTCTGTAACTATTGAATAGTAACAGCCATGCTTCCACAAGTCCACGACTTTCGCGGAATTGTTGTCGTGCATGTTGGATTAGGTGTTTGTTGTTTTCTGAATCAAGGGACAACAACGCCGCACCCGCCTATCCATACAGGAACACTAGGCCCTTCGTTGCCACCAGGTTCGCTTCCCACCTCATTCAACCTTTCCAACACCTTCTCGTTTTCATGGTCTCCCGTCTTCATTTGACCGAATACGACATATTTTCCTACACGGTTGACGGCGAAGGGGTAAATAGATTAAAAGGTTAATGGATGGCTTCAAGAATAGCTCCCGTGTCAGGGTGAGTAAGTATACACACCTTTCAATTTGGCCAGCGCTTTATCATCTGAAGTCAGTACGATGAAGAACTGGGATGTATTGTTCGGGCTTTTACCACCCGAGTTGGCCATCGCTAGGCTGCCTCGTATTGGAGATGCTTGCAAACCCGCCTTCTCGCACGCGAATTTCGGTCCATAGATCGACTAGAAACGACGAGGATGAGTTATTTAGACACGTTTATCAGGTATATTCGTGCTAACTCACTTCTCCCCCACTACCATCACCTCTAGTGACATCGCCACCTTGTGCAACAAAACCTTTAACAACACGATGAACAGGGCACCCTAGGTAGTGCAGCTTCTTATTTGGCGCCGATTTCGAAGCACCTTTTTCACCAGTACAAAGAGATATAAAGTTTTGACGCGTTTTGGCGAGACCTGGTGAAGGATCCAGTTCGAAGGTTATACGACCGGCTAAGAGTGGATTTGGAGACTCGAAAAGAAGAGGCGGGGAGTCTGGGGATTTCTGAATGATTTATATGACCAAAAGTAAAGGGAAGAACTGGAAAAAGAGAGTACGTTGAGATCCTGCAGGATTTCTTGCTGCTCGTCTGTCAGCAGCTCTGGAGAGGATGGGAGGCCGTAAACAGATGCATTTTTCGCCAGCAGAGAAGACGTATGAGTGTAGCGGTCATTGAGCTGTTCATATTCGACTTTGTTGCCAGAGTAAATGTCAAGGTAGACAGTTGACATCGATGTGATTAAAAAAGGAAGGAGGCCTAGAAGAAGCTTCAAAATCCAAGAGACTTATATTAGATAGTATATTCGAATGCTACTGTACAGTTATGTGCATAAAAATGTACTTCGAGTGAATCAGATGCATGCATGTAACTACTATAAATCGTACAAAATAATTACAGTTCGTGGTTTATTGTAGACAAAGGTGATTTCCCGTGGGCCCTTATTCAACAACCGAGAAGGAAACAAAGTACCGGTGACAGCGAATAGATAAAGATGATCGCACCAAAATAAACCCCCAGTCTGTCTATAGCAAGTCGTAAATGAAAGAACGGATCAGAGCCGTAAGCAAGTGGAAGCGAGAAACGGGTAGTAACTGCGAAATTACTCCGCTTCTGCATCATAGTCTTCTTCGTCATTATGCCATCTCCTCCGCGGTCCAGTCACTGGCACCTCCCGCACATGACTCTCATGTTCATGACCCTCGTTGATCAGCCATGCTTCCAGACGACGACCTAATTCACCACCTCTACCACCGCAAATGTCGCCTGTAGTATCTAGCACCTGTTCCTTCTCCATTTCCTTCGCAAGCGGTAGTTTCGATGACACCTTTCTCCTTGCCAATCCAGCCTTCAGCATATCGTCATGGGCTCGGGCAACACCGTTGCCGTTGCCATTGCCATTGATGTGAATGCTAGCGAGCGGGACAGCACCGGTACCACCACCATCGAAGCCGTTTGGAAGGGGGCTCAAGACGTCGCTACTGCATTCCACAATCTCCTTGAACCATTCGTCTTCGTGCTCTTCTTCTCCGAGAATGCTATCTGCCAAACCCTCTTCCCAACCATCCCATTCGATGAACCGATGAACCATACGCGATTTCATTCCGGCAGACTCGAAATACAACCATTCTCGTGCCAACGAGGCCAGGTCGTGCGAGTGTATTCTAGGACTGGAGAATTTGCGACTTTTGGGGAGGACAGACGTGGGCGTTGCAGAAGCAGAGCCTGTGGGTGATGGCGTGGAAGGCATTTGGGCCATTTTGGCGACGACTTCGCGGAAGATTTTGGCGACAAAAGGAGTAGACTGAAGGAAAGCGGGTAGATGGGCGCATTGCCAAAGCGGTCGTGTTGTTGTTGATTCCCAGTCTATGACACAGGTCTACGAACAGGTAAGCATGGATTAGAGTAAAAGGTCAAACAACACTTACGATTTTGTAGTTGTCCTTCTCATCTACGAAGACATTCTCCAAACTGAGGTCATGGCAATCCAATCCAAACTCCTCTGGATCCTTCATCTTTCCCTTGTCAAGTTGCTTCAACAGCCTGTCCATGAGCCGTCGCCATCTCGCCATCTCTTTCTTCACAGACTCTTTCCGCTGATGAATATGCGAAACCAAGAATGTTGTTCTCTGCATCCTGCGGTAATCCCGATACATAGCATCACCAGGACCCTCCCACTCTTCTTCACTTTCTTCTAAATCCCACTCGTCACTATCATCGCTCTCGTCACCAGGGACTGCCCTAATATGATGATGCCTGGAGGCTTTAATTTCATCTGGATCTAAATGCAGCTTATGCGGAGCAGCACGGCCTTCGCTTTCTAGAATGACACCATTAATCTCCCTCTCGACACACGAGTCAAAGTACGAGCTAGTAGATGACCATGGTCCGCGGTTAATCTCATTGGGATGGGACAGGTCTCCTCGGTTTGACCCGAAGAATGGCCAGGAGATGATAGGTCCGATGTGGTACTCTTGCTGAGTAGTTTTCGCATTTGTCATCGTCAGTCTCGGCGAGAAGGGAAACGCGGAATAGTGCATCTGTACCGCTTTCGGCGTAACGGCCGTTGACGTTGGGCTTAGTTGGGGATCAGGTCCGAAATACAAGGAGCCTAGTGCAGAGAACCGGTGTGCAAATAATGGTATGAACATTTCTGCTAGATTAGTCAAGAGTTTGACCAGGTCACTGTAGGACAATGAATGATAGACCTTGGACAATGGTACACCGCGAGCCTGTGATTTCGAACCTTGTCAGTCACGTGACACGACGCGTACTCTGCTTTGACATGAGGATGTACTCAAGGAGTGATAGACAACTGGAACAGGAATATTGGTGTGTTCTCGAAGGTATTGCATCGTCGCTACTTCGGATTCAGTCTTAAGCCTGGGCATGAATCGACGAGCTACGCGCGCCACCAGTTGGTTGGCACAAAGGAACCGAATAGAAGTCAAGGGTCATGATTATAATTCACCTTGTGGAACGTGCCTGAAGGCAGGTTGTAAATGTCAATGGCATAAACAGCGCCTTGTTAAACTAAGACATACCAGAACTGAGAAACATTATTCGAAGAACTGCAACGCCCATCTTTTCAAACACGACATCTTTCAACAATTTTCTGTCGACCTCAAAGGGTGTCTCATGGTGCATCGAAGCATCCAAATTGGCCTCCCGTTTGCGATCAGCATGTTCCGCTTCCCAACTCCATTCCAACACATCTTCATCAGGAGAGGGTGGTTGTGAGACGACCGGTTCTGGAGTAGTGTGGTATTCACAGCCAAGCTCTAGTGATAATTGTCGAAGGTTCTTATCCATGCCACCGTGGTTGGATTGAGGATGAGGTTGTACCGGATCCGGGGACAAATTTAAGGACGCTTTATCAAACTGCCGGATGCCGTCTGAGCCCAGATTCGGAGTAAGGATAGAGGCTTTGAGAGTATAAGAACTAGTGCAAAAATGGAGAACCAATGTCAGAAGGAGAAAAGTGGAGGATGACACAGACGTACAGGATCAAGCCCACAACATCATTTTGGTATGGACTTAGAGGGTATTTGTACCTGTTTACTAGCTCCATTTGCGGATTATCAAGGTTACCGCCGGTTATCTGAATGTCGTCAACTTCTACTGCCATTTAGCGAGATATCATATATTCGGCGTGGACGAATGTTCCAGCAAACGCTTTGGTTGGGAGGGAAAGGCTAGGGAGGTTTTGTTCACAGCTTGGCGGGTACTTATAGGCAACCTTATCGGTTGTAGACGTGTGATCCTTTTGGACTGGCGGGCTCCCAGCCTCGACTTGTCTAGCAAAGTTCCAGTGCAATCGAGACTAACTCCACCTTTACCCCGCAGGAACTCTACAGGATTCCCCAACCTGAAGTTCCCCTGAGAATCAGAAGCTACTGGTTTCGGAAAGTAGCACAGGGAACGGCGGCGTTATGAATGGCTTGGCCCTATCGATATTTTGTTGCTCACGATTGCCAAGAAGCGACGGTCAAAGCCCGGCGTATTTTTGGCGTGAACAAGCGAATAGAAAATTGAAAGATGTATACGCCAAGAACACAAGAACATTTCTTCGAGTCCTCGACATCCCAATCAAGTAATGCTTACTTATCCTTTCTACCAAGCCTCAACACCCTTCGTATCTCACCCAGTACCCTGAACTTTGGTGTGTCTCCAGTTCGTACACCTTCCATGCTTTGGACCGATCAAGCGGTATTATGTATGATACCTTCACGAACGTTTGCATAAGGATCATGATGATGGAGCATGGTCATATAAAGGTGCTTCCCTGAAGAGACTGATAAGCATTCAAACTATTTGCTGAATCATCTCAAAGTCTATACGCCGCCGGACGTGGCAGCGGGTCTGTTGATGCATCAGCTTGAACCAGCGCTCTGTCGGGTTTTCGGTCATCAAGCTTGACACAAATGTATGTGCAGAACACTGTAGCTTACGCGTATGTAGCCGCGCAAGTGGCAGCCAAGACGTTTGAACGTATCTTGTTAATCAATATATGCCTAGTGGCCGCTATGATACGTCCAAGAACTTGAATTAACGTGAAGGTGAAACTTCGAAGCTCGGTGAACTCCACCCTGGAACTTAGCTGTGAATTTGCGCAGTATACATACGTACATAGCCAAGATTTGATGGTGAAATCTGGTGAAATCTTGAACAAGATAAGTAAGCGGAAGTGAATATGACTTTGTAGCTGAGTATTTGTGCCGGGTCCGAAATAATAGAGAATAATAGCCAGGGTCGCTTTCCTTGGCAAGAATCTCCCGAGGACTTACACCCTGGTCTGTTGAAACTTGAGAAAAAGTGAAGGACGTCAACACAAAAGAGCAGTCTTGCTTGGGAACAAGTAACTCGAGCAACCGCCAGATTCCAAAACACTGGCTGTGAAAATCGAGTTTGCAGCTCACTGACAATAATGGCATAATAGATACACACCTCTCAACAAACAATTTACAAGTTCGCAACAGTTGTCCGGACCACTGCGTTGTAAGCTTTAATTGAAGCTATACTCCACATTCTTTCGCATCAGACGTTGAAAAATCCGATACTATGATATCTCCGTGATCTAACAAGGGTTATATTTACCCTAAACTGTAAACAGGTCTGCGGGGACTTCAATAGCGTCGCACATGACCAGCGTTGTACGATAGCTGCTGTAGAGGAGGATCTGACCTAAGGTCATCTGGGGTTAGCTATTCAATTCAAGATTAGTGTACTCACTGTAGTAACGAAACTTTGGGCGTAAGTAGGCAAAGAACAGAACCAAAGAACCAAAGGCAAGGAGAAGATTATGTACAGTGCTATCAAGAAAGAAGCTAGACAAAGAAGTTCAGAAAAAACCGAAAGATTGACACTGAAGGCATACAAGACCGAAAGGTAAGTCCAACCGCTGCTCTTGCCCACGGCGAACAAGCTGTTGAAATCATCCGATTATGCGTCTGCCTTGTGGTTGGTTGATTAGCCTGAAATGAAGGTGGACGATTTCCTTTTTGTTTAGATCCCGGAGAAGGAAACCGTACTTACACAGAGTGCTAAAAGCATAACGGAATTACTCCCCAGGGCCGGAACATGTAATAAAAGTCATGTATGAGATCAAAAATAAACCAGAACTAGATTCAGCGTCAGACATCGTCACGAGTTCCAATCAATTCTAGCAAGTTGAAGGTCCTTTACAGACGGACCAAGGATAGATAAGGAGAAGGTATAATTAGAAACAATCTAGCGAGAGAACATCAAAATTTGGTGATACGAATTCATATGATCGACTAGCACTCACCTGTGTCTTCGCTAGTATGGTGCACGTAAATCCTTTGCAGACCCTGTACATGCAGCTTGTACACGAGATTAAACTTCTATCGTCAACTTTTCGCGCCCTTCAAGGAAGCATAGTAGGGCACGACAAATCGGCAAGAAATATTGGTCAGAATGCACGTATCAGTCGTGTGCTGGACAGTCAATCGTCAAAGGCACGCCAAAATTAGACCTACGCAGTGTCATCCATGACGCCAATGATTAATGACGCCTTGAAGCAAGAAGACAGCATGCTAAAGACCATAGCGAAGACAAATTTGCACGGGTTTCATAATCAGAGTGGAATCCTACAAAAGATACATGGGTCAGAATAGATACAATCAAAGCAAGTCATTCCAGTTAAAAGTGTCCCCATCGGAATCTATATATCCAAAGCAGAACTGGCACCAATTAATCATAACCTTCATATAACGGATCCCTCTCATTTTTCATCTGCCCAGTTCCATATGTCTTTCCAGCTACAGGCCCAAATGTACCAGTGCGAGGAGTTGGCGTCAGCGGCATCTCTTCTCCGCTTAGAGGAGAGTACTCCGAGTTCACTGTCTCAGAACCGTCTTCTCGAGTAAAGCCCGCTTGTTGTGCCCAACGAAGCAGCCGTGAATCGGTTGGGCGGCCGAGAGAGGGCGTACGCGGTCTCGTGAAGAAACGGAAAAGCGAGCGGAAGGAGAAGATTCGGAAATAGGTCAACGCGCGCAGGAGAAGAATTAGTCTGATAGAAATAGTTCGTCAATACGGTGTTATAGGTATATAGCATTACTCACAAAATTAGGCACCAGAACAGTGTCACAAATGTCCGCCGAAGTTTTGGCGCAGCGGGTACAGGCTCTGGTTGTGGTTCGTTGGGGTCATCAGGAGTAGGGTTTGGCGGTTCTTCTGGCGGTTCTTTCGGTGGCTCTTTTGGCGTCGCTGTCCCCTTCGGACATGCATGTCGACTTTTCCATTCGAATACATGCGTTCCGTTAAAATTCCACCGGAATGCCGGTTTGGAGGGCTTGATGATGAAAAGCATGAACAAAACAGGATGTATTGGGTGAAAAAGCTCGTACCTCAACTGAATCGTTTCGACAATGAAATCTCAACTCTGCCCTTTGTTGCATGTTTCCATACATAGCTCCGTGAAACCTGACAGCAAGATACGCTGTGAGCTGACATTAGCAAAAATTTTAGCACCGACTGCTTCAAGCACACCGTTCTCATGATTAGGGAGATGATAAGCCAGAGCTCGCGGTTTTTCAGTTGTTGCAACTGGTACTACTTTAAGGATTTGAGAGGGCGTTGAAGGATGACCTGGTCGTGTAAATGATACTGGGTTTGCACATGTCAGACATTCATCTCTGTTCGAGATACTCGCGGTCATACCTGTCAAGCATATTCGCGTTCCTTCTGGACACTGAGAATGACAGGTTAGTGAGTAGACCGCGTAGGAATGGTTGGAGTACGCACTTGAGATTCGGCCGGCAACGTCTTATCTCTCTTCAGCTCGCCCTTCAATGAAATCTCATACGTGCTATTCATCCGTGTTGGAGGAGTTTCTGCGCTGTATAAGTATATTTTGCTATATAGGGCAAGGAAGAAGCACATACCTTCTTCTAGCACAATTTTCAAAGGGGATTTTATGGTGTTGAGCAGAGGGCAGAGGTCATATTTGAGTCCTTCGTAGGTGAAGTTACATGATAGAGATTGGTCTTCAATGACAACTTCATCCGTATTCTTGATGAGGACCGCTGCATGTACCTTGGAAGTGAATACGGTGCATATCGTGATCAGATAAAAGAGGTGCATGGAGGTGTAGGTCGAGCTCGATGGTAAATCACAGTCAGCAGCTCAGCTGACACGACGGAGGAGCTTGGACGGTCCGATTGGCGCAACCAAAATAGAAATACCTTTAGACTTTATTTTTGCATACAGATTATCGCGGAGGGCTACCTAGAGTAGCGCAAAGCCAGTCGACCATTGTTGTTGATCAAAGTTGGAAGACAGCGGTACATTACGGGAACACAGCCACAGTGTGTTCCTCTCATTGACACACGCTACTGCCCACACCTGAAGACGGAGGTTTCGGAGATGGTATAGCGTACATTATGAACAAGGTTAGAGTCTATTATACATTATAAGTTATTCGACTAATTCCTCGTACAGAAAAGACCGAAAACCATCTTGTCGTTTGCATCACCCGTTGTCACTTTTGACAGACATGGCTTTATTCTTTGATTCTATCAGATACTGCTGATAGTTACTGAAGATTTTCATACATACCTCTTCGTCATTGGCTTTGTTGAAATCTTCTCGTCTGCACGATAAACATAGCAAGCATCCTACCCCAATAGCCATACATGCTTGACAAACAGCCGTCGCCGGGTTTTCCGATACACGTATCATCTCCGCAACAAGTATTATCCTAACGGATAATCCTGGAATACATTGCAATATTGCGAACAAGGATGGTCGTAGGTTCTGTTAGCGGGATCTAGGTGAGTATTATTCCGGTCTACCATTCTTGTTAGTACTCACAGCAAAGTCAAGAGGATATATACTGTCATAGAATGCTGCAATGGAGTTCGATACCAAGATAAGGAAGATTGTCCACTCTGCAGCTTTGGCGTTGGCTATTTGTGCATAGTAGCTTTTAACGACTCTGTTAACAAGCAGCGGTGATGCATGATCGCGACGGTTGACCATACCCTAAGAAAGCGCAAAGCTTTACAGTACACCTTTTAGTATCACTCGATACGTGACTCAGGGCAACGTACGATGGTTATGTTTCGCTTTCGACTCCTACTCAACTCGACCATCAAAGACATAGCGACATCTTGGTTCTGAATGGCTTCTTGTAACTTGGCGTATACCGTAAAACGATGAATGATTGTGAAAATGACGAAGGAAATGCGCTCTTTGACGGCGCTTGCAAATGGGAGAAAGGAGTTGAGTGACATACCAGGCAGCACAACCGACTCATTTGCCCCACCCATTCTTTATACAGAGCACAGTCGGTTTCTGAATTCCGAACTCTCTCCACATCTTTCAGGTCTTCAGCAATGGAATTAAACGTCACTGCAAGCGGAGGAGGGCTACATTTGGTATATGCGGAAGATGAGCTCGTCCAGATTTGGTCGACTGTTATGTTTTATATTGATAAAACTCGGAAATGCGGGCCTGAGTCGACATATGTAGTGGATGCTGAGAGTTTGGATAAGACCTAGTTATTGATAGGTGGTCGGTCCTTATAGTCCGAGTTATATACTAGGGTGCCACAGCGGATAGGTGACACGATGATGTGCACTGGCCCAGTACAAAACTGATAACCACAGCTGAAGTTGGCACCAGGCTTTCTTCGAGCTTTGGGTGACGGACAAGTGAAAAATGTGTTTCATTCATAACTATTAAGTCTTGAAGAATGAGCATGAAAATCAGGAACATTATTTACAATATCATTACTCTGAGGAACACTCATTATAGTCCATTTGTACAGCTCAAGGCTCGATACAGGGAGCTGGATCCAGGCCGAAGTTCCTCTGATATAGGCTAGGAATGGTGGCGGAGGTGGATCGTCAAAATAAGATGCCCAAGCACTGTTAGCCGCGGGAAAGACACGGGAAAGATGACAGATATATTGCGGCTTGTCTACAGCTTTACCTATACTTACGACGTTTACAGCTCTTTGGGCTGGATGGTATGATCGCCGCTGCATGTTTCATGTCATTTTATTTTCACGGAGCATGTGGTGGAACTTCTACCAGCAAATTTGGTGTAAATCTGGCTATAGATATGTATAAATTGATGGTGATAAGCACCTGCTGACATTGAGACCACATCGTGATTACGTTAGGATTGCTTGACCCCTACTTGACCGGCTTTTTTCGGCTTGTTCAAGCCGGTCAAGCCCAGCAAGTCACAATGAGACCTGCCCGGGGTGTTTTTGTGACAAGTTGCGTTTATTATTGATCGGCACTTATATTTTACTAACAATTCATTAATAAAGCATGGGTTTGATTCGCTTGTAGCTTGGCAACAAGCCAAAAAGCCGGACAAGCCAATCAATTAAATCACGGCTTTCCACGATGCATTGACTCGGAGGTGATTATTATCAGCCGTAATAAGTCATGGACAAACGTCACAATTCTGATATGATGCCAGCTTCAATCAGTTGAACACTTATAGCACCGAGTTTCGTTCGAATTACAACCAGATCGACTTGAAAATTCAACTTGAACTTTAAGATATCAAATGCTAGGACACGCAGCAAATAAGTACCGAGAGCAGAAGCATGAATGATAATTTTGGACAGCCAGAATACCAGGTGAAATGTAGATGGATTTGAAACTACACCTGGATTTCCGACAGACACCAACAGTTCTACCGTCAGAAACAAGGGAGTAGGGGCTGGCCGTGAATTATCGGTCGAGCAGTCCATTGAATTTGATGAGCTTCAGATTTTTTTGGTACCTCGAAGTTTAGCATGAGTGTAGACTTCAAAATATATTCCTTTATCAATATCTAAGCTTACACAGAGCTTACGAAATAATACTTAAACGCCTCAAAAATATCTACTGCAATTAAAGTGCCTCAAATGTACTTAGAAATTCCTTCCAAAAAAGGTAAATTTCAGTTGGGATAAAGTCATAAATTAATATGATTTCCCCCTTGATCAGAAAGTTTCATCTACAGGTTCTAACTCTACAGTACCAATGTCTTCAAATTTTCTAAAAATATTTTGAGCATTTAAAAACTCTTCTTCAATAATGAGCGCTTTTGCAGCCGAGCGGGATTTAATAGTGCACGAGAACGGTGCTGGCGCATAGAAGGCACCCTAAACACAAAACACATCCAGTCACTGACATGGTTCCAAAGGCAAATTATTTGCTCACTTTCTCATAGTTGAAGATATCAACTGGAATGGTATTTCCCGTGCTGGGATCCACGGCAGGGGAGAAGTCAAAGGCCCATAGAAGGTTCATGACATTAAGTGCCTGGAAGACCAGAGCGTTAGAATCAAAGACGGAAACATTTTTTACCGAAACTTACAAGAGAGGCATTTGCAAGGTGCATACCGGGGCAGATTCTCTATATAAAAATTGACCTTGTGATAATAAATTCATGTATTCTGGAAGCTCACCCTGCCGCCTCCAAACGCAATGTTTGTGTTCCTAAAGTCACGGATGTCTACTCCTGCTTTCGTACCAGTGGGGTTTCCAAGATATCTATCAGGGTTGAAGACTTCTGGATCATCATACATTTCTGAACTCAGGAAATTAGCACGATGTACTCTTTAATACGCAATAAAGCGTAAGAACCAACCTGGGTCATGGTATATACCCCCTATCATGGTCATGGAATGAGAAACTGTTAAGTACACTGGCAGGCCGTTTATTGGACACTCACAAGTATTGATGAATATCATAGTTCCTTTTGGCAAAAGGTAGTTTCGATACTATGAAAAGGCAAACATTAGCGATTTATTCTTAATGTAATGCGATTATGTACCTGTCCATCAGCCCGCATTGCATGTGGTATGCCAAGAGGGGCGATAGGACGAAATCTATGGGTCTGGGAAAACTATCAGATATAATCCTTGTGTTCAGTAAATTAAACAAATCACTTCATTTATTATGGCCTGGCAGTATGGCAACTGGTCAAGGTCTTCCAGTCGGGGGACATGATTATGCCCGATAACACGATCTATCTCTTCTTGAGCCTTTCTCTGAGCTTCTGGGAATGCTGTAAGACACATTATCACGTTTTGGAGAAATGCAGAAGTGGTATGAGATGCTCCGTCGAGAAAAACACCACCCAGATATCTAGCCAATGATTAAGTTGTACAGAGTAAAGTTAGGAGCTTAAGGCTTACCCGGTCATCCTTCTAGTTAAGCCATATTCCTCTTGATGCTTGATTACGTTCTCCAAATAACATCCATTCTCTTCCCCTCGTTGTATTCGCTCCTCGCATACTTTTAATAAATGAAAGTATATACGAGCGGACAGTCTATTTCCCCATTTTGCCATCCTCTTCCACCTTGCCCACCGATCCGGAATGTAGTTGAGGAATGGTAGCTGATCAATAGGTGGATGTGCACCGATCTCGAAAACACGTTCAGCAGCATCCACTGACTTAAAAATTGCGTCAATTTCTGGGCATTCGTAACGAGGGAAATGTTTGCCAAAGACAACAGATGCTATCACGGAGGTCGAGTAACGTTTAATATGGGTAAAAAAACGCTGTAGAGGAACTGTGAATATGTACTTTGGAAGGTAGAGGGGACTCACTTCTGGAGAATGAAGCAACTCATACATCAGCTGCGTAGCTTCAGCATGCTAAGTTTGTACTCAGTAAGGACTTGAAATCGGAACCTCAGGCACTCACCTGGATTGGCTGATGCTTCGCAGCACCAGCTGGAGTCAATATCGAGTGCATATTCTTGCGCAAAAGACGCCAATGTTCATCTGAGTAATGCGTGAAGGGAAACCTGTTAGAGCAAGGAATTCGCCTACTTACTGTAATTTATTAAAGTCATATGCACATCCCCATACATAGTCTCAGCCATATAGCTTTTTGGACGATCGCAGGTGAGACTACTTTGTTGATCTATCAGCTCCTTCACTGCCTTCATGCTCGTCACAACAACTATGGTATCAGGACCAATTTTGAGCTAGATATATGAGCCAATGTCACGATCAATGAGATGCAGGTCATTGCCACATTAAAACACTCACCGAATAGATATCTCCATATCTTCTAGCCCATTCAGTGAGTCTATGGAGTAATTAGACTGGATCAGGCGTAAAGTACGACAATCATCTCACTTGAAAAAGGCGAATTCAGTGGGGAAGATGTTCATGTTTCCCAGTAAAGGTACGGTGGGAGGACCGGGTGGAAGTGTCGCCTCTCGTCTCCCAACGTTCGCTAGCTTGAAGATCATCCAAGCTACCACGACGCACACTAGAATCAACATCCACATCGTCGAGAGGAAAATGGGTTACTAGCTCTCGGTGCACTCGGGTTATATGTTGACGGCAGAAGAGATTATAGACAGAATACTATCTCAAGCTTATTCCGAGCTATAAAGCGATATGGACGGCTCCGAAAATGTTAATCATTCTACGCAAGGGAAAACGGCGTGAGTACTACAAGGGATAGCTTTGAAACGTTCCGTCAACCATGTAGTGGTCATTCTACGGACAGAAATCAAATGTTCTCACTTATATGTCGCAAGACATCAAGCATCAAGGTTCGAGTGATTGTCGGAACACCTTTTCTTGTCCGCAATGGGTGGTCCTCTAAATAGTAAGCATTTCGGAGCTATATTAAGTTGTATGCCGTCGCAAACGAGTATTAAGTACCTTAGTCTGGGCCTAAAATACGATGTTACAAGGAAAACCTTCCCATATCACTTTCCATCCGAGTCCGTCACTGACTTGATACTGTTTGGACCAGAAGCTTCCGATTTCCTCGGCCTTGTATGTAACAATTGCACTTCGCGGTGGCCCACAATCTTTCATCAAGCATCTATAATTTATGTACTTCCGAATCACTGCAGCAAAAACGGAAAATACTGTAAGTAACCCTGAGACTATCTAGTAACTGGATACGAACACTATTCTGGATCAAAATATTTGTTCTTGCCATAGTAGGCCACGCAAATATTCTAAGGCAAGTCAGATGCTTTGCTTCCTCTTAGTAAACGAGTGGAGAACGGACATTCAATTCTGACCGAATATGTAATTCCGTCGTACACTTGTTGCATTGTACCTTATGTTTCCGTAAGCATAAATTTCTGCCAACAGGAATCTATGATACGTTTAGTTGTAGAGAATTTAGCAGATCGATTCGATTATAAAGTTACACAAGTCTCCTGTCAGTTCCCCACCTCAACCTCATGTCTTCCACACCTCTCGATTCCAAGCGTTACAATACTCTGATATTTGACATCGGAGATGTTTTATGCCTTTACACACTCCAAAAGTCGTCTCGTCCTGGGAGAATCCCTCCAAAAACATTGAAGAAGGTTATATCTTCAAGGCCGTGGGAGGACTATGAAAAAGGGCTCATCGACGAAACAACGTGCTATGAGCGGGCTTCCTTTGCTTTTCAACTCAACGCGGAAGATCTCCGTATAGCATTGAGTGAAGCTAGGGAGACACTCGTATTCACGCCCGAAATGATATCTTTACTTCAAGAACTTAAGCTTCAAGAGAGCTTCCGGTTATACGCGATGTCGAATATCTCGCTCCCCGATTTCGAATTCCTTGCCACCAAATTTGACTTTTCCATCTTTGATCATGTGTACACGTCTTACACTATGCACGAACGTAAACCTGACCTCGCGTTCTATCGTCATGTTTTGATGGAAATTGGTGGAGATCCAGAGAAGACCATATTTGTCGACGACAAGCCAGAGAACGTACTCTCGGCCAAATCTTTTGGGGTTCATGGCATTGTGTTCAAGGATCCCCGATCGCTACGGAGGGAACTATTGAATTTGCTGGGAAACCCAGTAGACAGGGCTAGGAGCTATCTGGAGAAGAATGCAGGTCGATTGAATACAATCACTTCAACGGGAGTCACTTTTATGGAGAACTTTTCTCAGCTGCTGATTTATGAGGTCATGAATAACCGGTATATATTTCTTACAATGTTTCAGGAAGATTAGCTCATTTGGTTTCCTCTCAGAAATTTGGTGAACTTGGCGCCCGGTGAAAACCACTATATTCGGAATTTCTTTCAAGGTAAGTGTTCTTGTTCCATACCCATAAACTTCTATGCTCATCTCTTGGCAGGGAGGGAGCGAATTCTTACTGATATAGACTACCCGGACGACCTGGATACTGTCTCATTGTCGTTGACAATCATGGCACCCCCCGAAGATGTTGTGCAGTCGGTAATGGATGAGATGCTAGAATACCAGAGTCCTGATGGTATAATTATGGTGAATAAAATTACTCTCGTCTCAAGCCACTTTTTTAACATCTTGTCATACAGACATACTTTGACAGCACACGCCTTCATTTCGACCCCGTAGTCTGTGTCAACGTGCTTAATCTGTTCTACCTCCACGGGCAAGGTCACAAATTGCCTCAGACGCTTGAATGGGTACATTGTGTTCTCAAAACCCGTGCATATCTTGATGGGACACGATACTACGCATCCGCGGAAATATTCTTGTTCTTCCTAATGCGGTTCCTAAAAAATGTCCCCGACGGTAAAATCCATAACATGCTTATCCCCGTATTTAAAGAACGCATCCAAGAGCTTATCGGATCACAGGGTGATCCCGCATTATATGCCATGCGTGTCCTTATTTGTGATTATCTGGGCATACATAATCATATGGACCTCAAGGAGCTCTTACGTCTACAGTGTGAAGATGGGAGCTGGGAGACAGGGTGGCTGTATAGATATGGCAAAACAGGAATCTTGATCGGGAACTGTGGTTTAACAACGGCTCTAGCGCTGAAGGCAGTGGAGGTGGTAATGGCTCCAGAAGTCCCTGGGACTTGTAGCAACTGAATTATGATTGTGAGATTGAACAGCATCTACATTAGTGGGGACGGTGGAGATAGATCAACGCAACCAGTGTGGGACACTATTACTAGGTAATTAACTAATTAGATATAATATTACATGATGTTCTCCTGGGAGATTCCGGACCAATCGGAAATGTCATAAATTTGCTGATTGGTCTCATGACAGCTAAGGCCAGTATACCAAACGTGGTTATCAGAACCAGAAGATCTCAAGTTTATTCCGTATGGTCCTAAAAATCCTTGATATCATTAGTTCGCACCATAAATGTGGAAATAATAACCTCATTCTACGGTATTAAATTTCAGAAAAAATCTACATCCCATCCTCTTGTTCTAGCAACAGCCTCTGGAACTGCTGGACTTGTTTCTAAATTCTTTTCCGACTACTCATAGAAAAGGGCACATTAGTTGTGTTTACGCTCAAACACGCAAGAATAAATGCGTAATAGGGAAATGTTTGGTTTCTAAACGCTGTCACTTGATTGTTCAGAGGAGCGAGACAGCCATTGGATGGAAAATGCTGTAGTGACCGCAATACAGAACAATTTGTAACTCTAGGGTGTAATAAATCCTTTTTCACATTATTTACCTCATTATGGTTTTCTGTTTTCATTCTGAGATATGTCGCATGCATTACAAGATCGAGATGTCATAGCTGTATCCATATAAACCATGGAACTAATTTATCCCATGTGTAAGTTCAATAATTTTGGGTTGAGGAAAATGTATACATCAGGAAAAAATGACGGAGGTTACTACAATTGCTATGGGAGCTACATATTGCTACGAGCTGCTATGTAGCTCTATATAGTATGAATTGGAACCTCTCGCTTAATGCGCAATTTTGGCTACCGAGCCTCCGTAGGCTCCGATATTGAAATAATTTTTCCTGATGTATGTAGGAGATCAGTGATAAGCACTATGTATTATTGTATCAAAGGGAAATGCTTAGTATTGTAAACAGTAATGAAACTTTGCAAGAAGCAAACATTATGGAGGCTTTGTGTTCCTGAGCTGTAAACTTCAAGGGAGAGTCAACTTAGAATCAATATTAGTGGGGAATTCTGAAGTTATTGTAAAGGGGAATATGAAACATGGCAAAGGGATGGCAATGCTAGTCCATCCTTCCATACCTGCTATAATAGAGGGAGAGGAGTGAGAAAAGATAACAATAATGATGTAAAGGAGTGTTCTAATGTATGTTTCAAGATATGTTCATTCTAATCCATATAAAATTTAGATAAAAGTAATTCATCTGCTTAAATGAAAATATGAGATTTCACTAATTTTCATCATCTTCAGAGCCTCCATTAATAGGTGCAATCCTCCAACTTAGTTCCTGTTCATCCATTGTCATGATGTTCCCCATGCCTAATTGAGGGGATGTCACAAGGCTTCGGAGATTAAGGACCATCCTTGAGGAGATGAGAACAGCTATGGTTCGCATGGGATTGATTAATAGACCCCGCAGTTCAGCTCTGGATTGAGAGGGAAGCTTATAGAGCAGTAACGATGCTATTCCGGAACTAAATATATTGTGAATATCAGTCAGATTTCTTTTATGTGGAAGTCCCTCTTACGAAAACAAGAGAGTATAACAACATAAACAACTGTGAAAAATACTGATAACAAATCTGTTTCTGCCACTCCTGTCTGATATGCAAGTTAGTTTCAGGTCACCAATATAGTACGTTATAAATCCTACAGTGTTGAATACATCTTATAATAGTTAATGAAAAGATGGCCGACTCGAAAATGACTGATGTTATTAACTGAACCAGACCAGCGATAATTGGTGGAGCCGACATAGCAAATGCACAAGAAAGACCAGGTGCTGGAAAGGGAAATGCTTCCGATATATTCAGATCAATATTAAGAATATAGTACAGATTACTGACATTTCATTCCAGCACTGGCCAGAGATAGTGAAACAATAAGACCAAGATCAGCAATCTAACGAGAAAAATGACAAGTTTCATCGTATCAATCAATATGCAACCGGAAAGGACAACGCACTAAGACTGCAGCTATAATTGTCCATGCATAAACGTGGCTTTTACTTCCCCCACGATACAGAGCATGTGTTCGCAACCCAAGAAATACTGATCATGGTAAATATTAAATGGGATTATTCAAAAGAAATTAGATTTTCTTACGGGTTACAATGATAAACAGAAAACCAGATATCCATTCCTCGGAATAAAACCAAACCTTGCAATACTAAAAACATACGAATCAAATTTCTCGGTTATGATTGCAGATGTGCAGTCTTACTGTTGCTGGTGGATTCGACCACAGATAATCTTCGTGATAAAGGGCATTGCCATTCAACTAGAATGATTTCAAACTTGTTTATGACTCACAAGGTAAACCAAGACCCTGCATTACGATAGTTCCATACCGCATTATCACATATAGAACTGATCCCTTTGTCAATGGAGCATTCTAAATACAATCAATTTGAAAGCAAGCTAAAGAGGATTGCTACATACCCAGACGAGTGAGACCTAGTATTATCTCAGTCTTCAATCAATTTTTTAGAGCATGACATGTCATAGACATACTTCACTGTGGTCTGTCAGTTTTGAAAATATAAAAGTGGTTTACTCCACATACTTTGGGAATGTAATTGCAGTATCATAAATCAACCAGATATAACTGGAAACTTGGGGCTTTTCTTCAAGAATAGAATATCTACAGGCTGCGCCGCACTTACCAACAACATACTATGCATGATACATTCAGCATTGCAGGGCAAAAAGGAGAAAGCTTACATTAACAAATTTAGCATCAGCCAAGGATTGTAGAACCGGAGCAGCTTCTTGCTCTAGTATAGGTGATGGTGAAAATGGGAAGGTCATGGCTAAAGAAGCATCGTGCAGTAAACTTATACTTTTACGCAGCTTCTGACAGTATCGGAATATTTGAAGCAATCTATAGATGCGGCTGTGCTTTTCGACCACCATCAACATCATGATCTATGAACTTCGCGGGAGTTTTCAGTGAATAGTGAAAACGAGTCAATTTTAGATCATAAATACAATTCTGAATGAACATTACAGCACTTTTCAAAGCTGTTGGCAGCGCGCGCGGAATGCGTTGAGAATTTCCAAAATTTGACCTCGTATGAGGACATCTACCCAGGCAGTTTTCCAAAATTTCAATCAAACAGGAACTTTCGCGCGTTTCGATTGCCAACAATTTTGATGTACTGTAATGAATGCTATCAAATCTATGAACGACCAACAGCTCACAGTCAATTGTTCTAAAAATCGAATAGTCTCATGATCAGCAGATCTGTATCACCATTACGTGCACTGACAAAACAAATTCATTTTCGCAATTGAATGAACCTGAAATTGCTATTTTGATGAAAAAGTATCCTAAACGGTCGCTGGAATACTCTGATCTGTTGATCAATTT
Source organism: Stygiomarasmius scandens (assembly GCA_037954225.1). Lineage (NCBI taxonomy): Eukaryota > Fungi > Basidiomycota > Agaricomycetes > Agaricales > Campanellaceae > Stygiomarasmius > Stygiomarasmius scandens. The sequence goes on along the minus strand of JBANRG010000099.1, from coordinate 76,814 downwards.
TGAGCTGTTGCGGAGACCACTTTTATAAACTGCTTCCAGAAGCAATGTATTCAACAATTAGGAAAATAATAGTATATCACCAGATTGTTTCTTCTGATTCTCCAAATGTTTTTACTACCTTTCAGATTATGCAAGCTATCAAAAGAGGCCACTACCTATGGACAATTGTGTAAAATTGACCTGGAGGTGTGGTGCTTGCTGTACATCAACATTGTTGATCATCATACTGTCTGTCTACGAGAGACTATGGTGCTCTCACAAAAGAGAACAAGCTCTGCATATGTAGTAATAGTAAAAAGAATGATAAACACTTGTGGGTGTGTTATGGTTCAAGTTTGAAATAATTTGAAGGCATTCTCAGTTCACCATACATGTCAACATACTACTCTGGAAGTATACTCCCCCTCACAGAAAGTAGTGGTCCCCTATATTTCAGATCATATCTTATGAACCACTGCATATTTCTGCAACTGTAGAATCAATTTCTGGATCAGTTGTAACTTCTTAAGAACAGAATTTGAGACTCTTCTCAATGAATGCTTTCTACAATAGGTAATTTTTGAAAATCCAGATTTTCTAAATTAATAGCTAATTTTTCTCAGGAAAATCTGATTATATTGTTTGAAAGAGGAGTATTGAAAATGGAAGTAGCATTTTACCCTATGTTGATAACTGAGGATTTGAAAGAGATATGTAGAAAAGAAAACAGCCAAACATCCCAAAAATGGTTCAAATCATGCAAATAGCCATTGTATATTATGGAAAGAGATCATTGGGGACGGTCACAAATTTTGATCTCAAAAACTCAGTAAATTGACTTTGACTCTACAACTGATTTGAGGCAGAAATATGGAGTAGTTCATGAGATATGGTCCAAAATATAAGGGACTGTTACTTTCTGTGAGCGGGAGTATTATTGACTTGTCCAGAATGTGGCATATCATGCAGTACTAGTGCAAATACAGAATGGTAAAAAAAAGGTACAGACTGAGTTGAAAAAAGATTGCAAGCCCCATCAGATTGCATGACCCCTCCCTTGAAGCTTTAATCCGTATTAAAAATCAATAAAGAAATGACTGACAACACTGTTGACTCCTACTCGAACTGAACAGATGACCTTCTGGATCCAAACCTGGTTTCCGATTTCTGAACTGGAATTAGACGATTGGTTGTTTTCCACCTCAAGTAAAGAGATCTACTTGCTAGCACGGAGTTACTGTCCAATGTTGACCCTGGATGATTTGAAATTTCATAGTCTGCCTCGAGGTTCTGTGATGCACGTCATTCATCAAAGGAATCATTCAACCAAGCATGATGTACGTCCGTCGCCATCTATCGGAGATATTCCTGTATACCTCGTATAAAAATGGCACAGATTCATTACAAGTTATGTACTAGTGCAATGGTCCTGTTGCCAAAAATTGTTTTATTGTAATTTGTGCATAAAATACCAACCTTTGGAAGCATGCATTAAGTAGATAGTAACAGAGATATAGAGCTTTTGCTTTTAAAACTTGTCCTCAAATAATGTGCATGAATACAGAATCATAAATTTTGTGCATATATTTCTGAGGCTGATTCATGAAATAAAGTACTAATGATTTTCTCCCAAAAGAAATAGTTAGTAAGTAAAAGTTGCAAAAACTTACAAACACTAAAATTACTAAGAATTCTGTGGTAAACTTTCACAACTTGAAGGAAAATGAAACATTGAATAATATATACATAGAGTGGTGGAGCCTATCCATGTAATATACCATTCAAATATCTAGAATAAACAACAGGGCTAAAGGAATATAAGATGACATAGCATCAACATGTGACTGTCAAAGGACCATGACTCTTTGTACCTATGAGTACTATATTAAACTCAGATGATACAGTATAGATACTTCAATAATGATAATTTTCAAGGAATTGGATAGTCTTTGTTGCAGCAAACTACTAGAGTAGATAAAACAGTTCTTCAAAAAATTAGAAGTAGTCCTATGAACCACAGTAAAGTCTGGTAACCATGTGGGCCATCATGTTACACATTTTTTGAAGTAATATGTATTTCAATCAATAGTTGAAGGTATTTTAACATGCTGATACTAACACAGTTGTCTTTTTTAAGATATCTGCAACCATTCCAACCAAAACATATTTTAATCCTTGGGATGCTGAAATTTGAATGTACTTGACACTTAGCATCAAATTGTTCCATAGGTTTATAGTGGAACAACATTCGAATAATATGTTTAGGGCTAATTGCATGATTGCTAAAAATATTTGGGTTGCATTTAGATAAAAAATATTTTAATAATGGATATGTAAATTTAAAAAATTGATATATATGAGTATGGAACTGCAGACATTACATTTACCATGCTCCCATATGCATGGGGTGTATGGCTGATGATAGCTGTAGGTGAAGAGTGTATTTGATTTATAGTTGATTTGTGGATGTGAATGACAGGTGGCAAATGCCATCAGGAAGGCCTGATAGCCTACAATGGCAAAATCACCCAGAGGTAGGCATGGGTGGAGATAAAGGTGGTGTTGGTTGGAACCAAAAAGTCCAGAAAAGAACAAATCTTTTAAGCTAAGGGCTGTCTTACCTGGTTTGACCAAGATGATGCAAAATCGGACCAGAGTCAGAGATGGATAAAAAGACAACTGAGGAATGATGATAAATTTATAAAATGAAAGCTATGTGGGTAGAGTGAGTAGGTAAGTGACCAGTCCATAGCCATTACATGACTCCAACTTGGATTATATGGATGACCCTCTGGATTTTTGCACTTACCACATAATGTAGAGCCAGGTTTTTTCAACACTGCTAGCCAGCACAAGAATAATCAAACTACTGAATAACTTTCTATTCAGTTGTATAAGAAGGAGGTGGATCAACAGCTGGATGTATCAGTCCTGGTCTGTTATTGGATCCCTCTTCTGCCCCAGATCTCTCCATTAATTTCCTCCAATCTACATCATAAGGTTGTCTCTTGTACAACTCTTTAGCACTGTTTCTCTCCCCCCTGGGTTGAGTATCTGTAGTGTTATGCAGATTCTCCTGTCGCATTCCACCACTTGTATGTTCATCATAAGATATGAATGGCTCTACTACATGACCATTTGTCAAAGTAGGAGTAGGGGTCTTTTTAAAGAAAGATTGTGATATCCAGCTTGACATAAAAGGGATATCTTTTGGTGCCTGCTGTCGATTGCGATCTGGAAGACCGTGTTCTGGGCTGACAAATTGTCGCTGTTTGATTTTATGTTGACGCACCAGAATAATGATCAGAATCACCAGTATGACTGAACCAAGCACTGAACTGATTATTATCGCCTTTGTATCTGTATTTCCGGATTTGATATCAGATGAATTTGATGATGGGTCACTGGTGGATGATGTGAAAGAAGTAGAACTAGTCATAGCTGTACTAGTGTCAACCACTGATTTGGTGAGGGTTCCTTCAATTGAATCGGTGGATGTGGAACTTGAATCAGGTCAATACATGCAAAATGGAAGAAGATTTGAGAATTTACTTTGTCACTGAAAATGTATTGGACTGACTTCTGCTGGCAGCCTGCTGAGAGGAGCTCGTTGCTGTATCACTAGATTTGGATGTAGGTGAAGAACCTCCTGTAGCTGCAGCAGAACCTCCACCGGAACTGATTGCCTTTCCTACACAAGACCTGTCTCCACTGTCTTGAATGGTAACAGCAGCGGTTTGTGCAGTAGCACCAGTGGAGTCCCGAACCGTAAATCCAACCAGAGTGTTTGCTTGAATATTGACTAACCAGACGAAGGATGTGCTGCTTTGTTCACCTAGTTGCTCTAGAGCTGCTGCACCTGGTTGGTTACCAGGATCAACACTGAGGAAATAAGGGCTTTGTCCTTCTGACCATGAAAGGAGCACAGGCTGGCATTCTACTAGGCTTCCAGGAGTGCTGATTTGCATTTGGGCAAGTACGTCCAAAGCAAACAGTGTGCTTGCAGCAAAGGTGAGAAGATTAAACTTCATGGTCTGAAAGAACGAGGGAATGTATCACTGATCAGTGATAAAAGAGTAGACAATGTCCAAAGATTGTTTGGAGACAATAGAAGAATGAGACAGGTGTAACTTTGCTGGTGGGAACTGGGTGGCATCAAAATGAGTGAGAAATTAAGACTTATGTAAATATCTTGGACAAAATATATCTTCATCGATACCAAGGTCACAGCTATACTACTGCGCAATTTTTTGATCAAAAACAAATCTGGTAACCAATCATAACATTATGGTCCAAACCGTCACGAGGAGGCCGCTGGCTACAATTGATTTAAAGAACTTGGCAAATTGTAGTAGTCAAATACTAAGAAGCAAAGCCATAATTTCCCAGATATATCCACGGCCTGCATTAAAAATTATATTATTGATACTTCCGAGTCGGAGAAAATATGATGCCTTTATAGACGCAATGAGTACTAAACAAATGGTTGTTGAAGTAACTTGATCTGACAATCAATCCTCTGTTCTGCGGAGCTGTAAATAGCCCATTCAATGAATCAGTTTCTGGAGTCAATGGTTGCTAAGTAGAATGGCAGGAAAATTGAGATGTTTATGCAGAGTCATGGCCGATTACGAATTTTCGGGAACTGTCACTGATCCGAATTCTACCATTGCCAGATGATAAGATATTTATTCAGTTATTGATTTTTTTCAGAGGGACAAACATGGCATAATTTTAGAAATATGACCGAAACATTTAGAAGGATTCACGATGCTGCCTTAGTTGAGTGGGTGATGGTTTGATGGCTTGTTGATTTTGATTGCACCGTTGAATCAAGGACTTGATGTACAGCTTCTGGGCGTTGTCAGGTCTATTGCTTGTCTCGATTTGGATGAACTCTGTCTAGTTTAGTCTATACTTTTATGAACTTCTTAGTTGGTTTGAGAAGTAGAAAACCTGATCACTCATATTATGCGAATAGATAAAATGAAAAAAGTGAAAGATAAATTTAATCTACACCTATCCGGGTTTCAACAGATGGCCTTCCGGAGACTTTCAAAGTTGGTATCGAGCGCTCTACCGCTTTACAACATCATTACTAGTAGGAATTACTTGTAGACAGGATGCAAGCTTGCGTCAATGAATTTATAGTCTGTCTCCGTGAGCCAGCTGTTCTTTTAGCAAGGACATGGCCATATATTTATCTTTGCCTTTACCGCTGAGCCCAGAGATCGATGCTTTAGCTTCCTCCTTTATATATTTTTGTTGAGATTCTTCTCATGTGAATAAGTACCGATATCGAGATGCTCTATGATTCCAAGCCAAGTATACCTAGTTGTGCGGGGTGTAAATAAAGCAAGCACAAGTTTTGCAAGAAAAAAGAGACCATTTTGCAACCTTGCAAAAACATCAAGACTTGATTTCGTTCAGTGACCCCTACCCGGATTGAACGGATGACCTTCTGGATCCAAAGCTTCTATGAAGAGCTGGTGGGAACTGGAATCAGACGCTCTACCGCTGAGCTAAGGGATCACTGTGATTGTGCCCACCGAAAACAGATTCAGTGGCCGGCCCGGAGTCACCGTCCGACGCGCCTCGTGTTGATTTGAAATTTCATAGTCCGCCTCGAGGCTCTGTGATGGACGTCATCCATCAGAAGCATTCCACCAAGCACGATGTACGTCCGTCGCCGTCTATCGGAGAAGCTCAAACAAAAACTTTGGACTGGAACGGGCGAACTTCGGGAGAGAGAGGGTGACAATAGGACAATGCAAAGTATGTTTGAAAGTATACATCTATTTGCGTGCTCATCTATCTTTTTTCATTTCGCAGCTTGGGAAAAGAAGGATATATTTCGTTCCTGCACATGCGCCGAGGCTGCCACGAGACTTGTATAACTGTTCGCTAGCGTCCGTACATATTTCCGACTGGTCCACTTCAACTGACTGACAGACAGACGACTATCAGGCCTGGTCTGGGTCCGCCGGGGAGCGAAAGAAAGGGTCGGTAGACGACTTGGACATTTAGAATATTAGGTTAGGTTTTGGTGAGTATATTTATCGTTACACGCGTTGATTCTTCGACTTCTTTTCTAGTTGATTTCCTTAATACTCCCTTGGCTTTCACACCACCACCACCAACCCAACGATGTTCAGCCCCCGCACACGTACCCGTGCTGCACTCCCCATCCATATTCCGAAACAGACGAAATCCCCAGATGTAGGTGGGGATAGATATCATGTCTCTCGAACACCCTCTTTTGATGGGTCGGAAACGAGTCTGGTTTCTGCGCCTAGTAGACCCGTGTCTCCCGAGTTGGAGCCAGAGTTGGCTGTAGATGAGAATGAGGCGAGGAGGAGGCAGTATCGAGAGGAGGAAGAAGAGGAATACCACCAAGCTTCATCATCTCTACCTTCGGGTACACACGTCCAATGGCATCCGTCCACCTCAAACTCGGACATTAACCAAAACCAGAACCATCCCCTGTTAAGGAAGCCGAAACGAATTTCGTTGCCTATCACTCGAGATACACCTCCAGCGGAACACACAAAAGCGCGAGCAGCATCGACATCTCCGACTCCGGGATTCCATCTTCCTACGTATCATAATCATAATCAGCTTCAACAGCAGTCGGATGATACGGCTACGAATGCTACAGCCACTACAGGTACTACGGTGGGGACCGTTGGGACTCTTGGGAGTGTTGGTACGAGCAGTAGTACTGCCGTATCCACCTCCATCCCAAATCCTACCACTTCCGCTCCTGCTCCAAATCCGAGCACGAGTACGACGAATCTCAACGTCACATTCCAACCTTCTACCATTACTACTTCCAAACCTGCATCAAATGCACTCATGAAGCATCCTCACCATAATCGGTCTCGGTCGTCTACCAATACACCTACAACGACTGCACCTTCCCCGCTGAGAAACACGGTATCTCTGACGCCGGTTAGGAAAGCTAGCGCGTCTACACCTGCGTTAGCTACTACTGCTACTCCTGCCGGGACAGTGAACGGTACAGGGAGCCTTAAAATCGGAGGGAAGAAATCCCACAGTGCCCACGGACACGGGGCTTCGTCATCTTCTGTTACCCTCCCAGCTACCTCTACCTCCAACACACAAAACCAAACCAAAGCCAACACCCAAGCCAACGCAGCGACTTCGTCCTCATCACAACCCCTCCTCCTCGGTCAAGGCGCAGGCCTCGACTCTGCTCGTTCCTTGACCCAAAACACGTTTCGTCGAAGTGGGACGCCTCTTAGTCCGTTACCTCCAGGTATCAAGCTTAACCCTGTGAACTATACCTCGATTTTCAGGAAAGGTGCTACAGGAGGAAAGAGGAGGAGGTTGTTCTCTTTCGAAGGGTTATTCGGGTCTGGATCTGGAATACCGTTTTTATCAGGAAAAGGAAAGGGAAAGGGGAAAGAAAAGGATAGAGCGGGTAACGGGCATAAACACGGCGCAGCGGGGGAGTGTTTGATCTCTGGGACGTTTACTATCAATCCGTTTCTTTATATCCCTCCGGAACTTTTACCCCCTCTTGATTCGGATCCGGATTATTACGACTACGCTTATGAAGGCTATGGAGAGGACGGGCAGTACCCTGAATCGGATGTTGATTCGGATTTGGACTCTGAGGATGAGTTGGGTGCTTATGTGTATGATTATGGGGATTACTTTTATGATGCGAATGATGGTGGGGTTGGGTCGGCGTCTGGAGTTGGGTTGGGACAAGAATTAGGTCAACAGAGGCAGGGAGGGCTAGGTCAAGGTACGGACTCGGAGTTGCCTTATTCTTCTTCTGGGAACGATGGTCCAGAGGGAGAGACTGAACAGGCGAGGAGAGAACGCGTGGAAAGAGAGACTATTGCTCGTTTAGAGCAGGGCCAGGGTCAACAGCAGCAGACGAGAACAGGGACGAGAGCGAGAAGTCGGACGCCCAGTTATACCCAAAATCAAGTCCAAAACCACTTTCGTCGTGCTTCTCATCAATACAAAAACGAACGAGAACGCGAACGCGAACGAAGACGTGACGAACGGGAAAGGGAACGTCAGCGCCAGGTTCAGCTCCAAAACCAAACTCGATCCCAGTTTCAGAGAAAGAACCTCCGTCTCGAGACTCAGGGAGGTGGTATAGACGTAGATGTGTGGTTGTTGGGGACTCTACCTACGCCTCCTGTGCTCTCCTCTCCTCTACCTCTACCTTTCCCTCTTACGTCTATGAACGGAGTACAAGTCTCGCCTTCTCTCCAACAAGCCGGATTCGGTACGGGGGCGTACGGGAGTCTAGCTCAGATCCAACAGCAATTATCCGTCGCTCCATTGTCTTCTCCACAAGTTGCGACTTCGGCGTCGGCACCTCCTAGTTCGGGGCCAACGACGAATGGACCCAGTACGACTGCTTCAGAGACGACAACGACGACAACGACTAGGTCTAGAGTCTTGCCGACTCCACCGACCGTTCCTCCGCCTGTTCCACCTACCTCTCCTTATGCTCATTCTACTTCCCCCACTATAAATGGAAACGGACACGGACACGGACCAGGCCCAATGGGTATCCCCCGTGTTCCTATCCCGGTTGATTCTCCCTCCTCGTCTGATGATGACGAAGAAAGAGAGGAACTTGAAGGAGGTGAAGGTGGAGATGAAGACTGGGTTCGGGTTCAGTTGGAGAAGGAGAGAGGGGAGCATAGGTATCATTATCAAAAGTATAATCAGAACCAGGGTCAGGGTACGAGTCAGAAACAAGGCGACGGTCGGGTACGGGGACAAGGAGAGAAGCAGAAGCAGAGACAGAAGCATCATTCTGCGCCTCCTGGAGCGGGGTCGAGCTCGAATTTGGGTCATGGGGCGTCTAATTCGATGATAGGTGGTCAGGGGTATGGGTATGGGCCAGCACCGATGAAGACGATGCTTTGGTTGGGGATATCTCCTTCTGTCTCTTCCTCTGCTGCTGCGGATGAAAGTGCGGTGGGGAAGGCGAAAGGAAAGGGGAAAGCGAAGGGAAAGAAGAAGAAAGAGGACAAGTGGCCTTTGTTTGCGAGGATTGTGAGTCTTTCTTTCGACCTTTGTTTTTCTATTGGCATCGAGAGAGACATGCATGCTGACGCCTTCTCTTCTCTTTCTCTCACCCTTGGAAAATATAATATAGCACACACCAACACCCTCCCGTCCTCCTTTCCATTTATACCTCCAAACACAAAATGGGCCCCTACACTTGTCGTTGCCGAGGTCGTTCCAAGGGACGATTACGGTGAAGATTAGGATTCCCACTCCTTCTGTCGATATTTCGGCCCCAGTTCCAACTTCCCCTCCTCCAAAGTTTATTTCTCCTTCTTCACCAGTGCTTGGTGCGAATACTACGGCTACAGCTACGGCAACGACGTCCAAACCACAATCACAACCACAGTCTGTATTTTACGAGAACCTAACGACACCTCCCTTACCTGGGACGACCGCGTCGGCCGCTATCCCAGGACCAACGGGAACGCAGCCATACGAGCCTTATCCTGGATACACGCCTCGTAGAACATCCAACACCAACGTCAACTCCAATGCAATGAGCTATCCCCCAGCAGCCCGAAGCTCTACTTCGATTCTAAGCAGCTCTTATAACGGGAGAAAGCTAAAAGCGAATCCTTCTACGCGACGAAAGAACAAGAACAAGAAAGATAAACCGAGGATTAATCTAAACGACCCTAACCCTCTAATTCCTATCCCTACTCCTGGTCTTATGAGTCCCACCTCGGATACTATGCCATTCCCCGAAGCTACACCGAGACAGAGAGAGTTGGAGAACGAGCGTAGGAGGCAACGGCAGGAACGGGAACGAGGACGAGGACGCCAGCTTGCGAACCAAAACCAAGAACCCGAAATCGACGCCCCGATTATCTCGGCGGATACGATTGTCCTCAGTAGGGACTTTGAAACTGCAGCGGTGATTATGAGTGAGAGTAGTAGGATGAGAGTTTATTGGGTGGGGGATTTGAGAAAGGTTGGACAGGTTGCTGCTGCGTATGCGAGTGTGAATGCGCCGGTGTCGGCTGCCCCTTATGCTTATGCTGGTGCTGGGTATTCTGGGGGAGGTGGTAGTAGTGGGGGAACGGGGAGAAGAGGAACGAGTGTGGATGGACATAATACGTATACGTATGGAAGTCAACATGGGCATCATCATACGAGGACGCAGTCTGTCCCTGGACCAGGGTACGGGTCCTATCGCGAGAAGAGTAATCACGGCCACGGGCATGGTCAATCAAATCACGGACACGGGGGAGGAAGTGTTCAGGGACACGGGCAAGGGCAAGGAGGACAGTTGGGAGGGGGATGGAGTATCGACTCCCAGATCGACCGTATAGAGATTGAGGTGGGGGATGCGAGGGTTGCGTTGCAGTATGAGGGGGAGAAGGAGATCAAGTTGAAGTGAGTTGGAGTGTTTGTGGGTTGTTTTTCTTGGGACTTCATCATGTTTGTCGAGTTTGTTTAGTTTAGTTTAGTTATTACTATTTTGTTATGGTACCTACCGCTTTGTACCTGACTGTCGTTCCTACCCTTTCTTGTTGTTAACCTGCGTTGAATGAATTTTTCATCTTGTATTTTTGTCCCGTATCAACCTTGTTTATTGTTGATCCTTGGCTCATCTTTAGAACTTCTGATTTGGTCACTTTGCTGATACGAAATGTCATCCGCTCAATCTGGGTTACTTAAAGCTATCCTAGTTAATTTTGGATTCTATTTTTGCCAAGTTTTAACATCATTTTTTAGTCCCGGCAAACGATTCAAGTCGGTCATCAATGGGAATTGTGGCACCGTGATGAAAGTGAACTCTGATCATCACGGTAAGAGTAACCATTAGCAGTCAATTCATACTCTCGATGATCACTTCATAATCACAACATCAGCATTTTAGTCATGATTCGGACCTTCATTTCACAGCAAGTGGACATGTTTAGACGGTGCCACAAGGGACTTACTGAAAAAGGATCAATTGATGAAAAACCTATCACCATAGCACCTGACAGCTCATCTCTTCAGAAGTTTGTATAGGCTCGATGTCATTTTGGGATACTTAAGGCTGTCTTTGCAGAGTATCCGGATACCATATTTTTGCCTTTTCCAGTATACATCAGTTTCAGAAACATAGGATGACTGTCTCTATCGGCGATCTTCAAGTTTCTGACGAACCAAATGATTTCTTATCCTCCACTATGGTTGTATTCCTGGTGAGTTGGTTGTTGGTTGTAGACTAGTTCTTTCTGGGTATCTGAGGTCTATTCTCAGTGGATGATTTTCCTCTATGGTAATATTTATGGTCTAAATTTTAACTATTCCATAATTATATTTCAGGATTTTATGCATTGCTCTTTATCATTTGCGTATATGTCTTATTCAAAAGGAGGAAACCGAAATGGAAATTTCATCTAGTGACTTCAACTATTCTCTTTGTCTTAGCTACAGTACAAAGTATTTCATCAGTTGTTTTTGTGGTCAGTTTTTCTATCCTTCTTTTACCTTCTGAATTTTTATCTTATTAATTTCGTTCAGTTTTATATCATGAACAAATTTCCACAAACCATACTTTCAGATACAGATTGTCCATTTTGTGTTTCGTTCCCTCTTGGTCTTCAACGCATGATAACTGGAATGGAGGGCATTTACATCATATCAAAGTAAGTCGTTTCAATTTGCCTTGTTATCTAATTTGTAAATTTGAAATCACGTCTATCACCAAGCTTCGTCGCAGATATGATCTTAGTACGTCCATCCATTGAATAATGAAACAGTATTGACATTTTTGTGGATCAGATCTACAGATTTTGTATTGTCTGGGGTATGAACCGAAAGATTTTGGTTGGAACTGGCATTATATCTGTTGTGAACAATGGTTTGTTCCACGTAGCTTCTAAATATTCAGACTGACTTCTGTGTTTTATTTGCGTTCTATAATATAGTGGCGGCTATGGTAGCTTGGATTTTGGATATTGTGGCAGCAACGAATTCGCACATGCCATTTTCAGGTCCATTTAATCTCTATGAAAAAAACATATTCCGATTGATCAACTTTGTGTTCAACCTCATTGTAACTGGTTTAATTGGTAAGATATAAAAGATCTACATGGGTCAATAAAATTTGCTGAGGCCCAAATAAATAGCTGGAAGAATCTGGTATCTGAGACACAGAGCAGCAAAGATTTTGAATGCAAAAATCATGCTCAAGTATAAGTCTGCAATCATCATTCTGTAGGTGGTAATATCGATTTCAGTTAACCAAATTTTAACCTGAAATCAGCTTGGAATCAGGCCTAATTTATTCAGTAGTCATTGCCATTGGAACTTTCCCATTTTCTTCCTTCTCCTCCTATGATCTGTACCCAGCACTTCTCAGTCAAACTGCCGTGAGTGTCGATTTTTAATGTACAACTTACTGAGGCAGGACCATAATTTAATTTGAAGGGCATTGCACCAACAATGATTATTGTCCGCTCAGGGCTCGGTATAACCACAGATAGTGTTGACAGTACGCTTGCAAGCATGCAGATCAAAAGCAAACAAAAACCACATGCTCATGATACTGCACAATTATCCCAGGATCCAGACTTCCAGAGAGATTCTGAGACGGTTGTAGTATAATTGGGTCATTATTGAAGCTAATCGTGTGGATGTGTAGTAGTTATTTTCTGGTTTTGGCAGGTTCAATGATAGCTAAGCCCAAAAGTTTTTTTGGGATTCAAGTAATTGGAATTGACTTAAGTGAAGGAATACAGTGATGCATTCACCCAGTAGGCACACAAAGATGGAATATTGTTCGAAAGACTGGCCAGCCGAGCCATTGCAGGGCTCAAAGTCAAAATCTTTAGCAGTGTCGCGGAATTTGAAAAAGCTTTGCACTATCGGGAGCCGACCGTAATCTTCCTGACGTCTAAATAAATACTAAATCGACAATGCGGCCATATGGTGAATCGACTTCGGTCTTGAGCACGAGAGAACTATTTACATCCATCTTTCGTTAATCACCTCGTATCCATTGCTACAGAGTCAGGTGAGTCCTTAAATATTTCAAGAACGTCATCCAGCCTGTTATTTGACGGCTTGTAAGAGACCCGGACCCATTCCCTGTGATTTCAATGAACTTTGCAATTTGACGTTGTGCATTTGATATCTCAACCCCACGGGGTATTTTTTGCGAGACACCGGCCTGATTCTCAAGCCTCCTCAACCTAATTTGACACTTTCCAGTCGCTTACGGCTGGGGACTGAATCTTGAAAAAGCGGCACACCATTCAATTTCATTCCTGCCCCGTGACACGTATTCAACAACCTATGCGAACAAACCTTTTCTAGGCGATTCCTCGGCTTCTCAGGTTATTCCTCATGTTTACGGATCTGAGTTGGCAGACGTCATGCACAAGGTTGTATAAAAAGATGCACGAAGAAATGCAAATCAGGTTCCCTCAGGTTTCTGGTCGTCCTCTCGGATTCACAAATGATGTACATCGGACTTTTGGCTGTTGTTCTTCATTCCACCTTGACGGCTGCAGCTCCTCTCGCCGGGCCCACTGTCACGCTAGATTCGGCGACGGTAACTGGAACAACACTATTGGGTGTTGATAGATTCCTTGGAATACCTTTCGCTGAGCCTCCGTGCGTTTTATCTTTTCCTGGTTTCTAACACTCCCTTGAAATCTATTCAGTACTGGTAACAACCGATTTCGGCTGCCCGTTCCCATTCCCGAGTACACTACATCATTCAGCGCATTGCAGATGGGACCTGCTTGTCCTCAACAAGCTATTAACCTTCCTCTTCCCGAGAGTCTTCCCGCCAACGTTACAGATTTTCTCATTAACACAGCCTTTGGAGCCATCTTCCCTGATGACGAGGACTGTGGGCATCATCTTTACAACTTAAGTCGCTTACTTAACAAGTTGAATTTGTCTCTTATTATTAGGTTTGACTATCAATGTTGTGCGGCCAGCTGGCACTGCATCCGACGCAAATTTACCAGTCGTAGCAGTGCGTGTCCTTGATTTTAATCTCAGATAGTAAATGTTAAGCCGAAGGGTCTACAGTGGATCTTTGGAGGTACAGTGTTGATAACTTCCTGTCAAAATTTCCTTGATTTAGAGATGGCGCTAGGCGGTTTTGAACTCGGCTCTCCTCAAATGTAAGTAATAATCAGATTATTATCAGAAATTAGCATTTTTATCCAATATCACAGGTACGACGGTGGTGCAATTGTATCTCGGTCTGTTCAGCTAGGTGAACCGGTCATATATGTGTCGATGAACTATCGGGTGACTGGTAAGTATCTCGACATTTACGCCAAGAATTCGAACTGAAAATCTGTAATAGCTTTTGGCTTTTTGGCTAGCCAGGAGGTCAAGGATGCTGGTGTCGGCAATTTGGGTCTTCAAGATCGTGAGTATTCATCCTTTTAGAAAGTCTGCCATCCCTATATATACTTGACTTCAGAAAGAGAGGCTTTGCGATGGGTCCAGAAGTACATTGGTGCGTTTGGTGGCGACCCTACCAAGGTGACCATGTAGGTATATCTTCTAGATATCCAAAACGAGAGTTAAATGGTGTTGATCATCGTAGCTGGGGAGAATCAGCTGGAGCCATTTCAGTCTCATTGCAAATGCTCGCAAATGGAGGTGATACTGAGGGTTTATTCCGAGCTGGATTTATGCAATCCGGCTCCCCAATTCCGGTCGGTGATATCACCAATGGTCAACCATGTCAGTATTTCCATTTTTTTACATTGTCATTTGTATACTCAATAATCTTAGACTATGATGCGCTTGTAGAACAAACAGGATGCTCTGACTCTGCAGATACTCTCCAGTGTCTCCGGGAGGTTCCTTATGATACCCTGAAGGCTGCTGTCGATGCATCGCCTGGCATATTCTCTTATCAGGTACTGATCGATTTTTTGAGCAATACAGGATTGATTTACCTCTGATCCAGTCTTTGAAATTGGCGTGGCTGCCTCGCGCAGATGGTGTGTTCCTTGCAGATCATCCACAAAAATTGGTCCAGCAAGGCAAAGTCGCCAACATTCCTATTATCAATGGTACGATTTTTTATTCACAGAAGTCCCTGTCTTGAATCCATCATCTAGGCGATTGCGATGATGAGGGTACTCTTTTCTCTCTCTCGACGCTGAACGTCACGTAAGTTTTATTCAAATTCTATCAATTCGAGCGATAAAAACCATAATATTAGTACCGAGGCTCAGATAAGGGAATATGTCAAAACAATTTTTTTGACCACGATCTCGGACGAGGACCTTGACGCTTTGTTGGAGGCATATCCTCAGGACATTACTCAGGGCTCACCCTACAATACAGGCATTCTTAACGCTCTTTCTCCTCAATTTAAACGATTTGCGTCTTTTCAAGGAGATGCTGTTTTCCAGGCACCAAGGCGTTTCTTCTTCGAAAACTTGGATGGAAAGCAACCCATCTGGGCATTTTGTAAGTTTGATATTGATCCCATTTTCAACCTCGTTCATAAAAAAACAGTGAGCAAACGTTTCAAGGGTACACCTATTTTAGGATCGGTAAGTACTCGTACAAGTGGATCCCGGAAGTCTCTCAAAGTGTCGGATTAGTTCCACGCGTCTGATATTCTCAATGTGTATGGAGGGGGTGGAATGGCCGATTATCTCATTCGTTTCGTTGCAAACCTCGATCCTAATGGTAGCACTGGAATATCCTGGCCGAAATACAGCCAGGCAGCTCCAACTCTCCTCACCTTCTTAGATGGACTTATTCCACAGGCTCTTACTCAAGATACTTATCGAGTCGATGCCATGAAGACTCTCACCCAAGTGTTGCTGACCAATCCTGTGTGATCTAATATTGGAGGGCTTTTGAGTGTAATCTAGTAATAGCACACAAGACACATATACCCTGTATATTCTCCCGGTAGCCGAAAGATTCTCAGGATGACTTTAGAATAGCTACTGACTCAGATTTACTAAAATAAATCGTTTTAAGAGTTGCCTCACTGAAAGCTCGTTCCATAAACGCTAGCCTAGATGTTTGATCGCAGGTGGCTGGAAGCCACAGGACTTTTACTGAAGGTGCTCTTTCTGTAATCATTATTGGAACTGTAAAGATACATAGCTGCATCTCGGACCTGTATCAAGAAATCAAGAACAGCCTCATGCTCATATTCAGTCTGATTCTCCCGATCGATTTCCGCCATCAATCTGATGTGCTATCTCTATATATGAATGACCCGAGTTCAGGGAGCTGCCGATTCTTGATGTTGTCTTCTTCCACCCTACCTCATAAGCGTGAGCTTCCAAACATTACCATAGTTCATGCTTTTATTGGGCTCCAACTTACTGGAGGGATTGGCATGGTCCTTCTCCTGCTCACTACTTGGGTTTTCCGTTCCATAAGCAAAAGGAAAAAGACATGGTACAGTTTCTGTATATCATGGATTATCTCCTGCTTGTCATACTGTCTTCTTTTCTTTGGTGGTGAACAAACTATCTTTGACCAAGAAGTTCCAACCTACCGCCTTTGTCTGGCACAAGCTGCACTCGTGTATTCTGGTCCCCCTCTGTTGGTATCGTGTACTCTGAATTCATTTTCTTGACTCTGAGTCTCTTTCTGGATGCAGGACTGGGGCTACTACCTTTGCACTTTTTCTTGAAGTCCATTAAATTGATTTTAATGCTTAATTTATATCTAATTCATTTGTTTAGGTTAGTTGGAGTGTGAATGCTGTACTGTCAGGGACATTGAGTGCGAATAAATCGGCCTTGGTCTATCACTCTGTAAGCAATCCATTTGTTCTTTTTTTTGTTGCTGAACTGGTTCATTAACTACCTAAAGCTCTATATAATACCCTACTGTTTATGGGTTGTTCTCACCGTCAGCTTCCTGATTGTATGTTGAAAAAGCGTTACCTTTAATGTCCTTGTTAATGCTTGTTGGAACCATGTGCAGTATGGGCATACATTCCCTGCTACAGTTCAAAGAGATACTGCAAATACGTACTGCGTTTTGAATAGCACGGTACCGTGAGTATCGGAATCTTACTACAGCGCGGGATCTAGCTTGAACTGATATTTACTCTGGTTAGACCAATCCTTACCTCAGCTCTTGTTGTGGTTGCCGCATTACTGGTCTTAATAACACTCGGTAAATGATGTTTATCATATCATGCTTACAAAACTAAACAGTAATAATTACCGAATAGGTATGCTGATATTCCATCTGAAGAAAAGTCAAGCAGATCAACTGCGAGTGCTACGAAGCAACTACCTAAAAGCTTTCCTAATAAGGTTGGTGATCTTTGTAGGTTTTGGAGTAGTCGCAATTTGGTTAGTATGCACAACGGAATTTTCAAATGCAATAAATTCAAAGGTCCGCAGTATTGGTATTGTCTACACCTTCAACCGCACTCCTGGGCCTGAGTATGACCTTGCCATGGCAGCTCGTGAGTTTGAAATTTTATTCCAATACCCAGTTCATAATGTTTGACAATTAGTTCCTGTGGGAGGTTTTATTGTTTTTGGGACTCAAAAGGTCGGTGTTAAACAACAATTCCTATCGAAGTATTAAAATGACAAAAATTCCTAGGATATCATGAAGGAATGGATAAAAATATTCAGAAGAATTCAACATTATCTTCCCACATCCAAAAAGACGAAAGAATTCGGAATCTTACTCCAAAAGCGGGATAGAAATGGGAATGAGCATGGTATAGCATCGCAAGAAGTATTAATATCAAATTTGTCATCTGAGATTGTATAGTTTACATTTCCTGTATGCAGTATATATACACTGTGACTTTGTATCGTCAATCTGGTTACACGAGGATACATATATTTTCATAATTGAGGCAAAGCCTGGTAGATAAAAAGTTTAATGTCCTCTCAGTTCAACTTATACATCCCAGGTTCTGCCTGGAAAGCTGTATCACATTCAGTGCAATGTCAGATGTTTATCCTTGTCAGTATCTACATGTGCCTTCCCCAAACATGCCACCATTCATTAATTGGGGCACATAGTTTTTCAAGATGCAACCAAGATGCAGTCAAGATGCGGTCAAGACGCATTAAAGATGCACTAAAGATGTGTTAAGTCCGGGCAAGTCCGAAGCTAGGAAAGAGAGTTCTGGAACTCCGGAGCCTGGGCAGAAGTCTCGGAAACACTAAAAATAGAAATATCGGATCCAAAGTGGATCCTATGAAATAAGAAATGAGAGGACGAAGTCTGAGTATTTACCGGGCCAGAACCGGATCGACGTTTGCGTTGGCTCAAAATGAACACAAAAGAATAAAGACCAGCTTAGTCGATTTTTGACTTAAGCTACATACAAAAAAGTATCTAGCTTTTATACTACGGATCCGAGATGGACCAGAATAAAACACGTTGTAGAGAAAAGACAATAGCAAGGGAATAAAATGATAGAAGGAGAAATGTGCGCAGCACATAAATCATGAGAAAAGGTCATGAGGAGAAACGAGTAAAACATGTGGATGCGAAA
This sequence comes from Stygiomarasmius scandens, assembly GCA_037954225.1. Classification (NCBI taxonomy): domain Eukaryota; kingdom Fungi; phylum Basidiomycota; class Agaricomycetes; order Agaricales; family Campanellaceae; genus Stygiomarasmius; species Stygiomarasmius scandens. The sequence goes on along the minus strand of JBANRG010000099.1, from coordinate 58,327 downwards.
GCGGAACATACGGAACAGCGATGCGGAAGGAATATGAGAAGTCGGAAGAAATCGGAAGTGTGGAAAATGCGGATCCGATGGATCCGTGAGGAAGCGATAATGAAGGAATAAAGCGTGGGAAAATATCTTCGGATGCAGCGGATCCGAGCGGATAATAAAGGATGTTAAATAGTGCGAGAAAATATTTCGGACAGAGCGGATCCGAGCAGGATAGGGATTAAATAAAATGCGGGAAAATAAGTCGGACAAAGCGGATCCGGATGGAAGGTATGGATGTAACAAGATGCCGTTAAGATGCTGTCAAGCCATGACTATTTTCTCACGCATGAATAGTCAACTGACAGAGGCATTGTAAAGATGCCGTTGTCATTACTATTTTCTCCTGCTATTGATACCTACTATGTTTACCAGTTTGAGCTCCCTTTTGAGACTTCAGTGTGTTAGTACAAATTGTTCTCATAAGTGGTAGGAATCTGTACAAAACAAATATGATACAGTGTAATAGTAAAATTTCTTTATAGCCCAACAACTTGAGATTTTATCCAGATATCAACTTGTGCAGAAAGCCTCCTAGCACATGTCTATAAACACAGATTGGATTTTTGCCATCTTATACACAAATTACTGTTTTTTGAAAAAATGGTGTCACAATAAGTATTAATTATATTGCAGTTTACATTGCAGTACTGAATATTATTTAGTATGTTTAATTGCAATTTTCTCAAGAATATCACGTTTGAAAAATAATATTTTAGGTGAGTTTGAGTATAATTATACCCAGAAACAAAATACTTTAGGAGTCATCAGTTTGCTTGCTCAGAGAATTCTTCCTTTATAGCTCAACAGTCACAAAAATTTGAGAACATATCCAAATACAAATTTGTGTAGAAGAACCTCTTGTACATGTCTCTAAGCCCAGATTTTCAGTAATTTAGGTTTTGTATCATCTTTTGACAAAATGATACTATACTAGACTATTACAGAATAGTACTACTATAAGTATCACTGATGCCCATATAGACAAGGATAGGGGGGGTTTTCTGCTCATTCTGACATATAGTCAAATATTGCCAAAGTTTGAACCTGGATGGATTATCATCCCTGCAGAGACCTGGTAGCAATGGTCATTCACTAGCATTTTATACAAAAACCCTTATCCATAGAGATTTGTTCCAGTTGATATGCTTTTGTTTGTTGTCACAATACATAAGTAATATTCAGATGTTTGATTTGAGAAATGCAGTAAAGACATAGCTGAGAAAACAGAGTCAGGTCAAAGATTTGGATTCTGCCATTGTTTGTCCAGTTATGTATTGACATAATTTCAAGCAAGGTGTGCTATATCAGGGTGCATCCCAGATGCTTCAAGATGTGCTCAAGATGCACTCAAGATGCACTCAAGATGCAGTTGGGGTGTGCTGTTAAGTCCAGGCGACACGGATCCGGAGCGGATCCGCACTGGGTGGAAGTCTTGGAAAGAAGAGGAGTATTGAAGGAAGCCGAAAGAATCGAACTGATCAAGACGGATCCGGAAGGATCTGATACGAAGTCTAATTGTTCGTTGGACGGAACCAACTTACAACTTCGACGAGTGAGGAGTCGGACAAAGTCAGACGAGGAGAATATAGAGACCAGCTAAGTTGATTTTAGACTTAAGCTACATACTACAAAGTATAGAGCTTATATACAAGGGTCCAAAAGCGGACCCGGATAAAACATGTTGTTGTCGCGAAGAGGCGACAACGAGAGGGCAAGCGAGACGAGACGAGAGCGAGAGACCTTAACACGAGCTAGTCCGAATAGACCAAGTTAGATTAGAACAGTACAGAAGATACAAGGCATACCTAGTCCGAATAGACCAAGAGGTCAAGATGAGGACTAGGTTACAGGATGAAGAGTTTAAATACAGTACTATCGAGATCGGTGATATGAAACTAGGGCTAAGGGTCTACAGCACTACTAACGCATGTTCGGGAAAGATTGTGGTAAGGCTATGGAAAGGCTATGGACAAGTATGATCGAAGGGAAATGAAATAAAGGTGTAAACAGGGTGTACAGGTGCGAGGCAGCGATAAGGCTGCGCGCACTGCGTGGTTAAGGTTTAAGGTTTGGAAGTAAAGTTAAAGGTGATGGTAAACAGGAACATACAAATGTAAATGTCTGAAAATAAAGGAGAAAATGAATATTAGTAATCGGAATAAAATGTTAGTATTTAGTCTTCACGACATTACCCCCCTCCTTAGAATCCATCGTCCTCGATGACTATATTCTGGGTGCGTCCGGGTGTTTTTTATGGAATGCAGTTATTGATCGTTTAGCATTTGTCAAATTTGTTACCGGTTCCCATGAATTATGTCCCTCGTCATATCCCTTCCACTTCACCAGATATTCGATCCTCCTCCATCTTATCCGGCTATCTAACAATTTCTCCACTTCGTACTCGGGTTCATCTTCTTCTTCTAAGTAGACTGGTTCTGGTTCGACTTCTAATTTCCCATTAACGACGTTGCCTTTGAACGGGTAGAGTTTGTCGACATGAAAGACCGGGTGTATTCGTTCTAGAGACCTCGGAAGGTCCAGTTTGTAGTCTAAGTTGCCGACTTTTTCAATGATTTCGTATGGTCCGAGTTGTCGGTCTCCTAGTTTCTCACTCGAGAGCTGGAGATTGATGTCTTCGGCACTAAGCCAAACATGATCTCCGACTTTAAACTGATGTGCCTTCTTCTTTCCTCGTTCGAAACCCTCCTTCATCTTCCTTTTTGCTAAGTGTAATGCTGCCCCTGCATCTCTCCTCGCTTCTCTTAGTACTTCAATCCGTTGTTCTACGCTTGCGTTCCCTGTTCGCCTTCCTACTGGGATGTTGAAATGTGGTAGATATCCGTAGGTGACTTCAAAGGGCGCTAGGCCATGAGCTGAGTGGGTTCGGGAGTTGATTACGAACTCTGCCATAGGTAAATGTTCAACCCAATCGTCTTGCCTTCGGTTTACGAATATCCTCAAGTACTTCTCCACTTCTTGGTTTGCCCTCTCCGTCTGTCCATTTGACTGGGGTCGGTATCCCGAAGTCAGGGTCGATTGAATGCCTAATCTTCTGAGCAGCAACCTCATCACTGCTGCTGCAAATTGGGGGCCTCGATCGGAGATCATTCGAAGGGGTAGTCCATGAAGTCGAAAGATCTCTTTGTAGTACAGATCGGCGGCTCCTTCTGCCGTTAGGTTCGAATGACAGGGTATGGTGTGTAGCTGCTTGCCAAAGTGGTCTGTACAAACCATTATGGCATCGTAACCTTGGGATTTCGGTAGCTGCGTGATCAAGTCGACTCCGACGAATTCCCAGGGTCCCTCTGGGACTTCCAACGGTTCCATCACAGCTCTGGGGTGTCTCTGCAACTTCTTTCTCATGCATACATCACATCCTTCCACAAATTTTTCCACAAATGCCCTCATCGACGGCCACCAGTAATGAGTGCTGACTAGGTCGAAGGTTGCGTGTTTCCCTCCATGTCCTGCAGTTGGTGCATCATGGCACTGTCTTACCACCTCTTTCCTCAATTCTTCCTCCGGCGGGACGTACACTCTCCCTCTTCGATAGATCAATCCTCCATCTTCTTCCCATTCTGCTATCCCATCCGCTAATTTCTTCAGCCCTCCCTTTTTTAGCTCCTTCAGCCCTTCTACTACCTCCGCTTCTCTTGTAGTGGCTCGACGAATCTTCTCTTCCAATGGGTTGTTGAAATGAGACGCTGCTAACTTCACAAAGTGTTCAGGACGTAGGACTGTCCGTTTGGTGTTGTCCTCGTCGTCCGAAACCTGGTGTAATGGAGAGCGAGACAGGGCATCGGCTAAGACGTTGGTCTTGCCAGGTCTGTGTATCAGCAGGAAGTTGAAGTTGGCTAATTTCAAGGCCCATCGAGCTTGTCTTCTGCTCAGATCCTGTGCGGTTTTCCAGTAACGCAGGTTGTCGTGATCAGTGATGACCTCAAACGGTTCGGGAAGTCCTTCTAGGTAGTGTCTCCATTCTTTCAAAGCCTCAATAATCGCCAACATTTCTCGATCGTGGATCTCATAATTCCGCTGATGTTCGTCCATGGAGGCAGATCGGAACGCAATCGGATGCCAGAGTCCATCTTCAAGTTTCTGCATAATGACTCCCCCGGTGGCGAAGCCTGAGGCATCCACGTCAATACGAGTCGGTCGGTCTGGGTTCCACAGTGTAAGTATCGGGGCTGAGATAAACCGGTCTCTAAGTTCTTCAAAGGCTCGCTGCTGCTTGGGTCCCCATTGGAATACAACTTCCTTCTTAGTGAGGTCATGCAGGGGTCTTGCCACATCCGAGAAACCTTGTATGAATCTTCGATAGAAATTGGCAAACCCAATGAAACCTCGTACTTCTCGGATACTCTTGGGTACAGGCCACTTTCTTACGGCTTCTACCTTGGCCGGGTCCATTCGCACTTCTCCGTATCGAATCACCAGTCCCAAGTACTCGATCTCCTCCTTCTCGAATTCGCATTTTTCGGGCCTTAGGTATAAATCATATTCTTCCAGCCTTCGAAGTACTTCCCTTGTAATCTCTCTATGTTCCTCTCTGGTGCTAGTGAAGATGAGGATGTCGTCTAAATAGACAGCGACTTTTCCTTCTGCAATTAGATCTCCGAAGATTGAGTTCATGAGAGTTTGGAAAGTCGCAGGTGAATTAGTCAATCCGAAGAACATAACCTTGGGTTCAAATAACCCTCGATTGGTGGCAAAGGCGGCCTTCCATTCATCTCCTTCTCGAATCCTAATGTTATTGTATCCCCATCGTACGTCAAATTTAGTAAAGTACTTCGCTTCTTGGAGTCGATTGATGATGTCTTGGACTAAGGGAAGGGGGTAGCGGTTTCGGATGGTGAACTCGTTAAGTTTTCTGTAGTCTTGTACAAAGCGAAGCTTTCCATCTTTCTTCTTGATAAAGAATACGGGAGATGCAACCGGTGATTTGGACGTCTGAATATACCCTTTCTTTAGGTTATCTTCTAGAAATCGTTCCAGTTCCTGCTGTTCGTTGACTGACATAGGGTAGACTTTAGTTCGGATGGAAGCTGGGGCTCCTGGGGTTAGCTCTATGGCGTGGTCCCAGGGTTGATGCGCCGGCAGTCGTTCTGACTCTTCTTCGGAAAACACCTTATGGAACTCTCGGTATGCTTCGGGGATCATCTCTTCCAATGTCTTCTTCTCCTTCCCTTTGGCCACCTCTTCTGCAATCTGTTGCGAATACGTCACTCCGGCTGCGCACCATACCTCATCTTCTAATTCTTCAATTACCCCTTCTCTCCTCCACTCCCTTCGCTGCTTCCGATTGGCTCTAATTTTCACCGGGGTTAAGAGGGGCCCTACTTCTTCTTCTTTCGTGGCTCGGGCTTTTATGTCTTCGTCTGTGACCCATATTTCATCTTCGTCGTAGATTCTATCACTCCTTCCTCTTACTTGCAATAGCCCTCTTTCCCAGTCGATGTTTGGATTTGCTGCTCTTAACCATGGTAACCCCAGGATTACGTCTTCTCCTCCTAAGTCTGTTACTAGAAAGTCCATCCATTCACTCATCTGGTCTACCGTTAACCGTAGGCTTGCACACCTGTCTATTTTTCCTGCTCGATTCTCGGTCCCGTCAATGTTATAGATCGGTAGTGGTTTTTTCATCAGGAAAGTGGGGATTTTATGCTTCCTTACAAACTCTTTGTCTAGGAACAACGCAGTTGCCCCACTGTCCACCATTGCTGCTGTTTTCAATTCCAACCCTTTCTCCTGTAGCCATACGTTGACTCTGTAATGCGAAGCACCAGGCTTTATTTCGGAGGTCATATTTAAGGTACAGGCGTGTATAGAATCGTACTTAGAAGAGAAACGGAATTGTTCAAAAGTAGACGACACTCTCGGCGCAGCGAGACCGGGTGTCGGTTTCAAAAATCCTTTCGTTCTTTCATGAAAGCGGCGAGAATAGCAGTTTGTTGAGCCATAGCCTCTTTCAAAGCTTGGATCTCGTTGGTGGAGTTGTTGACGCGGGTCGGGGATTGTGAAGGGCCAGGGGTCGATTCGGCATTTCCAAACAGGGAGAACGGGGCTTCGGTGTTGGCCGAGACTCGGGCTCCTCCTCCGGTTTTCCCGGCACCTCGGTTCTTCTCTAAGCCCATGTACTTGTCTTGGCAGACTCGTTCTACATGCCCGGTTCGAGCGCAGTGGCGACATTTCTCGTTTTTCATGTTGCAGTTTCCTCGTACATGGCTCTGGCTTCCACATCCAAAGCACCGTCCTCTCATTTCTCTGAGAAAGTCATCTCGGCTTTTCCCATTCCAATTTCCTCCTCCTCCTCTTCCTCCATTTCCGACTCGGGTGGCGTCTACGTCCATGGCATTTGGGTCAGCGCGATGGTTGTTAGTGGCATTGTAAGTGGGGTCATGGAGAGCCAGTTCGATTTCGATGGCTCGCGAGATGGCTTGGGTTAGGGATTTGGGCTTTCCCTGTGCGATGTTGATGCTCACCATGTGGAGCCGAATGCCATGATTGAGTCCGTTGCAGAATCGCTCTAAGAGATCGGCATCCGAGAACCCAGTTCTGGATCCGACATCTTGGAATTTCTGCGCGAACTGCGCGACCGTCTGTTTCCCTTGCTTCATGCCCTTGCCGTCTTTCCCCTGAATTTCCTTCCTAGCTTCCGACTCTTCGTCTAACGATCCAAACCTAGTTTTGAATGCTTTGACAAACTCATCCCATTTTCCATTAAACGGGAAAAGGGTTTCGGCGGGGTCGGCGTAGTGTTGGAAAATTTGGTCTGCATATCGGGCTGCCCAGTCTGCAGCATCTTCCGTCATGTAGGACAGGGCAGAGGCAATCCAGTCATGAGCGTTCCGGATTCCTTCTTGCTTTCCCGCCCAGTTCTGAAAGAAAGCGAGGAAGCGACGTACGTCTGTTCCCTTGCCCGTAAAGGGGGCAGGTTTAGCGTTAGCGTTCTTCTTGTCCCTCTTTTCCGTAATGTCGGCTTTGCTGATAGAATGAGCGAGGCGGGTGACTTCGTTCTGAAGCAGGAGTTGCTGTTTCATGAGGAATTTGATGAGGTCATCTTTGGACATATCATCCATGCTTTCGTCTTTTGGCGGTGTGGGGGGGGGTTTAGGTGGTTGTTTTGGTGGAACAGGGATGATTTCGTGTTCGACATTGTCCCAGTTGGCTGTAGTAGGTTCGCCGATTGTTTGGAAGAAGGCGTTGGGGCAGACTTGCTCCTTGCAAGGCCAAAATTTCCCATCTGCTCTGACGTGTACGTGCCTCTTTCCGGTGAGGTCTACTCCATGTGGGAGTTGGTAGCATTCGTAGGTGGTGGGATCGGGCATGATTGTTTCTCGTGTTGGTAGAGTTGAAGGCTGATTTCAATTACGAAGTCGGGCAACCACCTTACTCCTTTATAGGGAGTCCGGATTTACGTTTCGAAGTTCGTGTAGACGGGGGATGACCTTACGCAACAGCTCCTTGAACTGCTCGTACCTGCCCACCTGTGAGGCTCCTCACACAGGCTAGAGTCGACGGGCTTGTGGGCCCTTGGGGAATTGGAAGGAAAGGGATCGGGATACCAACGAGTACGACGTGTCTGTACGGGTCTCTTGATAGACGGGCACAGTAAAGGATCTTGACCTAATGTCGCGAAGAGGCGACAACGAGAGGGCAAGCGAGAACGAGACGAGAGCGAGAGACCTTAACACAAGCTAGTCCGAATAGACCAAGTTAGATTAGAACAGTACAGAAGATACAAGGCATACCTAGTCCGAATAGACCAAGAGGTCAAGATGAGGACTAGGTTACAGGATGAAGAGTTTAAATACAGTACTATCGAGATCGGCGATATGAAACTAGGGCTAAGGGTCTACAGCACTACTAACGCATGTTCGGGAAAGATTGTGGTAAGGCTATGGAAAGGCTATGGATAAGTATGATCGAAGGGAAATGAAATAAAGGTGTAAACAGGGTGTAAAGGTGCGAGGCAGCGATAAGGCTGCGCGCACTGCGTGGTTAAGGTTTAAGGTTTGGAAGTAAAGTTAAAGGTGATGGTAAACAGGAACATACAAATGTAAATGTCTGAAAATAAAGGAGAAAATGAATATTAGTAATCGTAATAAAATGTTAGTATTTAGTCTTCACGACAGTTGTAAGTAAAAGATAATAAGAATGATATAAAGGGAAATGCTCAGTACATCATCATCACGTGAAAAACCCTTTTACAATAGAGAGAATACATGAGGAGGGTCATAGGAACATACATGAGGAGAGAGGAGTAAACATGAGGATAGATAAAGATGATAACGGACCGAGAGTTTAAGCGAGGATGTAATAGAAAACGGATGCAGACTGGATCTGATCGAAGTTAGAGTCGTTATATGAAGGACGAAGGATCCGGATGGATCCGGCGGATGCGCGGATGTAACAGTATCCCCCTCTTAGGCTCGAGCCCTCAAGAGCCTAGATCAAACCAGATTAAGTAATCCACCCCGTGGACTGTCCACAATCAGAAAACAGGGACAAATAGCCGTCCTGGTCTGTGCACCAAAATAAGAACTATAAAAGCAGATGCGGTCTCGCAAGTTGGACTTCAAAAATTCTCGTCCTCAATGTTGTCCTCTGCTTCTTCTACACCTACCAGCAACAACAACAAGGGCAAGCGTCCGGCTCCTCGTCGAGCTCGGACCCCTACACCAGATCCGCCAGTGGAGCAGGTCGCATCGAAGCGTGAGCGGCCCATCCGCCAAATCAAAAATCCCGGCACCGAACCGGACGAACCGATCGACGAGGAGATACTGAGGAACGCGTCTGCCCTGGAGCGGAGGCGCCTACTCAAGAAAAACTTGGACGGTGAGTATTTGTTTGGCTGCGTTTCCGATCGTTTCTAATGATTTGTCTGTAGCAATGGATCAATACGCGGTCCTCAAGGATACGTGGGATTCGGAGATGAAGCAGTACGACGAGTTGGTTGCGGAGATGGACGGAAGGCTGGAGGAGTGGAAGGAGAAGTGGAAGGAGACTTGGAGGCAGGATCGGGATGAGAGGGAGAGAAGAGTGAAGCGTCCGGAAGTGGGCGTGCCCAAGAATAGGGCATTTGTTGATTTGAGGGCGCCCAAGGGAAAGAAAAGGGTGAGGGAACTGAGTCTGCCGGTGCGTCTTGTTTTCTTTTTTGTTGATTACCTTCTAACTCCTTCCTAGGCAACCTGCGAACGGTGCGACGAGCGCAGGCTCGAATGTCATGCGCAGGTGGTTTCTGGGGCCCTCACGTGCCAACAGTGCCGTGATGCTCGCCAGCACTGCAGCTTTGCAGGACCTGGGCAAAGCAAGTGGGTCCGTTCGGAGGCGACTGTGGAAGAGGCAGATGAGGCGTACGCCCGCAACCTCTTCTTCGGAAGCATCAGTGCATCCTTGGAGGAGCTGAAGGGGAGGATGATGGTGTTGGAGGATTTTGGAAGGGATCTCTGGGATGGAGAGGATTGGTTGGGGGAGAAATTGGAGGATGTGAGGAATGAGGTGGTGAGGTTGGATGTAAAGGTGGATAGGGTGGAAAAGAAGTTGGGAAAGGTGTTGAGTGGGCAGAATAAGATTCTGCAGGTGTTGGAGGAGATCCGAGCGGACGCCTCGGATCCGGAGAGTAGCGAGAGTGAGGAAAGTGAGGAGGAGGATGACGGTCGGAAGGGCAGACCCGAAGGGTTCTTCGACCTGGAAGCGAAGGAAGTGGATGAAGAGGAGGTGGCTGAGGAGGAGAAGAGGGCAGCGGATCCTGTGGATGCGAAGGACGGAGAGGAAGAGGGTGAGAAGGAGAGTTAAAGTCCTCTGTCCGCTCCTCCGGCTCCGCGCCAAAAATAATTTTTGTATATAATTTTTTTGTACACCCTTGCATGTCGCCCTGAATGGGCTTGAAATATTTATTTTTTTCTTGTCGCTTTTCTTCCAAGTGTGAAAAGAAAGAGTCGAAAAGGATCCGGAGCGGATCCGAATAAGATGAGTGAAAAATAAGTTGAAGTGAGAAGTTCTTCTGTCCGAAGCGGATCCGCTAAATGAGCTTTGAAAGCGGACCCGGCTTGTCAGGATACTTTGCATGGAAGTTAGCAATGTAATCATCTGCAGTCAACTCGTCAGCCAATACCCAACTAAATTCTTCGTCGGTCCCTTCGTATCCAAGCCACTGCACATAGTACAACAGCGGACACTTGCGCCTGCGTCTGTCAATCTTAGAGTCCAAAATTTCTGCGATCTCATACTCAACTTCACCGTCGACCTCAACCAGAGGCGGCGGATCTGATGTGCGATTCGGAATCGAGCTTGGATGGAATGGTTCAAGTTGAGAGACATGGAAGACTGGATGAACAGCGCGAAGATAGTCTGGAAGTTGTAGGGTGTATGAAAGTGAACTAGGACGGGCGATGACTTTGAAAGGACCAAGATACTTTTCAGAGAACTTAGGAGTTGGTCTAGTGGAGCGAATGTGTTTGGCTGAGAGGAAAACTTCGGATCCAATCGGAAATTCGGGTGCGTCCAAGCGACGTTTCTCAGCTTGAAACTTGTAACGAGTCTGGGCGAGTGCGATTTCTTCATGTAGGAAAGTATCACTTCTCAGGGGGCACAATATATCATGTGTAATATATATTGCAATAATAAATGATATATTATGTTATTAACCACCGAAAAATAAAATTTAAAACAACGAAAAAGTCGGTGGCAAAAGAGATGGTTAAAACAAAGGAATGCCACTCGAAATTTTTTTCATTATTTCGTGCGGGAATCCAAATGCGCGATGATCGGGCGACGCTTTTATCCTAGTAAGCGTCGCGCGACGCATCGCGCATTTAGTTTCCCACAGGAAATAAATAAAAAATCGCGAGTGGCATTTCTTTTCTTTTGCGATCTCTTTTGCCACCGAGTTTTTTGTTGTTTTAAAATATGTATATCTGGAGGAATTTATATGATATATCATATACTATTGCATTGTGTTTATCAGATCTTATTAAGGTAGGCGACACCAGGAACGCGCATGTTTATATAATCATATTAGTAATAGTTACGTCACTGCCAAAGTCGGGGGTCCCAAAAAAAATTTTTTAGAGGGGCGCAGAATGCGCGAATTGACATATTTACACGTTGACATCTATGGTCTACTTTGTCGGAATAGCTGCTTTGGCAGCATGAAGCATCTCTGGGGGTAGTGTGCGGTGACCATGATACCGCCGGTTAGCCCATGCAGCTTGAGCACCCGTCAGACCTTCCGAATATGCGTGGATAAAACGAGCGGAACGGTTTGCAAATCTGCAAACGAGCTCGTGTGAGTAACATAATATAGCATAGATTTGCAAAGACACTTACCGTCGAATCTGAATCAAAGGCATGTTGTCAAGGCATTTCTTGACATTTGTGCGCATGTCTTGCATATTTGAAGTGTGCAGTGTTCTTCGATATCCATCCTTACCTACACCCCAGTACTGCTCAATGAAATTCAGTTCACAGTGAAACTTGGGATAGTAGTCGCATAGATGTCCTCGGGACTCGATGTACTCTTGCAGCTCCGACTTCTGATTCACGAAATCCTCCTGATAAAACAAAACTTTGCGGCAACAGCAGCGGAGATTAGTGGTGTCATTGAAGCAAGCTTTTTCACATGCCGCCGGAAGAGTACCATTCTTTGGCCATAATCCACGCTCTTTGATGATGGCCTCCGAGCCTTTGAAATGATTGGGATATTGGTTGTGGTCGGCAGGGTAATAGAATGATTGTTTGATACGGAGAACCTGTCCATCAACCATGGCAACCTCACCATCAGCTCCCCGAAGACTGTAAAATCCATCACGCATTTGAACACCACCAGATGGCCAGTCAGGGTGAGGCCGTTTAACAATTTTTCGAGCTGAAAGAGCATTGGCAGCCCGCTTTTGGTGAATTGTTGTGTTGTCAAAGAGGAAGAGAGCTGTCATTCTGTTATTGCAGCGTGATTCAAAGATGTCGATAGCATTTTCGGTTTGTTTAAGGAGGTGCTCAGCCGTAAAATAGCCGTCTCTTGCACTACCAGCTTCAAACAGGATACGAGCCTCACTGTTGAGGTCAGTCAATAATCAAAATTGGAATGAAATTTCACGCACTCATCCTCATCAGTTGTATCATCCCCAAGTGTTAATCTACCCCACTCAGTAGTTAAGAATTCTGACGCCATTACTGAAGGGCCTTCTCCTTTTGGTTCTGGTGGGCTTGCCATATCAACATGGTGAAAACCTCGTCTGCGGCAGTCATTTGCATAAAAAGTTGACTCGTCATGAGTGACCAGTACAAGTTGGAAACAGAATGGGCCCTGTGAAACAGGGAAGGCAGTGGGAACATGTGCAACATTCCCATGTCTGTCATAAAGAACCATCCGTCTCTCATATTCCTTCCACCTCTCACAGAACCCATCACGATACTTGACGACATCCTTCTGCTCATGGCCATCCTCATACCGCTGCCACTTTCGTTCCCCAAATCGCCAACCCATTTCCTGTAGCCAACGTTGACCGGTCCGAATGCTGATATTTGTTTTTGATCCTGGACAGTGCTTTTCCGCCCAAGCCTCTGTTTCTGGCTGCTGCATGAATTCAACAACATTCCTTCCAGAGACATATCCACCTTCTTCTTTTGCAGCGACCTCCATCAAGTAGACTTTCAAATGATGCGCAAAATCTTCATGGTGTAGCATGCGCGGTCGGAATTTTGAGTAGTGTAGATCTGGGAGTTTGCCTTGGCTGAGGTAAAGATGAATCCAACTCCGAATGTTCCGTGCATATGGTTCTCCATGTCCTGTTGCAGTCGCTGCAAGCAATGAGGCTTTTGTCCAAGTACAGGGGTATTTGTCATTGAGATAGAAATTGGCGGCAGCGACCATGGAAATTATTCGACCACGTAGTGGAATATCAATTTTCTTGTCCTTGCTGGCACGAGTGAGTCCGTCTCGTGCTTTTCTCAAAGCAGGACGGTCCCTGAATGTCAGGGCATTCAGTGCAAAATCTGAACTGGGTAGCAGAGCCACTGCTGCTCGCAATTCCTCAAGGTCTCTGCCCAGATCAGCCGGAGTGCGGTCCAGTGTTGGAGGACCAGTAGATAAAACAGGTTCGTTATCATCGCAGCTTGGTACCAATTCTGTATCTGAGTCTGAGTCGTCAATAATAATCGGCGACAGTCTCGATTCCACTGGCAAACTTGTGGATTCCCGGGCCAAAACTATTCCAATGCTACCGTCATTGTTCACCACCTCCCCAGGCATACAACTCCATACCACTTCAGGCTCATCCTCTTCACTCCCATCTTCTGCTTCTATCATCTTCAATGCATTGTCCTCCAAGTCTGGTTCAGCCTTTGGTTGAAAATAGGATGTAATGAAATTTTGTGTGAGGGTATTTGCGATTTTGCGACGCTTTGCAGCATGACGATAAAGGGTACGCTCGGAATTCCCAGTTCTCCACTTCCTTTTTTTTGGTTTCTCCATTTCCTTCTTAATCCATTGATCATGGGCATCCTGTAACTGCATTGAAAATGCTGCTAATGCACCAGCATCTTTAACATTTCCACTAGCCATCCCGCTGCCATCCTCATCTTCATTGCAGTCAGAATCAGAGTCCCATGGAGGAATAAGCTCATCATGCTCCAAGGCTGCAAACCGCTCCATGATACTGGTGACTTCAGGGAAAAACAGTTCATCCAGGTCAATCTCTTCCCTTTCAAGGTCTACATCCTGGTCCTGTGTTTCTTCGGCTTCGTCCTGCATTCCACCAGGAGCATAGTCTGGGCCAAGTCGTGTAGTATTAGCTTTTGTGAGTGATTCGAGTCGGGCGTTCTTGGATTTCGAGTTACGCCCCATTGTCGAAGGTGAAACAGCAGTGAAAATTTAAACTATAAACCCATAGTGTATCCTCTCCGTCTCTCCATTTCTTGTCCATTTTGGGGTGTGCTGATCGATCTGAATTTAGGATATCACTATCTTATCTTAACCATATATGGCAAATCTCTTATCTAATCTCATATTGGTAAGCTGCCAAAGGTGACCTCCCAAAAAACAAAAAGTTGTCTGTGGACCGGAAATCGTGATTTGCGTCGAAAAGAAAAAATTGATTATTTCGTGGAAAATTGACCAATTTTGACCATTGTTTTTTGTACAAGTTCTTTATTATACCCTTTTATACATATCCTACGAGCTATTTTTATATAAATTGACTCTAAGAGGGACGAATTTCGTGCTCGACGTCGGGCGGGAACTGGCTTACTTAATCCATGCGCGTTCCTGGTGTCGCCTACCTTACCTGTGATATAAAAAGGTTCACTGGCAGTGTATGGAGTTCTTCAAGGTTGACCACGAAATGTCGTGCCCGTTCGGATGCGAGATCGTAATCCGGATGGATGCTGAAGTTAGGATGGTAACCTTTGTTGGCAAAGAAAGGAGAGATTCCTGTGGATGCGTTCGGAGCGTTGTTGTAGGCAAACTCAGCAATAGGCAGAAGCTTAGACCAATTGTCTTGTTGATAGGAGCAGTAGATGCAAATGTACTGTTCCAAGGTCTGATTCGCTCATTCGGTTTGTCCGTCCGCTTCCAGATGATAGCCGGAAGTGAAGTGAAGTTCCATTTCCAACGCTTTGCCTAGAGCTCGGAAGAATTGAGAGACGAATTCGGATCCTTGGTCGGAAGTGACATGCGAAGGTATTCCGTGCTTAGAGAAGACATGAAGAACAAAAAGATCTGCGAGTTGTTCGGAAGTAATGGTGTCATGGGTAGGGATGAAAATTGCTTGTTTCGAAGTGCGATCGATAACCACCAGAATAGAAGTGTAACCGTCAGACGTAGGAAGCTGTTCGATGAAATCCATGGAGATCGAATCCCACAGATGCGTCGGAACCGGTAGGGGTTTGAGTAAACCGAAGGGTCGGTGCCGGCGAGGCTTGTTACGTCCACAAGTGGTGCAAGACTGAACATAATCTCAGACGAACTCTCGGATCCGAGGCTGTTGGAATCCGAACGTCCAGCGCGGTTAGGAAGAGAAGGACATGTGACCCGTAGATAATTACGCGTTCGCGTACTAGCATACCTCATTCACTTGCTACGACAGTGACTGAGGTATGCCACACCCATTCATAATAATGTAGAACTAAGCTAACATTTATCTAGTATATTACAGGTACATATCCAAATATATATTCACTTGCTACGACAGTGACTGAGTATATTACAGGTTTCTATAGGTTATGGGCCTACTGCATGTCTGACTCTCGCAAGACAGACCAGTAAAAACCACATACTCAGTCCAAACCTGAGTGGATGACCACTACCCCTACATCCCCTCCCCCTACCAACACAGAACCCCTCTCTTCTATTGAAGCTTTAACCCAACAACTTTCGACACTCACCATCATGTCGCTAAAACGTGTCAACAATGCCTCGCGGTTCCAAGACTTTGACCCCCTTGACATTACAAAAGGGAACTGGGCTGAGTGGTCGGAGAACTGTTTGGATGCATTACTGCTCGTACAGCTAAAAAGCTATGCGCAGGACAAGGTGTCCCAACCACCAGAAGTATCGACGGAACAATACGCGATTTGGGAAGAAAATGATCAACTGGCAATGGCATGCATCAGAATGCGTCTAGCACCAATGGAGAAAAAGCACGTATGGGAATGCAAAACATCACACGAAATGTGGAGCGCCCTCCAAACTCGTCACCGAAAGCAGGGAAACATCACCCAGATTACCCTCATCGAGGAAGCCTTCTCCATTCGCTTTACACGCGACACTACAATCCCTGAAACCATGGAGAAGATAGCGGACATTGTAAAGCACATTTTCGAAATAGGAATTCCCGACCAGGGGACCTTTCACAA
The DNA here is from genome assembly GCA_037954225.1 of Stygiomarasmius scandens. NCBI lineage: Eukaryota > Fungi > Basidiomycota > Agaricomycetes > Agaricales > Campanellaceae > Stygiomarasmius > Stygiomarasmius scandens. The sequence goes on along the minus strand of JBANRG010000099.1, from coordinate 42,433 downwards.
ACTCATCCTCATGAATGCGATGAGCTCCGAACTTCGGAACATGCGCGACTCACTCAACACCCACCTATCCTCTCCCACCGGACTCTCCCTTGAAGCTATAACAAGCACTCTCGAACGCGAGTTCCGAATCGTCGAAAAGGAACTAAAGGACGCAGAGCGACAACAGACAGTCGCAAATGCTGCACGAGTCACGACCACCTCCAACAAAGATTCGCCTCACTGCACCACTCCTAACTGCTACGGTCGTCACCATACACGGAACTGTTGGTCGAAAGGAGGACCTATGGAAGGAAAAAGAGACGAGGTCTTAGCAAAGAGACGATCACAACGGGAGAAGAAGAAGGAGAAAGAAAAGGAGAAGGAGACAGAAAGAGGCAAGGACGAGAACAAATCACAGCGTCGGTTCATTGATGAAAAAGGAAAGGCTTACATTCTGATAGAGGACACCGACATCGCAGCAACTGCAGTCACCTCGCAGAAGGAACTCCGCGCTCTTGCTGATCAATACGAAGACGCCAGCGACAGCGACCTATCAATGGCGCTGATTGAGCTCGATGCAATTGTCCCGAAGGTATCAATAGATTGGAGAGAGCACGTAAATGCTTCCTATGACCCAACCAGCCTCCATATCAATCCCATTTCTGCCAAAGACTCATCGAAACGCGCCATTGTATCCAACAAACAAGCCTCCTGGTTTATCGACAGCGGACCCTCTGTCCACCTGTCCCCAGAACGATCTGACTTCTATGAGCTCAGACCAATACCACCGAGAACCGTCCAAGGCGTTGGCGGAAGCTCAATACAAGCTATCGGCATTGGAACTGTCAAACTCCGTCAAGCCAGAGGTACACGGCTGAAGTTCGAAAACGTACTTTATGTCCCTAATGCCAATCTCCGCCTCATATCAGTCGGCCGTTTATGTGATAAAGGCTACGCTTGCAACTTCATTGACACAGGATGTGATATTGTCGAGCGCTCTACAAAGCAAATAGTTGGAACTGGCACCCGTATAAACAAGAAACTATACGCACTCAACATTGGAACCACTGCCACGGTCGAACATGCCAATTCTGTCCCTATGATTGCAGACATAGACACATGGCATAAACGATTAGGCCACGTCGGAATGAAGTCCATCACTCGCATTGCCAAGAACGAACTCGTGGAAGGTATGCAAATCGACTTATCCAACCAGCCGCCCACTTGCTCACACTGCATACAGGGAAAACAAACTCGGACCCCCGTTCCTAAAACACGTGAAGGTCCGATAGCAGTGAGGCCGCTACAGGTGGTATATGTCGATTTAGCTGGTCCCCAGGATGTACTCTCTACTAGACACAATCTCTACTCAATGGAAATCGTTGATGAATACACAAGTGGGATATGGTCTATATCACTTACCGCAAAGAATTTGGCACTACCCAAACTAAAAGAATGGGCTGCCTTACGGAAAAGGGAATTCCCCCATTGGCCAATAGAGACATGGCGCATTGACGGCGGAGAGCTAGACTCAAAAGAGATGCAAGAATGGGCAAAAGAAACTACAGCAAAGCTGGAGAAAACTGCACCCTATACGTCAGCACACATTGGAAAAGTCGAGAGAAGTCACCGTACCCTCTATGGTCGGGCACGAGCAATGCGTCTCGCATGTGGTGCTCCACCCAGCCTATGGGACCATTTTGTTGAAACAGCAGCATACCTAAGCTGGTTCGTCCCCACACGTGCGCTAAAGAACAAGACGCCGTTCGAAGCACTACACCAACGAAAACCAAATGTATCCCACCTACGAGAGATTGGTTGCAAAGCATTTGTTCTAATACAGAACAAGCACAACCCCAAAATCTACGAGCGCTCCCTCGAATGCATACTAATAGGGTATTCGCCAAACTCAAAAGCCTACATCTGCTACCACAAACCTTCCCACAGAGTCATAACTTCATATCATGTCCGATTTGTTGAATCAAAGAACATTGAAGGACAACCTCCTGAACCCAGGAAAGCAGTAGACACGACACCCCCAGATACTTCTTCGAAGAAACACTGCGACGAAGACGATACGTCAGGAGATGAATCTGAGTCAGAAACTGAACCCACCGCAGAACCTCCACCTCCACTTCCATCTCCACCACCACCTTCACCTCTGCCTCCACCTCCACAACAAAGACAATCCAGACGAATAGCGGACACTGAAGCTCGGAAAGCAGCTGGCCCAATAATCAGTCGACTAGAAAAGGCTATCGCAGAGTCAAAACTCAGCGGCGAGCGAAAGAAGGCAGAACGCGCTACACAGAAAAACGCTACGAAGACTGCAATGGAAACTGCAGACGACGGAGAAGAAACTGAGGCTATGTGGGCCTGGCATGATGAAATCATAGCGGGAGCAGCAGACGGTGACCTAAGCTCAGTGCTGGAATACCCAGATGACCCGAAGACCCTAAAAGAAGCTCTCGAGATTGAGGAGGAGCGAGAATCCTGGCTAGAAGGATGCATGGATGAGTTTGCGTCTATCAAACGACACAACGTATACAATCTCATACCCCGTTCTGCTGTACCAAAAGGCCGAAAAATCCTACGAGGAAAACTTGTATTCAAACGAAAGCGAGACGCCAATGGAAAAGTCGTTCGCCAGAAAGTCCGATATGTATGCCAAGGATATGGCGCAATTCATGGTTTAGACTATGAAAAAGCTTCCTCACCGACGGGGCGATTAGAAGCAAAGCGAGCTGTAAGCCACATTGGAGCAGCCTTGGACTGGGACATGCAGCAGCTGGATGTCAAAACAGCATATCTTCACGGCGAACTCGATAATCCATGCTACATGGAACAGCCAAAAGATTTTGAAGAAAAAGGAAAAGAAGACTATGTCTGGGAGCTGAAAAAAGGACTATATGGGATGAAACAGGGAGGACACACATGGTACGAAACGATGCATAAAGCCTTGCTCGAGTGGGGATTCACCCGCGTTAGCGTAGAACACTGCCTATACTACCGAAAATCTGACACTGGAACCATCATCTGTGCAGTATATGTGGATGATTTTCTATGCGCAGCATCAACAAAAGAAGAGAACGAACGGTTCAAAAGGCAGATGAGGACCAAGTGGGAAATTTCTGATGGAAACCTGGAGTTCATTGTTGGGATCCAGGTAAAAAGGAACCATGACAACCGCACCATCAGAATGTTGCAAACGGCATTGATTGACAGGATCATCGCAGAATTCGGACAAACAGATGCCTACACAACAAAAACCCCGTTAGCCCCCGGTACCAGACTTTCCAAAAAAGACAGCCCGCAGACTGAGGAGGAGAAGAAAAAGATGGAAAAAACTCCATACCGGCGTCTAATAGGATGTCTAATGTACCTCGCCGTAGGCACACGTCCAGACATTGCCTACGCTATCAGTCAACTTAGCCGATTCAATGACTGCTATGGTGAAGCCCACTGGAAGCAAGCAATACACGTTGTCAGATATTTAAAAGGCACGCGAGACCTAGAACTAGAGCTAGGAGGAAAAAGAACCTCTTACCTCATTGGCTTTACGGATTCTGATTACGCGAACTGCCCGGACACCCGAAAATCAATATCCGGATACTGCTTCTCTCTGGGAAATGGCCTAGTATCATGGATGTCAAAGAAGCAAGCTACCGTCTCCACTTCATCCACTGAAGCCGAATACATAGCCGCTTGCTTCTCATGCAAAGAAGCCGTTTGGCTACGGGCCTTACTGAATGCCATAGGGTTTACACAAGAGAGCCCAACGCCGATGCTAATAGATAATCGCTCAGCTCGAATACTTACTGAAGATCCATCTTTCCATCAACGCTCAAAGCACATTGACGTCCAACACCACTACGTCCGAGAATGCGTAGAAAGGAATCGAGTAGAATTCTACCCCATCCCATCAAAAGAAAACATAGCCGACAGTTTCACAAAGGCTCTAGGACCTACCGAATTTATTGCACTCCGAAAAGCAATGGGACTCGTACAGATAACTTCTAATCAAGGAGGAGAATCATCGCACTGAGGAGGAGTGTTGGAATCCGAACGTCCAGCGCGGTTAGGAAGAGAAGGACATGTGACCCGTAGATAATTACGCGTTCGCGTACTAGCATACCTCATTCACTTGCTACGACAGTGACTGAGGTATGCCACACCCATTCATAATAATGTAGAACTAAGCTAACATTTATCTAGTATATTACAGGTACATATCCAAATATATATTCACTTGCTACGACAGTGACTGAGTATATTACAGGTTTCTATAGAGGCCAAGTATAATGACGTCGGATGATCTCGAGTGTTCAGTTCTGTCCGAAATGTCCTGCAAGGGGGTGATCATGATGATAAAGTAAGACCTGGAGCCGTAAGTCTGAAGCGTTAGGAACGTAAATACATCTGTCAAGACGAAGTAAACCAGAGTCATCGATGGTCCATCGCGAATCCGAGGATCCTTTGGCAAGTTCGATGCCTGCGGATGCGTCCGGATCGGAAGCGTAAGAGCTGCGAATGGATGCGTGAAGGTTGTCAATGTTCATGATGATACTGGCACGTAGTGTTGGAGCTTCGAGAAATGTGGCTCTGAGGGAAGTGGAAAGTTGTTCTTGAGTGAAAACAGGTCTGTAGTTCTGAGGATTAGCCATGGCATAGCCACTATCCCCCTCTTTTGGATAGACGTCCCATCGTCTAGTAAGCGCGTCCGGTTTGGCTCCGAGCTTTCCGGGACGGAACCTAATGATTAGGTTGAATGCGCAAAGATATTCAGACCATCGGACCTGTCGGTGAGTGAGTACTTTGGTCGTAGAGAAATACTCAAGGTTTTTGTGGTTGGTCACCACGTCAATTGGCTTGGGTGAGCCTTCCAAATAGTGTCACCAGACGGTGAAGGCTTCGAAGATGGCTAGAAGTTCTTTATCGTGGGTGTTGTAGTTCAATTCGGCTCCGCGGAGCGTCCGAGAGTGGAATGCGATCGGATGGATTTCGCCAGAGTCGAACTGGAGGGAAAGGATAGCTGCGACAGTGTAATCGGATGCGTCGGTTTCGACAATAATCTGTTTTCCTGGCTCCCAATGAGCAAGAATAGGCGCTTTAGTGAAGCATTCGCGAAGATAATTAAAGGATTCATCACAGGCCTTAGTCCATTTCCATTTGATATGCTTGCGCGTGAGGCGCGTAAGCGGAACGACGATATCGGAGTAGTTGTAAATGAAGCGTCTGTAAAAATTACAGAAACCAAGGAAGGATTGGATGTCTTTGACCTTCCGAGGTACCGGCCATTCCAAAATCATTTTGACCTTATCCTTCGACATTTTGAGCCCTTCAGGTGAGAGAATGTAGCCCAAGTACTCCACCGTGTCCGTAGAGAATTCGCACTTGTCCGGATTGACAAATAACCCATGCGCGCAGAGCCGTCGGAAGACTTCACGGACGTGCTCCTTGTGGTCGTTGGGATTGTCTGAGAAGATTAGAACATCATCCAGGTAGACAATTACCGTAACGTCCAAGAGATCTGAAAAGACGTCATTGATGAAGCGCTGAAAAGCGGCGGGTGTGTTAGTCAATCCGAAAGGCATCACTTTCCATTCGAAGGATCCGTATCGGGTCCAAAAGGCTGTTTTCCATTCGTCACCTTCCGCGATGCGGACCAGATGGTAAGCGTGGCAAAGATCAAGTTTGGTGTATATTTTTGCACGGCGAGGAGTGTCGAGGAGTTCAGAAATGAGTGGAAGAGGATAGCGATCCTTTTTGGTACCTTGTTCAATCCACGGAAGTTGACACAGAGACGTAAATCTCTGTTCTTTTTGCGGACGAAAAGGACAGGGGCTGCATGAGGAGAAGAAGATGGTTGTATAAATCCAATGCGTAAGTGTTCCTCTATGAACTTTCGGAGGGCGCCTAGCTCCGAGTCGGATACGGGATAAACGCGTCCGATCGGAGGCGATTTGCCTTCTTCCAGTTCGATTTTGAGATCATACGGCCTATGGGGTGCGAGTTGATCTGATAATCCTTCGTCAAAAACATCAGCGAAATCAGCTAGTTCTGGAGGAACATTGGAAGATAGTGATGAAGACTTTCCAGTAACCTCGGATGCGGACCGAGGCATGAGTACCAGCGGGTCTTGTTTAGCTTCTTTACAGCAGTGGATGAAAGCGGCTGCGCCGATGACCGCAATATGGCTCTTGTCGAGTTGAGCTGCCATTTGCATGACAGTAGGATAGGTGTAGATAGGTTCGGTAGGGAATTTATTGTGTCGGGTCCGAGAACGAATGCGAGGTTTGATAGTAGGTGAAGATGGGGAAACGACAGCAGTCACAGAGTGGTCCGATGTCGGATCCGAATGAGAGGTACTGTGGACCGGAGACGCTGGATCTGAAGGTAGAGTCGACTGTGGAGAAACTACGAGGTTAGTGTCACGGAATGTAATATTTCCTTTGGTCCAGTCAACCAATGGGTTGTAAAGGGAAAGGAATGAGTATCTGAGAACAGCTTCGCAAGTAGAATCTAAAGATGTGACGTAAAAGTCAAAAGTAAAGAGTTCTCCAGACGAAAAAGAGATAGGTAAGGACACAATTTTCGTAATAATGGAAGATACGGAACCATCTAATAGGCGTAATTTTACAGGAGGAACTGCAATGGTAGGGATTTTATATGTTGTAACAAAAGAAGAGTCAATGAAACAATCAGAAGAACCAGAGTCCAATAAAGCAGAAAATGATAATGGTATGTCGGATCCGTGTACGTGCGTAGTAAGCGGTATCGTAAGCGATCGTAAGGAAAGAGCGGCTGCGTTGAGGGTAACCTCAGTAATGGCACGATACTGGTCAACGCAACTCCAATCTCGCACCGAGGCATCAGAGTTGCGGACTATTTTTCCGGCTCCTTAGCAGAACTGGAAGTATCGTCCTTTGAAGCGGATGCAGCGCGTCCTCGCGCATCCTGAGCCTTCTTCCTCTTGTTGCAATCCTCCAACTTATGATTACCTCTGCAGAACATGCAAAGGTTATTCTTCCTGCGACAATCACGTTCAGCTTGGTTAAGCTTCCCGTCTTTGCCTAGCTTGTCAGCGTAGGGCTTCTTGTTGTTAGAAGAATTGTTGGAACCACCAGAGTTAGAGTTGGACTGCGGTTTTCCGGAGCCGGATCCGCTGACGGATCCGCCGGAGGAATTCGAAGAATTGGATTTGGAGGAAGAGGAAGTGTTAGAGGATTGGTTGGACTTCTTCGACTTAGAGTCAGAAGAAGAATGCGACTTTTGCTTCCTGGCGCGTTCGAAATGATGCTGCCAGTAGCGATTGTCCAATTCGGATACTTGTTTTCGGAGCTCGCGGAGGGTGCATGCTTCCGCAACATGTACCAATTCGTCCTTGAGACGCGGAGCTAGACCTTTACGGAAGAAGTAGTGAAGTGCGGCATGGTCCCAATGAACCAAAGCAGCATACTGATTGAACTTGACAGTATACTTGTTGAGTTGGTCACTATCCTTCATGTAAAGGTTACTGAGCTTGGATTCCGCATCCCCAACCGCATCATAGACCCCAAAGTTATCCTGAAGCTCCTTGATCAAATGTTGAAAGGATACACTCCAGGCCGGCGGATTTGCCGGATCCGGATCGAGAATTTCCGGTTCGAACCAATCAAGTGCAGGACCAGTGAGGTAGGAAAGTACGAATGCAATTTTCTTCACATCCGTGCGGAACATGTTGGGACAATCGTTAAGGTTAAGGTGCACATTGACAAGAAAGGTTCGAAGTTTGCGTGGGTCGTTGCCGTCGAAAGGTTCGGGTTCCTTGACTTTAGATTTACTGTCACCGGAACTGATTCTTTCGAGGACATCTGCAAAGCGGTTAAAGGTATTCATGAATTCGTGGCTATAGTCGGGAGGCTCCTCTCGCCGTCCGCCGGCGGGTCCTTGCGGACTGCCAGGAGGGCCAGGAGGACCAGATGGGTCGTCCTCAGGATCAGGGTCACCTCCTGAAGGTACAGGATGTTCGGGAGAGTCCTCACGCGGATTTCCACCAGAACCTCTAGGTGAAGGTTGAGGCGGATCATCTTCTCAATCGTCTTCTTCATCTTCTTCTTGGACCGGAAGACACTACCCCTAGGCCTTTATTTCTAGTGCAAAAAAGTTAAAGATAAAGCATATGTTTGTGGTTTAAGATTCATTCAATTTCTCAAGCACAAAAAGTAAATGTTTGCCACTCAAAAAGTATTTACTTCGCCACTCAAGATTGTTTAACTTTCTTGTGCCACAAATACAAAGGTTTGCCACTCAAGAAACTTTAACTTTCTTGAATGACAAAGAGTTGATTTGTTGTACAAGAAAGTAAATTGGAACAAAGGGGTTGCCATGGTGATGGCAAGAAAGTTAAACAATCTTGAGTGGCAAATCAATCCTTTGTCATTTGAGAAAAATAAGCTTTATTGAGTGGCAAACCTGATTGTTTGTGGCACAAGAAAGTTAAACAATCTTGAGTGGCAAAGTAAACATTTTTTGAGTGGCAAATATATACTTTTTGTGCTCAAGAAATTGAATAGATCTTGAACTACAAATATATGCTTTATCTTTAACTTTTTTGCACTAGAAATAAAGACCTAGGGGTAGTGAGAGCTGCCGGAGCCGTTGTGCGACGGGTCCGGGACGGAGTCTCGGGAGGATTATCACTACCACCAAAGTTAATGTTCAGGTCCGAAGCATGTAGAGAGAAAATTCCGGAAGAGCGACGAGAACCGCGATGAGGATTGACGTTAGCAAAAGTATTGCCATAGATGTTCTGGAGAATGGGAGAAGGGGCAGCAGGTGGAACACGAGTGCGGGACTGCTGACCATAGTAAGTTTGAGTCTGAGACATTGTCGACTACTAAACGTAGAAGTTGTCAAAGTCTAAAATACTGTTAAGTCCAGGCGACGTGGATCCGGAGCGGATCCGCACCGGGTGGAAGTCTTGGAAAGAAGAGGAGTATTGAAGGAAGCCGAAAGAATCGAACTGATCAAGACGGATCCGGAAGGATCTGATACGAAGTCTAATTGTTCATTGGACGGAACCAACTTACAACTTCGACGAGTGAGGAGTCGGACAAAGTCAGACGAGGAGAATATAGAGACCAGCTAAGTTGATTTTAGACTTAAGCTACATACTACAAAGTATAGAGCTTATATACAAGGGTCCAAAAGCGGACCCGGATAAAACACGTTGTAAGTAAAAGATAATAAGAATGATATAAAGGGAAATGCTCAGTACATCATCATCGCGTGAAAAACCCTTTTACAATAGAGAGAATACATGAGGAGGGTCATAGGAACATACATGAGGAGAGAGGAGTAAACATGAGGATAGATAAAGATGATAACGGACCGAGAGTTTAAGCGAGGATGTAATAGAAAACGGATGCGGACCGGATCCAATCAAAGTTAGAGTCGTTATATGAAGGACGAAGGATCCGGACGGATCCAGCGGATGCGCGGATGTAACATGTGCCCAATGTCAAGATGTTTTATGATGTGCTATGTTAGGGTGTGCTTTAGAAACGTACATTAATCAACACTCAAAATCCATTTACACTGGTCAAAATATAGTCTAATACAGAGATACATCCTCAGAAACATCCAATTCCATCATAGATGTGTGATCTACAGGTATAATGGGCTCCTAGTCTAGTTTTGCAAGTCAGCTTTCAAAAGATCACTAAAGAATTTGGGATATGACAGGATTGAACAGAGCAACTAAGTACTTGTACTTGTACTTTGTACTGGCTAATGAAGTGTAACATAGCTAAAAAAATATGTGACCATAAGTAAATACAAGTATTCTGCAAGGGCACGGTAGTACTCGCGCAAGTCAAGATGCAAATGTATTACGTCACGTGACAGTCAAGATGCAAATGTATTACGTCACGTGACAGTCAAGATGCAAATGTATTACTTTACGTAACCGTCAAGATGCACTCAAGATGCGTCGAGACGGGTCAAGATGCTGCATCTTGACACGCATCTTGAATTCCTGGTGGCCCCATTAATTGCATCCTTTGAATCATAGTTACATTGAGTGAGATAGTCACTCATGACATGGGAGTAAACATCATTGTACTTCTCATCCTCATCATCAAGTGTCTTTTTAAATACCTCATTTCTGGCATCACAGGCAGAACCTGGAAACATTGTCAAGACATTTAATATTTCCAAATCACTTTCCCTGATCATCTTTGTTCGGGTCTTTCTGATTTCATTATACCCCTCTAGAAACAGGGGTACCTGATGTCTATCTCTAGCTTTAGAGAACAGAAAACCAAGAGCAAAAGCATCTTCAATCTGAACACAGAGATAGATAAGATAGAAGGAGTAAGAATGTAATAAACTTACAGCAACAGCCCTGCAATGAGATAAATGTGATTCGTTAGACAATAAACTCTATTTTGATTTGGTCCTTACGCATTGTGAACGCCATTTATCTAACACACTGATTTCAGTTTTGATATGAATCTTTCTTCTTAAAAAACCTACTAATGCCGCGTACGCTGCATCACCAACAATGACTAATTTTAAGGTGTCATCAACGAAGTTGTTTAGTTTGTGGTCCCTCTGGATCACTTTATGACATGGGGAAGTCATCGAAAGTAATTTTTTTTTTTGAGTCTAAGCCAGTAGACAATGAAGACACATTTCAAAAACTTTGTAAATGGATAGTGGAACTCACTGTGATCTGCACTGTGTCATTTGGAGCTCATCTGCACTTAACCCTGGTCTCTGAATGTCCCAATCCATGTCGGTAATGTCATACTGTTTGAATGGATAGTATATGTTAAGACCATACTGCTCATTGCCCTCCTACAGTTTATTAATGTTCAACATAAAAAGATTTGAAGAATTTGATTTTAACATACTTTTCCAGCATTATGGAGCTGCCCATAACCCATCCAGGCAGCCCACTAGGTAGAATAATATAAGAAATGAGTCATGCTACTCTAAAGTGAATTTATCACCCAATTATTTTCTGTTAGTGGTTTTAACTCTGGATCTTTCTCCATTTCTTTGAGGGGTATTGATAGCCTACATATTTTCTCCAAAAATCAATGAGTATCAAACAGTGTAGAAAAATGTAGTTACGTTATCCACTGAGGTACCTCTATTTGACCAGCCTCTTCTTCATAATCCACAACTGGTTGATTTGAAAGGATGGTTTTGCAGACAATGCTATTATGACCATCAGCACCAATGACCTAAGATTAAATATCAGTAAAAGTTTTTGGAATCAAAGAACAGCCGGACAATATCTCCATTAATACACTCTCCTGTAGTTGATGTGATTGTCACTCCACCAGAATCCAAGGTGGAGATATTGATCTCTGCAACTTCTAAATTGAATTTGCACTGGATACCACAGGAAGTACAGAGTTTGTACAGATAGACCCATAGGTCCAGATACTGAGTTGCAAAATAAGTCAGGATAAAGTAACAATAACCTAGCTTACAGACATTCTGTAGTAGACAGCCCCAAGATCTGAAAGAATTTCCTCTCTGTACGTCATCTTTGCCATAAGAACAGATCCTTTAGTGGCATTGAATTAGAATATTATACAACTGATTTTCCGTTCATATGCTCACCTTCTACAAGGAAATGACTTGATGTAAATAAGGAATTCAGTTTTCTATAATATCCAAGTTTAAGGGCCAACTATATATACATACCCAGGGCTTATAGTAGCTTTTTCCTCAAGCATTTCTTTTGCTCCGGGAAATTCATTCAATAAACGAGTCATATTTGGTGGTATTCTCAAACCACTATCTTTTTGGGACTTTACAATGCATTGAAATATATGAGCCCCATCAACTTTGATTGTAAAAGCTCTCACCTGAAAGACATTAATATCATGCTTCTCCAGTATCATGACATTATGTCCTGCTTGCCGAATACAATAGGCTGTAGATAATCCACCAATACTTCCGCCAATGACAATGAATTTGAGAATGTAGTTTGTTCAGGTGTGATACATAGCGCGTAACAATTCAGAAAAGGAGGGCGTTGAAATGTACTCGGCATTTAGGATGGGTCCATTTATAAGCAACGAATAAATTATTGTAATAAGAAGTGATCCTTTTTGATCGAAGTGTACATCTGGGATTGATGGTAACAAGGGGACGGGCCGGACACTATCAGTATGTTGATGACTTGCTGGTTTTGACTGGTACCAGCTGAGCCGAAAATTTTTTGCTACCAGTAAAATATACACGATGAGCATGGCAAGTGAGGAGGAGATAACAAATGATCTCCCTATGTCTTGGCATCAGTTACCACATCACCAGTGCACCTGGACTTACCTGAAATGTGTCTTATATATCTTAGATCATTTTTCACTACTATGTTAAGTACATGCTATCTCTTTTACACCAGTTGGTGATAAGCTATATTATTTACCAACCGACCAGTGACCAGTATCCTGTGAAAATACTGATCTGAGTCAGTGACCATGGATACCAAGCCAAAAAGAGATTTAATATTTAGTTATTTAATTTTGCAATGGAAGCCATAATTTTAAATATTAAATTGTGTACTCCGAGTGTAGTCAAGCCTGATCATTGATATCGACATGTACAGCAATATCAAGAATCGGGCCATGGCAAGAGTGTAGATCAGACGTATCTGCAATAGAAACTCTGAAGATCCCAGAAGCCATATCAGTTTTTGAGATTCATTTGGTATGGTCTCGAGTGGTGCACTCCAAAACTTTATCGCAGATGTATTATTATTGGACTTGCATTCGAGCCCACAGGCTGCAAAGATAAAACTAGAAAATTGGCTTAAGAAAGCAAGTTGTGCTGTCTTCGTTCTGAGAACTTTGCCTTCATTTCCAACCTAAAATAGGTCTTCACTCTGTCAAATCCAAAATCCTCTGGAGACAACGCTGATATCTCCAACCCAACAGCAGAGCCAAGTTAGCAACTCCCAGTTCAGAAAGCGGAGGCAAATTTTCCTATAAACTAACAGGACAGCTCCTCAGTGCTCAGCAATGCGCATCGATTTATGGTGGTGTTAGCGAGAAATTTGCTAGACCTAAGTTGGAGACGGAATCTACTCCCTCAGAAGCGATGACGAAGAAAGGATGAGCTGAAATCACAGTACTAGTACCACGGGAGAGGGTGATCGCGGAAGAGATATGTGCCAAAATGTTGGATTAGCACAACTACAAAACTGCATCTTAATTACCTAGGTAGTACCTTACACACTTAACATCATCAGAAGGATCATCGCTAAATCCTGACCTTAATTGTATATTGGCAGGAAGAATACAGAAAATTACTTTAGGAGGACTCGTCCTTACTTATCCTCGTCGCTTAGAGTACCATGTATAATCCCCACTTGGAAATATGACATCACTTTGGTTCATTGAATTAACAGCATCGCAGTGGCACGATGCCGACGCAATACCACATTTTACGGCCTCGTAATTGCCACGCGGAGCGTTGGCCCTCTTCTTTGATCTGTGAAGACAATGTGAAGACTCGGACTTCAACAACAAGGTTCAGCGACATATGCTTCACCAGTTGTAAGTATTGTCAAGAAGCTGTCAAATGCCCTTCAAAGACTAAATATAGAAAGTTCTGATTTGGAACCTATTGTGCACAAGTTATTTCCGGTTCTGACATCCTGTAAATGCTAGATTGGTCCAGTAGATAGAATTAAGCATGCCTTGGTCGTGTCTCAGCAGATCAAGGGGTTCGGGACATGAATTCCGAACATTAACTGTAGGGGGCTCTGGAGGGGAGAAAATGATGGGAGGTGCCCTCAATGGCCTCCAAAGACCAAAAAATTTCTAATTTTGATAAGTTTCCGAGAGTAATCTCTGCATAAAGCACAGCATACTAGCCTGTGTAACTCGTATTTGCTGAAACAATGGCTCTAAAGATCAAATTGACTTAAAGGATATCTCTAACTTATGTAATTCAAATATGCTAATCTCAAGTGTTTATTCACATGACCTTAGATATCGGATATACTTAATAGGGGTTTCCCACTCAAGGTTCAGAGTAAGGTGAGGTGTTTTTTAGATTTTGGTTACCTTTTGATCTGAAATCTTCAAACCAGCCTCGTGTGATCATGCTGATAACTGCTACATAATTGTGATCAAATACCACAGGTTCCATTTGAACTTCCCTCACAAGTCAATACCTAGCCAAATGTTCGAACGAGTAAGCTGGACCACCGGCGGCTACCAGTTAAGTACATGACAGTTAATTGTATAATTTTGAAATACGAAAAATTAATAGATCACCAGGACTCACGGACCGCGGACATATTTAAACAACTTTATATCACGGTAGCCGAAAGCCTCTTTTCTCCACATCCGCCATGATGAGAGGAGCTGTGTTACTTTCCTCTTATTATGTCTTCCTTCTTACCATCCCAGTTGTCGCTACGAACTGGTCAGTGGACTCGCTTAAGTATGTAAACCCTCTGATTGGTACCACCGGCGGTCCCAAGCCCGGCGATTCGGGTGGAATGGTGGCGTCCGTAGGTTTGGCAGTTGTTTCCAATGCTTCGCGAGCACCGGTCATGATGTCTTTATTACTATAGCACCCCCTTTCGCCTCAGTACGCTGGGTTGTCCAGACTCAAAATAGTTTTGTGTCGAAAACACCATTCAACTACTCCGAGGAGTACACCTACCACGGTATTGTATATGGATTCATGGGTACACGTCAACCGGCCATATGGATGGGGGAAAGTGGTTGGGTAGGCATTGTCCCCGGAATGATGAAAGATAGCGGAGGAAAGATTAAAGCAAAGTTTGAGGATAGAATGCTAACGCGGGTACCTGGGACTGAAGTCTTTGGCGTTGGGATGTATAACGTTGAGTTGGATATACCTGATGCTGAAGGGAGTAGAGTGAGCGTGGACATGACTGCGACATCCCGAGTTGGACATTTTCGCTTTGTTTTCGACTCTGCCAACAGCTCATCGGAACATCTTCCTTACATCTATCTCCCCACGACGCGCCCGGCAACAATCTTCCATACTCCGGACACTTTCGTTACCACCTTCCCTAATGGAACAGTCGAAATTCACCCGTCTAACTCCACCTTCGAGATCTGTGGCAGCAATGAAGAGATGCTAGATTGGATTATAGCCCCTACAAGTATTCAAGAAGCCGCATCCAACTTCAAAGGGTGGTACTGTGCACGGTTTGATACCGAATCATCGAACGCCTCAATTGGACACGGGATAGTACAAGGTGACCAGCAGATGGAAGGAGCAACAAATGGACACGGAGAGCAACTTGGTGCATATGTACTCTTTGGCTTCCCATCAAGCAATTCAAAACTTACTGTGCACGTTCGAATTGCGACTTCGCTTATCTCTGCTGATCAAGCCAGAGTTAATCTCGACCAAGAAATTGGAGATGCATTGGCTACGAACATAGCAGCGACCAAGGCTAAAACAGAGGCAGAATGGGCTGAGAAAGTGGGTCGGTTCAACATCGTCACAGGGGAAGGATCAGATACGCAAGACATCAAGACTATTTTTCTGACTGGGGTCTTCCATGCCATGCAGGTCAGTTGTTATCTTTCGAAGCTACTTCTTGGAATGATACAAACCTTCCACAGTACCCGTACGAAGTTCACGAACCGCGAAATGGATCAGCAGATGATCTTCATTATTATTCGGCATATGACAATAATATCCATGTCGGAAATTCATACAGTGGCTACTCTATTTGGGTGAGTAAACCTCAATACAATCTTGCATCACCTTTAGAATAACCCTTTTTCCATTTACAGGACACATATCGCGCGGAATGGGCGCTCCAACTTCTACTGGCTCCTGAACGTATCCCTGGAATGATCCGAAGCATGCTACAAGATAATGACGAAGGTGGCCGGTTGCCAATGTGGAAAAATATCATTGGTACGCTACTTTGCTTGGGATTATCTTCAAGTGTCAACGGCTTTCAGAGACAAACATTATGGTTGGGACACATGCGGACTCCCTTCTGGCGGAGGCAGTTCTCAAAGGTTTTGGACCGGCAGTCAAATCACCGACAGGCGAAGTGGAGTCCGAGGCAACATTTACTGAAGAAGAGCTCAGAAGGATGTGGGCTGCTGCTTGGAAAGATGCGTCCACTCCGCCGCTTAACGATGCTAGCACAGTATACTCAGATAGGGAAGAAGTGCGTAAGCTTAATCATCATTCTCACCGATCATTGCTTCAATTTTCAGTATCCATATCAGAGTATGAATCTAGATCTGAATCCATGTTTATGTTACAGGGCGTTGACTATGAAGCGAGGGCTGGTTTGTCAACTTTCTACGATGGCGCACACCAAGGGTGGGTAGCGAATGACATTCATTCCGAGAGCGTTAGTAGGACGCTCGACTACGCCTGTGTGTAAAGGTTTTTTTAAACCTGAACACCCCACTGACAACGGTTCAAATGCAGATGATGATTATGCGCTAGCAGTCCTTTCATCTTTACTCCCTGAATCGATCACGTCTTCAGTCGCCTCTGTTCCAAATGTTTCTCAATTCCTCAAAGAAAGAGCATTCACTAACCCGTGGACTGTCTGGAACCCTGATGCATCAGCTATATCATCTATAGATGGCGGAGAGATCCGAGGATTTGTCCAAGCAAGGAATGCAAGTGGCGAATGGGCAGGTACATTTCAGTTTTTATTTTTGTTATACGCCACTGGACAGATGTAATTTTCCCAGACGTTACGTCCGGATTCACAGAAGGTGATCGTTGGGTTTATTCCTTTGCACTTTTGCACGATATTCCAGGCGTTATTGAGCATCGAGGGGGCAATGCGAGCTTTGTGCGTAGCTTGGAAGAATTTTTCGATGGGGGTTGGATAGACTTTACCAATGAGGTGCCTATTGTCCTCTCGATCACTTTGTTTTTTTTAATCATCAGATTCCTCAGCCAGCTCATCATACGCCATATTTGTATGCCTTGGCGGGTGCGCCCAGTTATACCCAAGAGCGTGTTCGTGAGATGGCAAGAATGAACTATCACAATACTCCAAATGGCTTAACTGGTGTATGTGGAAGCTTCTCTTCTAAATGGTTATGAACGATCATCTCATGCGGTTCTGATTCGTCTGTTTAGAACGAGGATTGTGGACAAATGAGCGCATGGTATATTTTCAGCGCGCTCGGATTCTATCCAGTCAATCCTGTGTCCGCGGAGTACGTTGTTGGATCGTAAGTGCTATTTCAATCGTTGGGAATCGCAAATTCATTTCCATTTTGAAGGCCCTTTTTCTCGTCTCTGTCTGTGCACCTACCGGTCCCACCTTTTGTTCCACGTGTTCCGCCACATCCATCTTTGACATCTTCGAACAAGTTCTATGACGCTATGACAGACAGCTACGTATTACGAGTGGTCGCCACAGGTGCCGAGACAAAGCCTTATGTCAAAGGATTGACAGTTAATGGAAGAAGCGTAAGTGAACCGGTGATAAGGCATGAAGATATAAGATACGGGGGTTTATTGGAGTTTGACATGAGTGATACGCCGGAGTCATGGGGAGGGGGAAGAGGGGCATGGTAGCTCAATAAAGTAAATCAAAGTACGCCCATTGCCGGACGGTACGTGCAGAAGACAAACTTTACTAAAGGACTGAAACAAAGGACAAAGTCAATGAATTGATTTCCATATTTTGTTTCTTGGAAGTGCATTTTCGTTGTATAAATAAGGTATTCCAAATTGTCGCCGTAATCAGACTTTTCATTGTCCTATAATTTCCAAAAATCAGAAACCATGTACTTATTCGAACTTGGATGGGTACTAGTTATGAAGCTGAATCCATGAGAACTCGTCCTTACTCAATCTTAGTTGATCGGGGTCAGGTTCGTTGGGCATATCTTACATCTTATCGTTACCATAGACTCTCTCTAGTATCTTTGGAAGATAAATGTTTAGGAGAGTAAATCCAAAAATATGTAATGCGCTGCCTTTGATTTATGTATGTATCAATCAAATTTATGTCGAACTTCCGGGCACTTGATTTTCCTACTAAGTAACCGGTGCACTTACGCTGTCTTGAACCTTTGGCTGCTTCGTTTCTATTCCCTCGTCTCCAAAATCCGTCGTCTTCTTTAATTCTTTCAATGTACAATATACGTCGTGGTTCTGGGTAAAGAACTAAATTGTTGACACTAGCGCGCTGCCTGCTTACCTAACCCCAACCAAAAATTGCAGTCTGGTGACTTGTCCTCCGCGTCTCAAACTCAAAATGTCGACAACGACAGTCATCCAACGCCCTCTTCGAGGCTCCCGAATCTCCTCGTTTTATCCTATCAAGAGTCTTCCTTCGCTCTCTTCACTAGACAGCGCGTTTCAACTGCAAGAATACATCTCACTTCTAATTCGACTGGATGTACACGACGTGGAGGCAATTGTTTCTATTCCTGGGACTGGCTCGGGGAAGGGAAAGAGTCCTGAAGGTGCTGCGTTGAGCGAGGAAAAAGAAAAAGCGAATGAGACGTCAGCGGAGGGCAGTGAAGGAGCAGAGAAAGAGAAGAAGAATGATGTTGTAACCGTGGACGAGCCGTGCTGGGTTTATGAACAGCTTAGGTGCGCTTTCTTCTAATCTTTAGTTCTAGTCTATTTTAATGTTGCTATGACTCCGCAGACGCCTGGCTCAAGACTTGTCGCATCCACTCGTCACAATGCTTCAACAGGAATGTACGCGTACGACGTGTCCAGAGATGAAAGCAGGAGAATGGCTATATCTTTGCGTTGCTCATGGTAATGACGGCGCTATGGAGGTATGTTCTGCCATTCTCTCTTCTTCGCTTTACTGAGGTGACTTGCAGCAATGTTGCGCCATAGACTACATCCTCCACACTATCGACTCTGCTACCGCCCTCCTCAACTCACCTCGCGCATTCCCGTCTCGTCTACAGATTCCCCAAACGTCCCATAGACACTTTTCCTCCCTTGCTCGTCGTCTAGGCCGTATCTTTGCCCACGCGTACTTTCACCACCGAGAAGCCTTTGAACAAGCCGAAGCAGAGAGCTCCTTATACGCACGGTTCCTCGCTCTAACAAGCAAGTTCGACCTGGTCCCGCAAGAGTTTTTGGTCATTCCACCCAGAGTTGTAGGTGCCGGGGATGATGACGACCGTAGGGGAGCACGAGGCAGACAAGGACAGGGTACTGGCGACGTCTCACCCCCAAAATTGATGGCTGCAGGACTTGGTCCGTCTTCCTCTTCGGAACTTGGCACTACTTTGGACCCTCCAACCAATACTTCGTCCCTTGACTTATCTGCTCTCCAGCCGGACAACCGAGCCAAGTCAACTTCACCTGGTCCAGGAAGCGGAGGCGAGTCTCCACGCAAAATGGGTCGAAACAGGACAGACACGATGGTCTTTAGCGACGCGCATAGCTTCGTGGAGGAATTGGCCAGAGCTTCATCGGGTGCTGGGCCAAAGTCGGAACCGGAGCCCGCTCAAAAGAGCAGCAGTGTGGTGGAGCCTACTGATTCGGAGACGGAAAAAATAGAGGAACCTACTCCTGAAGTCGAAGTCGAAGCACCAGCACCAGTGTCAGAGACAACCTCACATGAAGAGGAGGCGATTACGGAAGAGCCTCTTGCCCCTTCTGAGCCCGAAGTGCCCACAGTGTCTGTAGATGAGGAGACGCCAGCTGACCCCGATCCATCTCCTTCCGAATCAACGCCAGATATGGAACCTCAACCTGCTGTTGTAGAGGAAACCCCGTCAGCGCTTGAAATCGAGGTGGAAGCTCCTGAGGTTTCTGAAGACGCTCAATCCGAGCAGACTACAGAGGAACCGTCTGCATCTCAGGAGGCCACTGCTATCCCCGAGTCAGAGCCCGAATCCGCATCCGAGTCGGCTGTCCCAGCCGAAGACAAGAAACCAGAAGAACCGGAGATGATTGTTGAGACTGAAGATGTCAAGGAGGAGGATAAAGAAACAGGCGAGTTGTCAAATTTTCTCTTAACTTTTTGAAGGACCAAAGCTAACGAATTCCCTCTTTGTTTTGTATTTTTGTCTTCCTTTTCCCGTCTCATTCATTTTCCTTCTCGCCTTTCTGTCATATAGACCCTGCCCCCGAATCTACCGAATCCCAATCTGAGGAACAACCTCAAATAAAAGATGACGAGGCTTCAGGAGACGTCGAGCCCGAGACTAATGTCCCTGCAGTGGAGGAGGAAGATAAGAAAGAGGAAAAGGAGGAAAAGGATGAGCAACCTGCTACACCCGCTCCCGTTAGCGAGTCCACTGAAACATCGAGCTCGGAAATCGCTGGTATTGATGAGAAAAAGGATGAGAAAGAGGATGGCGCTTGAAAACTCGAGTTTATGTAGTTACTCTTCTGGCAAAGGTTGACATAGTACGATATGTAGCTCTCTTCTCTGCTTTTTCTCTCGTCGTTCTCTATACCTTTCTTTCTCTATACTCCTTGGATTTCTGTACGTCCAGCTGCCACTTGTAAAGATTTGATGGGTACGCACAACTTCTACCCTTTCTTGCGATTTGTCCAGGGCTCTTCGGTGTCTAGAAACAACTTGGGATGTACCCATCATTAGAGACGTTAATTAATCGATGCACACTTGCTTTCTTCATCAAAATTAGATCCTTCATTGACAAGTTGTTTCTTCGCGCTGTAACCCTTTGTTCTAAATCTGACACCTCGACCTTTTATTAGAGGGTTTGCGCAAAGCCAACCGTTGGCTCTGCAATTCAGTTTTCAATTCAATTATCACATGAACATGCCCGCATTTAATTCAGTAGAGCCAACCGTTGGCGTTTGCGCAAGGTCTCTAATAATACGCAGTGAGCCTCTTTGATCGGGGTTCATGCTCTGGCTGTCTAAAGTTGGTTTGGCATCTTGTCGAAATAGGTTTGCTGTTGATTTGTAAATTTATTAAGGCTTCTCCAATACCCATGGCAAGTTCCAAGTCGGACGTCTAGATAAGCGCCTGTTCTTGACATATACATCTACGAAGCATCCTAGTCTGTTGTTCAAGAGTCTATGTCTTCTACAGCCATGTCCGTACACCATCTTACTACCCTTCAAATCTTTCTCAGCTGTTGCGATAAAAAGAGAATCAAGATTTATTACGATGAAGTAGGTATAAAAGCCCTCAAGCAAGCGTTCTATTCTAATGTCATTCACTTGTGTTCCCTTTCAAAATCCAGCGATGTGGAATACAACGGGTCCTTTCCCTTTCTCTGGGGAATCAGCTACCGCTCTCGAAACGAGAGTTTGGATTCTCACCATCGCAGGAACTCTGTATGGTAACAAAGCTTTTATTCGCCCAATATTGAGACCGTGCTAAACTTATTTCCATTTATGAATAGGGACTGAATGTGTTCTTGTGTTTTCAGTCCTATATCAATTGACGTATGTTGACATATTGGCTCATGAAGTGAAAAGCTGATGGTCGCGTTAAGTTCTCTAGGCTTGGGCTTAAATTTTGCACGAAAAATGCTGGCTAGTTTCATCAGTCTCATGTTTTTGTTCTCAACCGGTACCATTGCGTGCAATGCCCTGTCTGCTGCCATGCAAATCAGAGCGATTGCGGATAAATCGTATGATGCTACGTCTACAATACAAAAAGCAATCGTGTTTTCAATAGTTTCTAGTAGACTGAGTGTAAGTCGGAAGTTGTTTCTTCCTTAGTTTAGAAAAAACTCATTCATAGCCAGTATGTCCTCGGAGATGCTATTGTTGTTTGGAGAGCATGGATTTTATACCAGGGTAGAATAGTTTCCCGATTAGGACTTGCTCTTTGCCTGTTTGGATCTTTTGGTAAGCAACAATGCTGGGAGGAGGGAATCTTATTGAATCTCTTAGGCACTGCGATGGCAGATGCAATCATCACTTGCAGATCGGTCCTCAATCTCAAAATGGTGGGTTCTAACGCTCACTGACGGAAAGTGCCGTCATTGAGCACAGGTTAAAACTTTTATAAGCGCAGATATCAAGAAATCCTATTATGGTCATTTTTCCGGTGACATTACTGTGGACAAATTTTATAGCCACTTTATTGATTACGTTCAAAGTGTGGTAAGTAGTATGTGCCTTTATTTTCATAACCTTGACCCAGTTTCCAGGCGCTTTAGGCAGTCTATCAAAAGATTTCTTCAATACCAGACAGGACAATCAAGAGTTGAACAAATTTTAATTCTTTTAGTTGAATCTGGAATGATTTACTGCATCCTGTGGGTATGAGCCCAGTTACTTCTCACTATTGATGTCTATAGTGATATTATTTCTATAGATCATTGGCATTTTTGCGGCAACAGGCAAAATTAGCCTCACAGTCAACTCTTACCTTGGAGCCATTTGGCCTCATGCAGCCAGTATATATCCTACCGCAATCATTCTGCTTGCTACACTACAGAAAACACATTGTGATACCACTCTTCAAGGGAAAGATTCACCAGTTACCTCTATGGTGTTTGCATCAGCACCTGTTGATCGAGAACAACGTTGGACTTCACGTTCAGATCAAATACGATCCACATCGATTTCAATTGAGCTTGGACTAGTCTCTGAATCAAGGCATTCTGGGTCATTGGGATAAAATAGTGCCTTTATTGGTAGTGGTTGGCTGTAGTGAATGAAAAAAAAGCAAGTCAATATTTATCAATAGTAACTTCATAGAATTGTTGGTAGTGGCTGGCTATAGTGAAAGAAAAAAAAATAAGTCAATATTTATACATAGTAACTTGGTAGAATATGCAAGACAATTGTAGACAAGTATGAGTGTCAGTGTGTCACAAAGTATGGTCTTGACTCAATGGAGAAATTGACAATCTAGTCCAAGTAAATCAAGTTGACCAATGACAATTAGAAGGTAGAGGTGATATAAAGCATACCTAGTCCAAATAGACCAAGAGGTCAGCATCAGCAAAAGGCAAAAGTTCTGTATGTCCTTTGCCCACAAATAGGATGGATTGGCATGTCCAGGTCAATTACAGAATGTATCAGCCTGCTCCAGGTTGACAGATTTTGGATTAATTTATTCAATATGTAAATCAAAATAACATTCTGTATTTACCTGTAACATGATCAATGATACTGGTAATAATAATGCATTTTCTGTCGCGAAGAGGCGACGACGAGAGAGCACAACGAGAACGAGACGAGAGCGAGAGACCTTAACACAAGCTAGTCCGAATAGACCAAGTTAGATTTGAATAATAAGGAGGATACAAAGCATACCTAGTCCGAATAGACCAAGAGGTCAAGATGAGGACTAGGTTACAAGATGAGGGTTTAAATATCGTGCTACAGAGATTGGCAATGTGAAACTGGGGCTAAGGGTCTACAGCAGTACTAATGCATGCTCGGGAAAGATTATGGTAAGGCTATGGAAAGGCTATGGACAAGTATGATCGAACAGGAAATGAAAGAAAGGTGTAAACAGGGTGTAAAGGTGCGAGGCAGCGATAAGGCTGTGCGCACTACGTAGTTAAGGTTAAGGTTTGGAATTAAGGTTAAAGGAAATGGTAAACAGAAACATACAAATGTAAATGTCTGAAAATAAAGGAAAAATGAATATTAGTAATCAGAATAAAATGTTCGTATTTAGTCTTCACGACATTACCCCCCTCCTTAGAGTCCATCGTCCTCGATGATTATATTCTGGGTGCCTCCGGATGTTTCTTGTGGAATGCTGTAATTGATCGTTTAGCATTTGTAAGATTGGTTATCGGTTCCCATGAATTGTGTCCGTCGTCATATCCTTTCCACTTTACCAAATATTCAATCCTTCTCCATCTGATCCGACTATCTAATAGCTTTTCTACTTCATACTCCGGCTCATCTTCCTCTAAGTAGACTGGTTCTGGTTCCACTTCTAATTTTCCATTAACTATATTGCCTTTGAACGGATAGAGCTTGTCAACATGAAAGACAGGGTGTATCCGCTCTAGGGATCTAGGAAGGTCCAGTTTGTAGTTTAGGTTTCCGATCTTTTCGATGACTTCGTATGGTCCTAGCTGTCGGTCTCCTAGTTTTTCACTGGAAAGTTGGAGGTTGATATCTTCAGCACTAAGCCAAACATGGTCTCCGACTTTGAACTGGTGTGCCTTCTTCCTTCCTCGTTCAAAACCTTCCTTCATCTTCCTCTTCGCCAAGTGTAATGCTGCTCCTGCGTCTCTCCTCGCCTCTCTCAGCACTTCGATCCGCTGTTCTACACTAGCGTTTCCTGTTCTCCTTCCCACCGGGATGTTGAAGTGGGGTAGGTACCCGTAGGTAACCTCAAAGGGTGCCAGGCCATGGGCTGAGTGGGTTCGGGAGTTGATTACGAACTCTGCCATGGGTAGATGTTCTACCCAATCGTCCTGCCTTCGGTTTACAAATATCCTTAAATACTTTTCCACTTCTTGGTTCGCCCTCTCCGTTTGTCCATTCGACTGAGGCCGGTATCCTGAGGTTAGGGTTGATTGGATGCCTAATCTTTGGAGCAGTAATCTCATTACTGCAGCCGCGAACTGAGGGCCTAATAGTAAAGAGGATACAAAGCATACCTAGTCCAAACAGACCAAGAGGTCAAGATGAGGACTAGGTTACAGGATGAGAGTTTAAGTACAGTACTACAGAGATCGGCGATGTGAAACTAGGGCTAAGGGTCCACAGCACTATTAACGCATGCTTGGGAAAGATTATGGTAAGGCTATGGAAAGGCTATGGACAAGTATGATCGAACAGGAAATGAAAGAAAGGTGTAAACAGGGTGTAAAGGTGCGAGGCAGCGATAAGGCTGTGCGCACTACGTAGTTAAGGTTAAGGTTTGGAATTAAGGTTAAAGGAAATGGTAAACAGAAACATACAGATGTAAATGTCTGAAAATAAAGGAAAAATGAATATTAGTAATCGGAATAAAATGTCAGTATTTAATCTTCACGACATTACCCCCCTCCTTAGAGTCCATCGTCCTCGATGACTATATTCTGGGTGCCTCCGGGTGTTTCTTGTGGAATGCTGTAATTGATCGTTTAGCATTTGTAAGATTGGTTATCGGCTCCCATGAGTTGTGTCCGTCGTCATATCCTTTCCATTTTACCAAATATTCGATCCTTCTCCACCTGATCCGACTATCTAATAGCTTTTCTACTTCGTACTCCGGCTCATCTTCTTCCTCTAAGTAGACTGGTTCCAGTTCTACTTCCAACTTTCCATTAATTATGTTGCCTTTGAATGGATAGAGCTTGTCAACATGAAAGACGGGGTGTATCCGTTCCAGAGACCTAGGAAGGTCCAGTTTGTAGTTTAGGTTTCCGATCTTTTCGATGACTTCGTATGGTCCTAGCTGTCGGTCTCCTAGTTTTTCACTAGAAAGTTGGAGGTTGATATCTTCGGCACTAAGCCAAACATGGTCTCCGACTTTAAACTGGTGTGCTTTCTTCCTTCCTCGTTCGAAACCTTCCTTTATCTTTCTCTTTGCCAAGTGTAACGCTGCTCCTGCGTCTCTCCTCGCTTCTCTCAGTACTTCGATCCGCTGTTCTACACTAGCATTTCCTGTTCTCCTTCCCACCGGGATGTTGAAGTGTGGTAAGTACCTGTAGGTAACCTCAAAGGGTGCCAGGCCATGGGCTGAGTGGGTTTGGGAGTTGATTACGAACTCTGCCATGGGTAGATGTTCCACCCAGTCGTCCTGTCTTCGGTTTACAAATATCCTTAAATACTTTTCCACTTCTTGGTTTGCCCTCTCCGTCTGTCCATTCGACTGAGGCCGGTATCCCGAGGTCAGGGTCGATTGAATGCCTAATCTTTTGAGCAGCAATCTCATTACTGCAGCCGTGAACTGAGGGCCTCAATCAGAGATTATCCTAAGTGGTAAACCATGGAGTCGAAAGATCTCTTTGTAATATAGATCGGCGGCTCCTTCTGCTGTAAGGTTCGAGTGACAGGGTATGGTGTGCAGTTGTTTGCCGAAGTGGTCTGTACAAACCATTATGGCATCATATCCCTGAGATTTTGGTAGTTGTGTGATTAAGTCTACCCCTACGAACTCCCAGGGTCCTTTGGGCACTTCTAACGGTTCCATCACTGCTCTTGGGTGTCTCTGCAGCTTCTTCCTCATGCAAATATCACATCCTTCCACAAATTTTTCTACGAACGCTCTCATCGACGGCCACCAGTAGTGAGTGCTAACCAAGTCGAAGGTTGTGTGTTTTCCTCCATGTCCTGCAGTCGGCGCGTCATGACACTGTCGTACCACCTCTTTCCTCAATTCTTCTTCCGGTGGAACATACACTCTTCCCTTATGATAGATCAATCCTCTGCATCAGGAAAAAGCTTTTGAACCAATGGGCATCAATCCTATGAAAAAGATGCCTCAAATGTCAGTTGGTAGAATCAAAAAAACATTCATGGATTACATGGGTTCCACCAGCACCATGAATGTTTTTGACCTCCATAGCATAAGGTCAATCTGTTGCTCGATTACATGTTTGTCAATGAAGGTCAGAGATGTCTTTAAGGCAAACTTACTAGCACTTAAAGATTTCCTTCAGACAATCCTCAGAGATATTTTTTACAGCTATGAATGTTTTAATGCATACTTTTGGTGGTCTTATAGATGAGCTTCAGTAGTTTTTGGCTGCCTTAAACATACTTTTAACACTTCTTGTTGATTTTTTTGACTGTCTTCTGGCATATTTTTGCCTCTCTTCAACTGGCAATAACAATACTTTTGACAATCTTTTGACTGCAATTTGACACTCTAAAGAGCTAAATTTGACACTTTAAAGAGCTAAATTTGATATATATTAGACAATCTCTTGTGCTCTTTTTGACTGTCTATCAGTATACAATAGATACAAAATAGCCATCTTTTTGGGCTCATTTCACCACTCTAAAGTTTTTCAACAAGATGATATTTCTCACTTTGTTGAATGTCCATGGGTATACAACAGATACACAATGATACATTTTTTGATGCACTATCGGCAGAACTTTGGGTTCATTTGGTCACTCTAAAGTTTATAAATGGGATAAATGGGACAACATATAAATGGGACAATATATAAACGGGACGATATAAACGGGACGATACATAAACAGGATGATATATATAAAAATGCTCGTGCTCAATTCAACGCACCCGTCAGCCCAATCTCACCCTTGGCGGAAACCCTAACTGTAACAAAACCAAAGCGAGACAATTTATGCCGATGCTAGCAGAAACAGAATCAGTAATGACATCCAAAACAAAAACAAAAGCAGACGCAAGGTGCAAACCTTCTACGAGCTCCCTTCCTCCTTACATGCCCCTTCTCTGTCAGGACCATGCGCCAAGCTTTCTTGGTCGTCATCATTGTCTAGTCCAGGAAATAAGGATTTCGCTTTCTCCTCAAGGGCCCGGTAATCAAGATCCGCCGGGTCTTCCTCTTGTCCAATTTCACTAGATAATGAACAAGAACGTCAGTACAGATACGGTTTCACGAGATAGGGATTCACCCTATTTTCATGTACATGTATCGAAGAACATTCTTGTAGTATAGCGGAGATGATTGCTCCAGTCGTCTAAGGCTCTTGCAAATCAAACGGTACCTGTCAAAGCTCATTTTTACCAAGAAAGAAGAAAAGCTCTTTTGACTCACTCAGGTCCGGCATTCTTTTCGGAAAAATAGCTGGTACTTGTAAAGCCTGAGCAATACTCGGTCAAAACATGAGTGATCTATATTGAAAAACATCAGCACGAAATAAAAGAATCAGAGAAACAGAATCGCCGTTGTACAAAGCAAGGCAACTAAAGGTGCCGGAATAGATTTCGCCTCCAACAAGTAAGTAAGCAAGGGCCTGTCTACCGAACCAGACAGATACGTCTGCAAAATCTTCGGTAAAAGTTGGTTCATAAAAGGGGTCTCAGAATTCAGTAACAGGAGCTGGGAGAGATAGATCAGACGCAATTCTACAACGAGTGTAGAAGGTACCTCGGGGTCTATATCGCTATGATGATATTTCTGATCTGCCACAAGCCAAGGTATGATGACCTCCTAAACAAATATTAAATGCATTAGTAACATTCTGTGCCAACGACTCACCACCGCGTTTTTGCCACGTTTACGTCGTACTTTCATAGCAGTGGCGCGCGGTTCAGAAAAACCATAGTGAGCTAGAATAATGGGAGCGGAGACTCTCTTGAACTTGTATCTTGCATCAACACTTCCATATGACATCTATAAAGTAGAATTAGCCCACGTCCACAGTAGCAGATATCTAGGTCACATATCGGAGAAGTAGATCAAGTTCTTTGTTGTTCTTTTCCACCTCTTCAATCGTTGCAAGGTACTCTTCATCACCACACTCTCTGGCCGCTTCGAGTAAAACTCTCCAACACACTGACGTGTCCTCAGGAAAAGCATTCGAGACCACAGTGGCAAGCCGTACTGCTTTCTTCCCAAATTTGGCAAGGTGCCTCACCTGGGGAGACTGGAAACAAGCTCTCGTGATCTTCTGGGGAAGACGTATGGGTGCAGTGACATTTCCTGAGTTTTTATTCACTCGCTTTACAAAGAGCAGTGGATAAAGGTAGGGGAATTAGTTGGGATTTTTAGCCGGGGAGAATACAGTCACTCGCTTTGACATGTATCGCTTTGATTTCTGCCTGCGATTTCTCTCGTTTTGTCCATGTATCCTTATCTCTGCATATGCCGTTCCTCATTTTTATCTGTATCTAACAAATTGGTATCTGCTATGCAGATTTTTGGTGTTTGTTTTTCACTAAGAGAGGATACAATCTTCATTAACGAAGCCGACTTTAGGAAGACTCGTGAACCGTCGCTTATCATGCCTTGTAGTCCCAGCAGTTTTCGGCACCAGTGCGCTTCGACATCATCGTGGCCCGCGCGCGAGCGACTACTTCTTTTATAAGTTTTACTTGACCACGTCCTGCCCGGCTTGTACAAGCTGGGCAAGTGACAAGCCAGCTCACCGGGTTGAAGCAGCAATTTGAAACCAGAGCGCTTCTAGCCGAGAATACGATCGCGATGTCAACATCCCCAAACAGCCGTGAACCAATCAGGGGACGTGGAATAGCCCTTTCAGAGTCAGTCGTTTCACCAGCCATCCTCAAGGCCTTTCCGTTGAGACTGCCCCTCACATTAACTCCACTGTCTTTTACGTCGCAGGTGGTGCAAACTCCTAAATAAAACGCACAGGAAATCACTGAGTGGTCAAGCTTTCCAACAGCCCCTCCTAACCCTTTGTCTTACCTCAATGTACGTGTCGTTGTCGTGATATCTCGTGTATGCTCACATATACCAAGGATTGACATAGCTGCAACTATTTCTACCACTGCGTCAGCCCTCCCGAGACTGCCCATCTCAATTCCTTTCATGCGATCGAAGGAGCCTGCCACCAAAGGCGTCGTGCCCATTTCAGTCAATTACTTCCCTCATCGGTGTGTTCTACATGCCCTGTCGTAACAAAGCCAAGCTGACTATTGTGCCTGTCATTTTTTTATCCTCAGGCAGTGTAACTACGCATGCGACTTTTGTTTTCATACCGCGAAGAACTTGAAGATTCTTCCCATCGAAGACGCAAAACGAGCACTCTTCCTTCTAGCTGAGGCTGGCATGAAAAAGTTGAATATCTCTGGAGGCGAACCATTCCTTCAACCCGAGTTCATTGGCGAAGTCTTCCGCTACTGCAAGGAGGAGTTAAACATTGAATCTTGCAGCATCGTCAACAATGGATCGAAGGTTACGGAGAAATGGCTAGATAGATATGGCAAGTACTTGGACGTAATGGCCATCTCTTGTGATAGCTTTGATCCGGAGACAAACTTGAAACAAGGTCGGGCTGAAAATGGGAAATTGGGACATATCAATAGGGTGTACGATGTTGTTGACTGGTACGTGTTATACAAGCGTTCTTTTCTTTCTGACACGTATCTCGCGAGCTTTTAGGTGTCGCGAACGGGGTATCAAAGTCAAGATCAACACGGTTGTTACCATGTATGTGTCCTCCAACCGCTTTTTAAACTTTGTTCTCAAATGTTTTGTTCCAGCCATAATTGGGAAGAGGATATGATCGAGCCAATCAAACAGCTCAATCCATTTCGCTGGAAGGTAGCTTTCTACTCCTTACTACGACGTAGAACAGCTTCTAACACACTGACAGGTCTTCCAGTGCTTGCTCCTCGACTCGGAGAACACAGGCACCGAAAGTGGTTCCCTTCGTGACGCTAGGAAGCTCGTGGTCTCGCCAGACCGGTTCCAAGCCTTCCTCGATCGCCACAAGGAACTCGAGTGTCTTATCCCCGAGTCGAACACTGCGATGAAAGACTCGTACCTTCTTTTGGACGAAGACATGTGGTGAGTCTATTGGTCCGCACCGGCAATTTCTATTAATCGAATACCTGTCTCATTAGTTTCCTAAACTGCCAAGATGGCAATAAACGATCAGGCCGCTCGATCCTCAAGGTCGGTGTTGCAAAGGCTTTAGAAGATGCAGGGTTCGACGAGCAGCAGTTTATCGATAGGAAGGGGATTTTTGATTGGACTAGAGATCAAAGTGAGCAACAAGTTTTGGACTGGTAGCTTCGTTGTATATGTAAGAATGGACTGTATACGTACCCATTTTTGTAGCGTTATGGTAGCCTTAGGTGTCATCCTCGGGCTATACGACCAATTGTATGTCTCTTATCTCTTTATTTGTAACGTTTTTACAGGTTTTTACCTACCTCGGGGTATAAATTGTGCGTGCAGGTCATTTTGGCGTATTCGGGTATACATTAGCTTCTTGAGAAGCTTAAGCGCCGAGGGTCTTCGCTTTACGCAACTTTATTCAACTTCATCTTCGCTTTATTTTGTCTAAATTGCTGCAGATCAAAGCCTCGCCTTCTGGCGCAAAGGTCCAACTCCACGAAATAACTTTGATCAAAGTGAAACATAGGCAGTTGTTGTGGACAAGAATCGAAATACGTACACTAAACTTTTCGGTCACCAATCAGGAAATACATAACCATCTTTTCCATTTTGTTTTCCATTCTTCCTTGCTTTCGTTCCTATCACCATCTCCCTTTTCCGAATCATGAATAGAACCAACAACCGTTTCCGTCTCTGTGTCCACAAACCTGAAGCTACCATTATCACGACTGTTTCGAGCCCGAGCTTTAGCAGATGCAGAAGAACCAGGAGCGTTCAACCCAGGTACCAACGCCAGCACGACATACTCTGAAAGTGAAAGTCCCGCTGCGTCGTTTGTTCCCAAGTTTGCAATCTGCGAGATGTAAATCGTTAGCACTGAAGTTGAGCAGAGATTGTGTAAAACCGAGAAATGGAGCAAGGAAAAAGAGTGGGAGAGATGATGACAGAAGAGAAGCAATAACGTAGTTTTCTCGGTATGAAACGCCGAAATGAACAGATACTCGAACTCACCTCATCAACAGGCTCGATAACATCCGTACCCCCAACTCTCGTCTTTGCCGGGAACACTCCTGCGGTGTTCGTACGAATGATCTCGGCCGCAGAAGCGAGTAGAGCCGGGTCGTTCAAGCGTTCACCAGCATATGCAGCGAGTTTAGCATACCACTGGTTGAAGCCGCCGCTGTTCCATGTTTTTCCGTAGCGGGCGATTTTACTATTGAGAGAAGAAAGGAAAAGACGTTATTTTCAAGTGTCCACGACAAAGGGAATGATACGCACTCTGCATCACTCGCTGTATAAAGCCTACAGAAATCAAGCCAGGCCTTGTCAAACTCGGGTTCATCGGTTATGATATCCATGGCCTCCATTAATAGTTCGCCGCCTCCAAAGACCATAGTTAGGTGATAGCTGGATAAGAAGCGTTAGGTGAAGAGATGAAAGTGATAGGTGACTCACGATCCCTCGCCCTCCCCACCTTCATCGACCAAATGAGAAGTAGCAGCATTCCATCCTACGGCTGCTCCATTGCCGGTAAACAAACCAAACTGAAAGCCTCCAATGTCATGCTATATGCAAACCGATCATCAAAAAACACTTGGATTTGGATTGGACTAGTTGCTCACCATTCCGATTTTGATCTTTTGCAACCATTGATCATCGTTCTATCAGATTCAGATGAGCGTATTGACGTTGACCTTCTCAATACCACCCACCGTCCTCTCCCATTTCGTAAACCAGTTTCCAACCAACGTCACCCAATCAGGACCTATCCTCAACCGTCCTGGGCCCTCCGGAGGTGGAGGAGGAAACACCTTCCTCAACGGATCCCATGTCATGATCGTTTCTCCGGCTTGTAGAGAAAAGTCCATAATGTCTCCAAGCAACTCGTCCGCTTAATTAATCGAAACGATGAAGTCGATCATTACGAAAAGAAAGGCGAGGACTTACTCGTCAAGTAGAAGAAAGGCCTCTTGATAGAACTAGCCGCAACCCTAGCCTCTTTCGCTCCATCTCCCCAATGAGAAACATTATGTCGACTTCCTAAACCTGCAAACGGACCGATATGATGAAAGTCGACTTCAGAGAGATGTCGAGTTAGAGCGGAAGCCATGTGGAAGACGTCGGCACGACCGGTACGCATGAAGGACATCCAGAGCCAAAGGTCGGTTCCTAATAGTAGTACGACATCAGAATGAAGTAGGGGACACGGACCAACGATGACAGTACAGCGTACCGAGTTCACCATTATCCCAAGCAAACCCTCCGACGTCGTACCTCCAGGTATGCCTTGTCTGATCGTAGGTGTGCATTACGTCCCCGTAGTTCCAGAAGCCGTAAAAATGACGTTGGTCAACTTCCTGTAGTAATCGGTGAGTACAGATAGCAGTATTGTACGGTAGAGCACGTATACACACCTTGACATAGAAATCCAACAAAGCCGTCTTGTGCTGCTCTACGTCAGCCGAGGCATCCGTCGATGTATCAGGTACATTCCATCGACCACCGAATACTTTGCGAGAGACGTAAAACTCGGGGCTAGCTACTAGTTGAGGGATTTGGATCTGTAGGAAAGAGACGTCAGTAAGGTTTATTACACAGCGAAGAAAGCACCTACATGACTCGCAGCCCAACTTGCCAAATCATCTCTTGCCGGCGTAGCTGGTACAACGTTGATAGTAACTTCGTATGAACGACCTATACCAATAGGATTAGGATCTGGATCTCCGACATCTTCATAGGCAAGATCGAGCTGCGAAGGATGTTAATGTCGTTACACGTCACTTCTGAAAGGGTACATGCCCCGTGAGGAACCGTATCATAATGCCTCATATCGCTGGCTGGTCCTCTAGGACTATAAGCCCATAAAGTCACCGTAGCTTCATCTCCAGCAGCGCCGCGTATATCGAGACCTCGAGGAAAGCCCTGCCAAAAGTCTGAAAGGCAATGTCAGCAAGAACTCGATGATACTTCTCTGGGAGACTCACCCTTGACAGCAAACACCACCCCTCCTCCCGTAGCCCCACCAACGTATCCAACACCCGCAGCTCGGTTCCCAAATCCTGCATGTGGCACAAAAGAGGCCGCCCTTCCCGCATTCGTACGTTTTGCGATCGTAAATTCAGATGGTGATAGCTGGTCGAGTGTAAAATCGGACTGACAGGAGAAACACAAACAGGAACGTATGAACAAGGCTGCACAAACGTAACAAGACCAAATTCACTCACCCAAACCGCCAACTGATCAATCTCCGAGCTCACAGATGTCGGCCAAGTAGAAATGTCCGGTGTCGCAGTTCCGTTAAACTGGGCGTTGAGGACCGGAGCAGTCGCGTCTCTTCTGAGTCCGGACACGACTCGGACGGGTTCGCCCCAAACGCCTCCGGAAGAAGAGACGAAACGGATGTGTCGGTTGTAGAGTTCGTCCGAAAGAGGTGAGGTAAAGGAGAGGCCCTTTGCAGCCTCATTAGCAGTGGTTACAGGTGACATAAAACTCGATACATACAATGCCCTTGATGAAATCCTTGGTTTGATCTCCGTCATACATGAAAAAGTGAACCATTCTGATGGAGGTAGCTCCTGCTGAGATATACAGTCGTGTTATGAAAGGCAAAAAGTCGTCGTGGCCGGAACCGGTGTATTTTCCAGTGATCTACCCGATAGAGCGTAAGCCCACTGCCAACCGAAATCTCCAAGTGAAAGGCACCTTCAGAACAGCTCTCACCGGCCCACTCTGCTCTACAACCACATTGTCTACGCGTCCTTGCATCTCGAATACAGAAGGTTTCGAGCCCGTCAGCTCTGGCTCGTCCGGTGCATCTTGTAGATGAAGAACTAGTACACCATTTTGTGCCTGTGCAGATCCGTTGAGGGAAAGTGATGAGATGAGCGTTGTGCCCGAGGTGTTGATCTTAGCTGCAAATCCGATTCACAAGTTTCCGTAAATGCCGAAGAACAAGACCAACCTTCAAAGCCTCCAGTGGTTACGGTAATACTACTGCCTGACTGGGAAACAGATACTGGATTTTCAGGTTCTGTCGGTACACCTAGCAAATGCTATCAGAAGATGGTGCGTAAAACATCGATCCTGACGACATACCTGGAGCCAGCGACAAGCTTTCTGAGAGTCCACCATTAGCGCTAAGAGCGTGCCCAGTCCATTTCAAACTTCCGTCAGGCCAACTATGCACTCGGTAGGTCAAGACATGATTGAGGAACATAGACATGATGCTCACTATGCCATAGGCCATGTTTGCACGGGAATACCGGTACTTCCAGCAGTAACGGCAATAGGAGTCGTCTTGTCAATTTCTCCTTGAGGCCATGGAATACCGAACGCAGTACCATTGGGAGTAGTCGAAGGAGGTGAACCATCAACCCACTTGAGAGAGACGGGTTCCGAGGACATGGTCGCAGACACGTCGAAATCAATGAATGGGCAGCATGGTTTCGCGAAGAACTTGCTGTTATAAAAGACGCCAGCTCGTTCTTCCAGCAGACCGTTCCTTTAACAAATTTACCCAGATACATCACGAGGTCGCGCGTTTCAACAAGATTGTATGGCGACTTGAGGTCAAAGTATGGTCATTACTCCGCTTGTACCTTAAATTTTGGTTATTTCG
The DNA here is from genome assembly GCA_037954225.1 of Stygiomarasmius scandens. Classification (NCBI taxonomy): domain Eukaryota; kingdom Fungi; phylum Basidiomycota; class Agaricomycetes; order Agaricales; family Campanellaceae; genus Stygiomarasmius; species Stygiomarasmius scandens. The sequence continues at coordinate 7,459 of JBANRG010000099.1, read as the reverse complement.
GCTGCATTGACGGTAGATTTCACTAGAAAATAGATCAGCTGGATCGGGCTCATGGACAGAGAATGTAACACGAAGAGCTTCGGGCCGTACGGTACGGCAGAGTTCGTCAAGAGGCACTGTACGTAAGGACTTAAGCTGTTGGATATTGCACGTGGCAAAATGCACCATTACTATTAGCTACCCATGTCCTCGCCTACTCCATGTCCTCGTCTAGTAACATCTCGCCCTCTACCTGTTTGAACTTACCGCATCCTCTCTTGGGATATTCCGAATTTGTTCTCAACGCTGCATTTGATGAATTCTGGCGCACTACCTGGGGCAAACCACGGAATGAAGTTTTCTCAGTGCTGTCCCATGGTCAGAAAGAGTACGAATATCTCAAGGTCCTACCTCCCAGAAGCAGCAATCCGGAGTTCTATACTCGTACGTCGAGTCCTCAGGGTATCTTGATGTGCTCAGAGTATGATGCCCTATGGAAGGATTTGACAAGCGAGTTAGAGGGCGTTACCACTGGTTTGCCTACTGTGCCGAGGCCCGACCCTTCTCCATGGGATCAGATGAGTGAACACTTGGGGAAACCTTGGCTTGATCGCCATTTCCGTAATGACGACGGTTCTGAAGTGTTGCTCGCTCCGCTGGACCTCAGGACGATGTATGATAATCTTGTGGCATATGAAGGCGTTGACACCAAGAAGGGTGCTTTGAGGAGGAAACGTCCCACTTTTAGGGTGTTTCAAATTATCGGTCAGCCTGGCATTGGTGCGTCCTTGGAATTTGACAAACTGCTGTATCTCAACTAGATCCTCATAGGGAAATCGATGTCACTTTATATTATCCTTGCCCAAAGGCTTATGGGATGTAAACCGACCTTTTTGCAGAACAGGAACGGCGTGGTCTATTTTTTCTGTTCGAGCGGAGCATACGAAGTCATTCTTTCGGAACGGATCGCTTGGGAAAAGGAGCTGACGGTGGAAGAGATGTTACTATTTGACTCCAACGCAGAAACGGTACACCCGGATCATTTTTGGAAATGCACCCCGATACCGATAGTTGAGGCATGCCCTCCAAGAGTCAACAGCCTACAATGGGCTAATAAGATGAGTGTGATGTAATGGTTCATGCGACCAATGTCACTGGCAGAATTCTTGGCAGCGTGAGTGGTGGTTACTGTAGTGAGTGATCTGTCCTCAACACATAACTTCACAGGAGCACCCTGCAGTCGCACAACGAATTGGATCAAACGGCACTGACGATTTTCTATAACATCTTGGGTCCGAATGCCCGCGAGGCGTATGATCAGTGCCAAGACAGGGATACCCTTGACCGTTACAAAAACAGTATTGTGGTCAAAATTCAAAGCACCTCTTCGAACGACCTGCGCAAGGTGCTCTCATACTCTCCTAAAATGATGTATGACACGTCATTGTCGCATCATCTCATACTTGTTACAGCTGGACCCACGCGTTACCGTCACCGTGTAGGCTTCATAACACCTGAAGTCTACAAACTAGTTCATGAGCAGTTGTTACATTTATACCTTTTATCCGGATCCGCTTTGTCCGAATTATTTTCCCACACTTTATTTAAATCCCTATTCTGCTCGGATCCGCTCCATCCGAAATATTTTCTCACACTATTTAGCATCCTTTATTATCCGCTCGGATCCGCTTCATCCGAAAATATTTTCCCACGCTTCATTCCTTTATTATCGCTTCCTCACGGATCCATCGGATCTGCATTTTTCCACACTTCTGACTTCTCATATTCCTTCCGCTCCGCTGTTCCGTATGTTCCGCTTTCCCATCCACATGTTTTACTTGTCTCTCCTCATGACCTTTTCTCATGATTTATGTGCTGCGCACATTTCTCCTTCTATCATTTTATTCCCTTGCTATTGTCTTTTCTCTTCAACGTGTTTTATTCTGGTCCATCCCGGATCCATAGTATAAAAGCTAGATACTTTTTGTATGTAGCTTAAGTCAAGCTGGTCTTTATTCTCTTGTGTTCATTCTGAGCCAACGCAAACGTCGATCCGGTTCCGGCCCAGTAAATACTCAGACTTCGTCCTCTCATTTCTTATTTCATAGGATCCGCTTTGGATCCGATATTTCTATTTTTAGTGCTTCCGAGACTTCTGCCCAGGCTCTGGAGCTCCAGAACTCTCTCTCCTAGCTTCGGACTTGCCCGGACTTAACAGCAGTACGAAACGGACAAGAACAACAGGATTATAGACTTATACCCACTTCTCCACTACCAAGTGGAGACTCGTGCTTGCGCTGGATTCATTTTCAAGGTCACAATGCACCGGATACTCAAAAAAGGCATATGTCTAGAGGTGTGGACAATGTCTGACACTGAAACTGGCCAAGAGAGCTGTATTTACGAGACCAATTCAGAACATCCTGCAAAGTGGCTTAAGGTTGGACTAACGGTCGAACTGTCGGAGTATTTGGCTTCCACTGAATCATTACGTTCCCGCGATTTTTGTAGCAACGATCAGATACTAAACCAGGGAGTGTATTGTCAGCCTCGAGACTTGACTAACACTGCTTTTGACGCATATTTCTGGAACGAACCTCAGAAAACCATTTGGGTGTTTCAGTTCATTGTCTCAATGGAACATGATGTGGAACAATCTGGAATCAAGTGGATCAAGGACAGGGCTCCTAGTGATGCCAAGCTCAGGTTTGTGGTTTTTTCAACCCAAAAAATGGTCCACCTTGTGATTCCGAAGACCTTCCCTCACTTGGACAACATTTATCATGTATACATGATGACATTGACACATTGGCAAAGGTGTGTTGTGATGTTCACTGATCTCCCCATGGCTTATCTGATCCAAAAGGGAGTATAAGCCTTATACTCCCTAAAAGCAGTGTTAGTCAAGTCTACGCTTTTAATACTACAACATTAGGATGCTACAGGAGGAATGCTCCAGAAACTCTCGCACTGTGGACAAGTCTGAATGCCACGTCAAATGCTTGGAGGAATCTAGAATGATTATAGATTATTACCACTGGAAGCGTCAATTCGAATCAAAATACTTACCAGTATACGTTGTTATTTAGCTGTTGGTGTGCAGTAAATGATTCAGCGCTGTGTAATTAAGCCTAGAGTGAGTATAAAGTACGCGCCTCTTGAGGGACAAAGAAAAGGAGTCCACGGGGAGCAGTGAAGTGAGTGAGGGTGCGATGAAAGAGAGGGAACAAATAGCCAAGCGAGTTCACTGTGCCTATTCAAGAGAAACTTTCTGGCTCCGCTTGAATGGCTCCTTGAATGTTCCTGGACTGTTATCAATGTTACCCGGCCCTACCGTTTCAAGTTCCTCGAAGACCAGAATCTAGCCTTAAGGGCTACAGGCAACTATTTCTTCCGTACATTCTCATAAATACTGAAACAACTCGATAATATATGCAATGTTTTCAATAATTTTGATAATGACTTTTCTGACATTGAACTGGTTACCGACGTGGCACAAGTAGGTATGTATACCCAAAGATGTCCAAGCTTTCAGCTAGAGTGGATTTATGGTAAGCCTTCCATTGGCGTGAATTCTAGTAAGTTCGAAAAACTTAGTAAATTTTTAGTAATGTTGAAGAGTTTTACTGCTTATCAGGATTAGTGCAAGTTTCCTAATCTTATTAGTATCTTACTACACATTAGCCGTAGACGGATTTCCTGATGAGGAGTGCTACCAGAGTTCCTGGCAGTGAGAAGATTTATCAAACTACTGTCTTTATTCGGACGCGGCCCGTCATTAATTCATTAATCATTAATCGATATTAATCAATGTAGTCCTGTTTGGGCTGGAAGCTTTCGACTTCGGCCCGATATCACGTTCGACCACTGCTACACTTACGATGACCCACACTCTTTCATACTTTCTTCTTTGGTTCATTGTGGTCAAAATTCGTCGCAGCTATTCAATGCAGGCATATTCTCACATGCCCCAATCAAGCGGCAAGTAGCAATGGGACAGCCACAACTTGAAGTTGAACGCTAACTTAAAAGCTAGGAGACGATCTAAGGATTATGTACAACTGCAAGGTGCACCGATACGAATACAAGCTGATAAAGAAGGGATCCTCTTAATTAAAGCTAACATATTTCTACAGTTTGCACAAAAGAGAATAAATACTATTCGTTGAACCATACAGTGGAGTAAGCAAACAACCCTTAACTACTGTTTTTGCCACGATTGAATTGAATAATCATCGTCACCTAGTGTTCCGGTCGTGCTGATTTGGACTTCTGTCAGAAAGAAGAAAAATGTTGCGGTATATACGAACGCTAATGGCCAACAACTCGCTCTCGATGAGTACTGCGATCAAGATATTCTTTTACTACCTCGCGCCAGATTCGTGACATCGTTTCGTTGATGTTCTCCAGCTGCCTATCAAGTAGTGTACCTCTCTTCATCATATCTTGCATAAATGATTCTAGAGATCTGTTCGTCATTTTTATCTCTGAAAAAAGCGGGCACCACAATCTTCGCCAATTCAACCGGTGCTCCGTACTGGTGCCCTAGTGTGATATGTGAGCATACAAAATTCTTAATATAAAGAATGCATACCGAATCAGAAACTTGTATCTTTGCCATTATGTATGATTTAGAATCCCCGAGCTCGTCAATTACCACCTCCATGACAGTCTCAAGCAATTTTAGCGCAATTCTATCGATGGTATCAATAGACTTCTTGCAGGCAGTACGACGGGCTTCGTCCCAGCAGGCAGGCCAGACGTTCCATATCTCCTTCCACATGCAGTCCCGTATATCTTTCTGTTTCATTTGGTCTCGGGTTGCTTCTGCTACGGCCTTAGCGGACTCCAGTGCTCCTTGTTGTGCCGCATCCCAAGCCAAGTTGAACATTTTTTCGTTGTGCACCCTTGACACACTTTCGTAGCTGGACATCTTGCCTGCAAGGATATCCCTATTACCATCACTCTCTTTCCAGATTTGAGCAATTTCTTCTTCCCTGCTCTTTCTGACTTCCTCCTCTACCTCTTCTGCAACTTCTCTCGCCTTCTTTAAGCCTCCATGTAAAGCTGCATTCCATACTGCATAAAATTGTGCCGCTCTCTTCCCGAGAAATGAGAATCTTAGATTGGGATCATCTGCAAGCATTGATTCATCAACCTCTCCGAACCCCCCTGAAATGGCATCGAATATAGCTCCCCATAAAATGTTAATCACCTCCGCCTGTACTGCAGGCCCCACAATTTTGTGTAGTTCTTTAAGCCACAAATGCCTATCCATTAAAAAAGGCATGTTATGACGCTGAAGAACATTAGTGCAGAGTTCAATGGCACGTTTTTTGAGTACCTCAGATATGTGCTGTTTCAGTTGTGTTTTTAGGCCGAAGTGTAGCCGAGCACTGAACATTTGCCTCCAGGAAGTCTGCAGGACGCCAGTAGGCAAGGACCATGCAAGGTTAACCATAGGATGCATTCCTTTGTATATGTTTTCTATAGTCTGAGCTTTGTTGCGAAAGATGGTCACAGTTTCAACGACCAAATCCAGGAATAGAGTGACAGCTTCGTCAACAATGGTATTCGTCAACTGGTGTATATAGTGGTTTGCACGCTTTAAAAGTTGTTCCCGCAGAGGAATGACATACGGGAGACAGCACCTTGAGACCACCATGAGAATAGTCCAGGAGAAGAAGAAGCAATTATGTGCAAAGAGAGTATACATCTTGGCATCTCTGTCTTTTGATATTGCGAAGCAGGCTGACAAAACAACCTTGAGGTCGATCTTTCCATCCAAGCACAATTCGATCTCGTTGTTTGTTTGCAGCGCCCGAGTCAATGACTCTTGATCTGCAGCCAGATCACAGATGAGCTCGTCCTTCGTTTGTACTGGACGATTCTTCAGCACATCGATGTTTCGAGCAGGATCCTCTTCATTGAAGCGGTCTGGGTGGCGGTCCAAGCGATGGATAGTCTTGTCCTGCATGTAAAGCAGTAAAAATCTGTGGTGTACTCCCGAGGTGTCCTTTCGAATTTGCAATTTGTTTATCGCTGTCGCAGCGGGGTTATTGCCATGCAAGTGGTTGTACCAATCAAAAATAACATCCTCTCCCCATGCTTTAGAGGGAATTGGGAGGGTTAGGAGTGGATTATTGCGGTGAGTTGATAAAGAGGATAAACCAGGAAAAGACATAAATTCCTATGGAAATTCTCAGGGGGGTTTTATCTTCAACACAATATGTTAACTTGCCTTCAAGTTTATGCCAAAGCGGATTATGGGGGATCTGTCCTTGGAATCTCTGTGCTTAAATACCATGTCAGGAAGGCATTAGAAAAACTGACACTAAAGATGGCTAGCAAGGTGAGCAGCAGAGGAACATGTGCAAAACCACCGATCGTGAAGTTGGCTATAATGCGGGCATCTCAACCATACCTAAACGTGAGTGTAAGTCAACAACAAACGGCCTTAGCTCCAGTATACGTTTCAAAGAGTTTCAATACGTAAGCACAATATTACTATGGGCTGATCTAGTTTCTAGCTGAATATAAGGTTTGACTTGTGGAGTAGAATGATGAGCTCCACTGGTTATTCATGAGGACTGAAACCCAGAACCCTGTGGCACTAGAAAGAGGGTGAACCTGACAAAAATAATTTCATCCTGTTGATCACATTAAACGTTGGAACATAAAGAAGCTTTCGCGCAGCATGTACGAGGCCGATTAAATTAGAGAATGGGAAATAGCAAACACAATATGACTTGTGGGACCGTGATATACCTTATGGGTCTAACGTCTAACCCCGATCAACTTAGCGATTGAGCTGAGTAGGGACGAATCAAACTCCAAAAAACATGAGAGCCTACCTGAGGTAGACCTGCTCGAGCTAGTAGAGAACGGTTTCATCGTGTCTAACATATTAAACTCCACCCTTGAGGATTCTACCAGATCCTGCCAAATGTTTGCTGAAATGTTGTGGCATACAAACGTCCAAAAAAGGATCGACGGCTTGACTCCAGGTGACATATGCTACTACTCTATGTACAAGCCCGATTTTCAGCTAAAGATCATTGCAAATCGATAGCACCAGAATTTTCATTCATCTTTTATTTGTGATTGGAGGGGAGTATGCCAATATTTTAGATGATGGTTTTCCAAACCTGAACATTGAAACACTTTCCGATTACGAGGCCGGAGTTTACGGAGGACTCGTCCTTACTAAACTCAAGCTGGCTGGTTTTCAACATATATCCTCATTTGGTGAATCACATGTTCAACATCTCTTAGAAATCCATACCGAAGAGCATCGGCACTTTTCATGCCGAGTCTGGAATGTACTTGCCATGGTTCAGATGTTAATTTTCATGCATCTGGAAAACAAATAATTAGCAAAAAATACAGTAACATGATAGAAAGTATCTCTCAACTAGGTAGGTACAATTGTGAGAACAGCTCCTATACCTTCCATTATTACAGGGGTATTGCAATTCAT
>JBANRG010000098.1:0-181506 GCA_037954225.1 Stygiomarasmius scandens | reverse complement strand
TCCGGTAACTGTTCTCCAAAGAAGCCCTAATTCTGATGCCTTGAAATTGAGGCTTGGATGTTCGAAGCCAAAGACTCGGCGGGCGAAGCTGAAAAGGGTCTGCCCTTGATCTCGGACGACGGCTTTTTCGTGGTTATGTTCGAAGCCGAAGAATTACTGGTCGAAGCTGAGGAAGGTCTGACCTTAGTCCCGGACGAGGGCTTTTCTGTGTTCCCCTTTCGTAGGGATGCGGGCCCGGTAACGTTCGAAGCCGAAGACTTGGGGTCGAAGCTGAAGAAGGTTGTTTTGCCCGTTCTGTAGGGATGCAGGCCTCGCAGTAGTCTTTGCAATGGCGGGTTTCGAAGTCGCAGGCTTCCCTTTCGGGACATGTTTGCCACAGCTCCTTTAATCTTGCTAGCTGCGCGAGTCGTCACCCTAGCTGAATCAGCCTCGTGCCCAGAGTCCGATGCAGTGCTTCGAAGCTTCTTAGCTTTAGGAGGCATGGAAGATGGACAGAAAGTAGAAAAAAAAGAAAGTAAGAAAGTAGAAAGTAAGTAGGAGTTGCAACGTGACAGCGAATTCGAACTTGAAATAGTGACAAACAAAAAACTAGTAAGCGTCGTTAAACATGTTCAGATCCGCAAGGACTTCTCGAGCCATCGACAACCTTTTCTCTATCAAATCTCCACATAACTGATAGTGCACAAGAGTAGTTTTTACCGTACTGCTCCTAAATCGATTAAACATTTAAGATGCCATAACATGTGTATACCGCAATCATGGGCATTGATCTGAGTCGGAGTCTATTTCAGTAAGTCAGTGAGCCGCGTAAAATAGTGAGAAGCCCAGTACCGGTGCGTATATGTCATAAGTCCAATTTGACTCAAGGTCTGAGAGGTCAATGGTTTGTCCACGGTATTCTCCCAACCGTTCTGTCAGCCACATAAGTGCCTATTTTAGACTTAGCAACCTGATGCAGCAAATGAGAGGCTGGAGCTTCTACTTACTATCATAAGTGAAGCGCGGCTTGATTCAAGAGGGTTATTCACTTTACTTTCAATGCTGTCATGAATTGCAATTTTTTTCCTGTTGAAATCGATGACGGCGGAGTACCAGTGTACGTTTGACTCGTTTATCAGAATATGGACATAGCTCCAGTCCTGTATATTGAGCTTTATCTAATAATAATAAGAGTCAGTAATACGCATTTCGTGGGCTCAAAAATCACTGACAATTCTCTTCTTTATCCACTTTTGTAGCTGTCCCAAACGCTGAGGATCTTCGAATTCGCTATCTCCAATTGCTTGTGAACACGTTCTTGAAAGGAACAGAAATTTTGGAGCAAAGAAAGTGGTCATGCCAAGAGTTTCTGGACTGTTGCCGCACCATTTTTCAATGAAATAGTTCACAACCTCGTCGTTAAGCCACAATCCTGGCCTCAGACACTTGAAGTGCGAAAGACGCAAGTCAAGTGAGCGCAGTTTGCAAAGCCGGTCAAATTCTGGTTCCGAGACCTGATAATTGGGGTCAAACTGCTAGCTTGATAATTTCTTGCAAACTCGAATCCACCTTGGACATGAGCTTTTGGAGCTCGGATGTATGTTGAACCCACGCCTTCTGGACAGTCATTTCACAAAGAAAAAAGCCCACGTGATTGTGATATCAAGCTCGATAGGAGAACAGAATCTATTATACAACCCATCCGTCTTCCAGCCCCATGCCCTGGCTCCCTCTACGCAATTAATACCTGGAAAGAACGTGTTCCAAAAACATGAAAAAAACGACCAAAACCAGATATTTCCCTCCCAGTGAGCTGGAATTAGTAATACGCCAAAAGTCGAACCGTATATGCCCTCAGGCCTTGTTCGCTCAAGTAACCCTAAGTTCTATATTCAGAGCTGAGAAAAACTAGTACGTGTTTCGTGACCGTTTCCGGGATCGAGGTTGCACCGCAGGCTCTTCCAGTAATGGTCCTCCTTCTGGCAGGTCATCTTCTGGAAAAGAAGTGAATAAAACGTCTCCCAATTCCGAACCTACTCTTACCTCCGGCGCTTGGAGCATACGCCAAATAACATGCCCTCAACTTTGTCTCCACCTTGTCACAAATACCCTCCCGTCCTGCCTTTTCTTCATCAGAAAAGAATCTAACGGAAACGTCTTCTTCTAGATATTCTATCCACGGGACAAGAGAATCTGCTTCAGGGAATTCTTTCCAGCCTTGACAAAAGTACACATCTTCGCCAAAATCTTTTTTCAACGCTTCCTGAAAAGCTAACGCGGAAACAGTCTCGATTCCAGCCTTAGAAGCATTCAAGAGGTGATTGTGCAAAGCCCTGGCTTGTTGTCCAAGCAGCCTCTTCCTATACATCGGCAGAACAACCGTTGCTTGCAGGTTAGCGTCGGGGCTCCTAGGAACAAGCTCGACTTCTCTCTCAAGCCAGGCTACAATTCTATAGGCATAGTATCCAGATAATCCGATGCTTTTGGTATCCTCTTTTGACAGCAGCCCGCTGTAATGTTCCCTAAAGATGATACTACCGAACTCCACAAGGTTTATCAGACAAAATAGGTCATTTAACCCCTCTAAACAGCCTATGTCAGGGAGATGGGGAATGGATTGCCTTGATTTGCAGAGCTGCACATAGTCCTCATCGCCTTCCATGGTTTTGCATATAAAGGCGAGAAGGTAGAGCAGTAGGCGATGATGTTCCAGGTGTTCTCGATCGGTGACATGCTTTCCCGAACGAAGCAATGGTAGATTCCGAAACAGGAATCACGGAGAGTTGACGAGCAGTAGAAATGAGATCCAAAGCAGATGGATGGTGACATGGTTATTATAAAATGAGGCGTGTTTGGTCTCATCAACCGGAGGAAATGTCAGAACGGTCTAAAACGCAGTACGTGCTTACAAAGTGTTTCCAGGAATTAATTTCAAGGCAACAATTCTCCACTTGTCGTCGTCCTGCACTCCATTATTCCTCGTCTCTTCATCCTGATTCATCCATGGAGTGCAACACTTAGAAAATGTCAAAGTGGATCCGAAATGACTGAAGTCCATGTCCTTTGGTAAAGCTAACAGCCAATATCTTTCACCTGAAAGTATTGAACAGGCTGTAGCAAAACCCGCAGTATCGATGCGGCACTTGTGAAGAGCATCAGCGGAGGCGCACAACCCCCATCTCATTACTGGAAAAGGGTATGCATCCAACCAGTTTCTGAGCACCTGAAACAACGCATGAACATCCGAGGCCAATCCCCTCGGAAAAAATTTATCACTAGAGACAGCGGGAAAGTCCTGAAGATTCAAAATTCTGCCACTACGTCCTCTCTCAGCTTCAGCAAGAACTTCCGATAAGGTTGCCCGGCAATGTTTGGCATTCAAGGTGGATTGGTCTGGAACTATTAGATTAATCCAAGCTCATCGGTTGGAATCGACCATACCTTGGGCATTACGAAGATGGTGTAGGTTGCCTAACTGGCTTAGCTCTTCCTTTGTGAAAAGACTCTTGCCGCTCTTCAAGGAGTAACCTGGGGTGTCTCGTAACACTATATGGCTTCGAGCTAGCAATCGCTGTTTCTCGGCATCAGAATAACTTTCATACTGCGCGTGAGAGAGTGAGAATATGAAGCATTTTCTGTTTTTTTCCGCCTGGTCTGCATCTTCGAGCGATTGCGCACAGACAAATTGTCCGCGGTCATGTTCCACACGCTCGAGCAAATTCTTGACATATCTGATATATTTCGTTACCTGGAAATGAGTGAAATCAGCAAAACAAAAGAATAATACTAATAACACTGCCTACGTGGAAAGCGGGTCGATAGTCCTCTGGCGTACCATTCAGGTCATATACAGGCGGCATAGTATGCGGAGTTGTAAATCGCTGTTTAGAAGTATGCTTCAGAAAAGACCGGTTGCAGCCTAAAAGAAGAAAGATACCCCAGGTCTGTCACTTGATTCGAAACGAGGTGACCGCGACTGAGAATTTTTGACTATGAACCAATGACACATGACAACTGAGCTGCACGTACATTCAACGTCCACGCGTCCTCGATTTTCTGTATCCCCTCAGCGTCGGGCAAGATATGATACTGATTGAGGAAAGAAGACGAAAGAGTCGATGACGTGTTCGAGCGGGATCCTGTATTACTCCGCTTACGCTTCCTCTGTTGAGAGGCCTCCATATTTTCCTCACTCTCAATACCATTTCCTGTCTCTATCACCTTTCTCCTGCTGCTGTCCTCGTCATACTGCTCCCCTACAGGCCGCTCGTCGTCTCTCGCAGTCTTTCTCCCTTTCTGTGTTTCCTTGTTGTCATCTTCAGACTGCTCCCTATCGTCATCTTCAGAACCTTCAGACTGCTGTCCACCTTCAGAACCTTCAGACTGTTCTCCATCTTGCTCCTCATCGTCTCTCACAGTCTTTATCAGTTTCTTTTCATGGCCTTCTTTCTCGCCATCCTCATCCTGCTCGCCATCCTCCTTGTCCTCCTGCTCATCATCCCTGTTCTTGTCCTGGTCCTGCTCATCGTCCCCGTTCTTGTCCTGGTCCTGGTCCTGGTCATCATCCTGGTTGTCATCCCGCCGACAAATAATTTGGCTGTCTTGACGTTGTTCATTCTTATCACCTCTTCTACTGTCTTGGTCGTTCTCCTGAAGTATTGGATCTCCGGCTTTCCACTCATACCCGTTGCTTTCTTCATCCTGATCGGTCTCATCATCTTCACTCCAATGTCGTCCGCCCGGTCCCTCTCCATTGACGTTGTCCTGAGGATATAGGCGGGAATCGTCATCAAATGCATCGGAGGTTATTGTATCTAAGACGTGTATTGTCAATACCAGAGAATGATTAGAAAAGAATTTGCCCACCTAATTTAAAAAAGTCTACACCAACCTCCCTGCATGCTGCATCGTGACGCCTGAGGATGTTACCTTTCGCCTGTATTATTGCATCTCAAATACCAAAATTTTCCAGAGCACAACGCCAAAGAAGCTCCTTAATGCACATCTGAAAATCCCGCAGACACAACGGAAGGTCATTGCCAAGCGCTTCAAAAAGCTGGAAGAACAGATTCAGTTCCTACAACTGTATTCTTTATGCGGAGAGTCTTACGGAGAACAGCAATGGCCTAGTAGGTGTGCTTTTTGCGTAAAGCTTTGTGTCCGTTAACAAGAGCGCGAAACTTCCAAACAATGCTAAATGTAGAGGAGAGCATAGATTTGCTTGTCTGTACTTCACCAACATGTTGTTCGCTCGATATTCGGGTTGGGCTGGCAACACATATTTATCTTTCAAGACTTCTTCTCCACTGACACTGTCTTCTAAATAAGTCCCCTAGAAATTGAAGAGTGAGTTTTATTGTGGAAGATGTCTAATTTGACGCACATTGATAGCCCAATGCAAATGGAACGCTGCCAATGTGAAATTGGAAATCATGACGTTAGCTTTGGAGTCTAATATCCCATTACCAGCCGCCTGTAAAAGTTTGATACCGCAAGGGTCTGGATGGTTTGCGACTCGCGCTTCGAATTGGTCATGGAAAGGTGTATCTTGTTCAGTTTCAGTACAGAACTTGATCATATACTCCTCTCTGACAAGAGAATGCCAACCTTCCGGTCTGGACGACTTGGGACATAGTTTTGCGAAGCCAGGCTTAGAGTACGTGTGAGCTGATTTTTGAACTATCGGATGTACTCACCAAAGCGCCTTGCTTCTCTTTGCTGAAGAACTTTTGTGTCATTCCCACATTGCTGGAGGGAAAAACATTGACAGAGCCAGTGGCACTAGCTCGGGCTGCCGGAGATAACTTGTAGGAATAGACGTCGATAACTCGAAGACCCAATATAACTGGCCAGATTGCTTTCGAAGTTGCGTTGCTGAATTTATGTGTGCTTTCTGTTGCGAACGCTCTGCCCTGCGTTTGGATAAGATACTTGCAATGACCCTCTAGCTTTTGCACTAGTCGCTTTAGGATATATTTCATTAGATTAGCCAAACTTGAAATAGATAAAAACATACTTCGAGCGGTGTGCCGGCCGTCACCACTTTCAGAGTTGCCCAACTCTGTCCAGCAATATTGGTTTCGAATGGGAGGGTTTCTAAACACTTCATGTCGGAAGGGTTAATATTGTCATCGGGAGAGACGAAGAACGTGTGGGATTCCATTCCACTAGTTGAACGCGTTGGCGCGGTACAGAATAAGAATGTGACCTTCGCGAGCATGAATGTGACACCGAGGTTATAATGTCACAGATTTACCTTGAGTCCCCATGAGCTGAAGTATGGCCAACTGTAGCGTAGTTGGTCTTGATAATCTTCACAACGTTAGTCTAATTGGTTGACAACTGATTCATGCAGAAATTTTTTGAGAAGTGAGTATGTAGTATATATGCTATGTAATGATGTTCCTGTCCTACGTCGTATATAAATAAGTCCACCATGAGTCCCCTCCTTCCAGGCTGCCTAACGCATCTATAAATTAGATTAGTATCAAGTTGTAAGTTCGCAAAGCAGCGAATCCATACCGTTGGCCTGGAGCCGGTGGAATTCCTGCAGAAGGCGAGAGACGCTATGACCTTTGCTCGAAGTGTGCGAAATCAAATTCTTCAACGCTTTGCGTTTTTGGTACATAAGATCAGGTTTCGCTTTATTAGCTGCTCTTATATCATCAAGCGTTCGAGGGAACAGACAGCTATCCCCGCTAAGCATTTCCAAGACGACCTTGCAAGCGGAATATGTGTCGAGGTGGTAGGGATTGATGGGCATACTGTTTAAGGACGATAGCTCGAACGAACCAATGATATAGGAAGGCGACTTAACATGTTGAAACTCCGATTTCTCCCATTTTGCCATGTGATCCGTAACATGTCGAGAAAATTGAAAACCAGATAATTTGACCCTGCCGTCTTGCAATTTCAAGCAAGACGGATCCAGACCAAGATGAACAATGTCGATGGAATGCAAAAACTCCACACACTCCAAGAACTGGAGAGCATATTTTACGTCATTTTCCATCGACTCGATGTCGAGGTCACCAACCGGTGAGCCTCCTTTGCCAGGGACGATGCAGTACGAAGACGATCCTGGATAATGTTCTAGCAGCTGAATGACTCCACCTTCGTCTTGGTAAAGCTTCAAAAATGGAATCAGTATGACCGCGCGAGTATGTTAATTATTGGAACACACTTTCATACTCCCTGAACGCGGAGTGTCTAATCGGTCATCCGAATCCGACACATCCACTAACTCTGGTTCGTCCCTAGACTCTGATACATCTAGTATTGAGACTGCTGAGGAGGAAGACTCTGGCGGGGACGAAGCCTCGGACAAGATTGGGCTGAGAGAGGTGCTTTCTACGGGCGACGTCGACGAATTATCGCAGGTGAGAAATGTTTTCATGGTGATGTTTCTTCTTGAACCTGTAATTGCAATACCGAAACCAGTAGTCTGAGGAGCGTCTCCGGAACGTGAAGTTCTTTTGTTTGTTTCCGGGTTGTTCTGGTCCTCTCGGGGTCGTTTCTTGCCCTTTGCATTGCCAGAACCACCGCCAGAACCACCGCTAGGTCCACTCCCAGAACCACCACTAGAACCACTCCCAGAACCACTCCCAGAACCACCGCCAGAACCACCGCCAGAACCATACTGGCGTAACTCCGTCATCGCTTGCTTCATATCTTGCAGCGTAAGCATATCTCTGGTCTTCCATTCGTCGGCAAGGTTAGCTAGCATAGTGAACAGGCGATAGATGTCTGCTTCGTTACTGTACGAGAATTTTTCACGCGTTAAAACGACATCTCCGCCTTTTGCGAGGTAGCCCCAAAAAACAGTCAAGTCCAAGTTGTCGTGAACAAAAATCGAGGTCATAATGAAGGGAGCGTCGCCGAGCGTTTTGGAATAGAGGTATTGGCCTATTTTGGTAAATGCCACGGTGTAGACTATCATCCTGGTGCAATCACTCTCACTAAGATTGGAGTCGACCTCACCAAGAAGAAAAGGTGGCCGACCACAGAAGAAGTCGGGATGAGGGCTCCACTCTTTGCCTCCTTCTCCTTCTCCACCTCCTTCTCGGCATACCAAACTAATTTGTACTGCCTGGTTTCTTTATTCATCATTTGGATGCTGTATGCAGATACATAAAGGAAAATACTCACTGTCCATAATTAAGCTGGAAACCTTGATCGAATGGGATAGTACAAAAGAGTGGTACGATCAAATCCGAAAGTGCATCGGTAGCGCGAAGTGAGGACGATTGGAACGCCCCGAACTTTCTTGAATTATCGACAGTCGAGTGTTTGGAGCCCTCTGGGCGTTTGTAGTGAAACCCTGCCTTCAGGCTTCGAGTAGCAACAAGATGCGCAAAACTTGACAACTCAAGCGCGCAAACAGGATGGTATTTGTTGGGATTGTCGGAGCTCTCGTCAAAGAGTGTGTGGAAGAGATTTAGACCTAGATGCTGCTTGATAGCGTCCAAGTCAACGAAGGATTTTTCGACCTGCCGAAAGATGGTTTTAGCTATAATCTCAACAGAAGAGGACAGAACTACCTCTGATGCTCGAAGAAGTCTTGGTCGACATAGGTGTGACCTATATGTGGTAATCGCTTCGAGCACCTTCACATCTTTGTCGTCTGCAGAGGTGGATTCAATGTATCTGAATGCATGGTGTGCAGACAACCGTTTGAGATCCTCAGGACCTATGCCTGCATTGGCTGGCTTCATGAAGAGGGCTTCAGCAGCTATCTGAATAAGAGCTGGACAGTCAGGTTCAGCTTACAAACAACAATAAAAAGATTTGTCCACCTACGAACAACAATTGTCCAGAAGGATTCTAATTGCACACTCTTTGAGGTGAATGCATAGCGGTAGGCTCCACTGAGTTCTTGATCTGCTTCGGGCAAGACCTTGTCGAGACGGGTGTTAGGGTTCATGGTGATATCATCAATTTTGCGACATCTGGCCAATGAATCAAGGATGACATTGCCCTCATCGTCACAGCGGACGGGTGGGTCCATGCGTACGAGTCGTAAATGGTGGAAGCCCAGCGTGGCGTTACCCATGAACTTCCGCAAAGAAGGAGGGCTCGCATCCTTGTCGTTAGCCAGCGTGTGCAAGGTATTATACCATGTAGACGTTTTCTGATAGACCAGATAGCCTGTAGGAAGAGACTGCGACAAGGATGGACAAGGTTCTTCTATCAGTTCGGGCGGTATCCAGATATATGAAAGTTGCAGGTATTCGATGACGGTGTCTTCGTCCATAGGGTAGGGTATTGTCAATGTCTAGAACAAGGCGGTCTATTTGCCAGTGCTTGCTTGTTTCTTTGTCAGTGCTTGTTTCAAAAGCTATTCCATAAGATGGGAGTTCGATCCCTGGCCTTGACAACCTTTGACAGCTTTTGCTCCGGCCTTGACAGCTTCTTCTCTGCTTTCTTTGTCTCGAACACGTCCAAGTTTGAGCCTTGAGTAATTTTCAGTCTTCGGTCAGAAACGCGTCCGAAGACCAATTGAGCTTGATCTAGACCCCTGTCTTGAGTGGAAGGTTACGCTGAAAAAGACAGGCTCGCGGATAAAGGGGAAATACATAGCTGCCACCTGCAACATCTCAATATATGGGGCTCCAGGGTTCAACATAGTTGGGGGTTCAGAAGGCAAATGTCTGCTACCCTTGGTCCAAGTGAGCACAGCCGCTTTTCCAAAGTCGCAATCGCACCCGACCGTTAGAAAGAAGACAGTGAAATTCACTGACCTCGAATTCATTGAGCCATGATTGAGTATAGTAGATAAGTACGTCTTCAGTACAAAGACTTTGTGACAATCACACTGTGACTTTTTGTTCACCGAGGTGAACGTCGGACTGAAATGGTATATCTTATCTTGTGACAATCATGCTGTGACTTTTCATTCACCATGTTAAGAAAGGGCTGAGTGGACTTAGACTTATAGCAGCACACGAAGGTGGGGAGTAAGGAAGAAGTGATCGTACATCACTCTGTCCTCAAGTATAAATAGTATTGAGTTAAATGAAGTAAATAAGTAACTACAAGTAATATAAAGTTATGACATATGATCCATATGACCTTATGTCGACAGTTTGATCGTAGTCAGGAATAAAATATTCCAACACTCCCCTTCAAGCGTGAATCCGTAGTTCTTTGGAGAAACGCTTGATCTTGTCGGCAGAAAGTGCCTTTGTAAGCATATCAGCAAGTTGATCGTGAGTGGATACATGTTTAACTTTTATGTATCGTTGCTTTATGCAATCAGTTATAAAGTTCTTGCGAATTTCAAAGTGTTTAGTTCTTTGAGTATGTTGTTCATCAGGAGAACGGATAATTGCTAAAGTTGATTCACTATCCGTGTTAATGAGTACGGGTTCCTGATTTTCTTTTAGTATTTCAGATATGAAGCCTTTTAAGTAAATGACTTCTTGAGAGGCGAAAGCGAGTGCGCTAAGTTCAGCCTCTGTACTTGATAAAGTTACAAGTGATCCTCGCTTACTTGACCAAGAGATAAGCGATTCGGAGAATTTAAATACATAGCCCATTATTGGTTTATTGCCATACGTTGACATACCATCAGAGTCAGCATATCCGTAAGTTGCAGTAACGTTAAGGCTCCCTAGGTTGAGCCAGTAGTTGCAAGTTCCTTTTAAGTATAAGTAACATTGTTTAGCTGCAGCATAATGTTCTTCACTTGGATCGTTAAGGTACCTTGCTAGTTGACCAGTGCAGTATGCAATATCTGGTCTAGTGCAGTCAGCGACATATCGTAGTCCACCAACTAGTGACATAAAGTGTTTTGTTGAAGCAGCGTCCCGCTTCGGTTCGTTCTCGGGTCTAGGACTAAGATTTTGCCCAGGTAACATGGGTGTACGGCGTGCATGTAATTGGTCAAAGTTGTATCGTTTGAGGATATTCTCAATATAATGTTTCTGACGGAGTTGAATAATATGGTTATTCCTATCTCGTTGAATTTCCATACCGAGAATCCAGTGGATTTCTCCACCGTCAGTAACTTGTACATGTTGACTTAAAGCATTTACAAATGCTTGTGTAGTATTTGAGTTGATAGTACATAGAGTAATGTCGTCTACATGACATGATAATATTAGAATGAGTTTATTTTCGTGATATCGATAAAAAACAGCATTATCGTAAGTAGACTTTGTAAGTCCTAGTGCTTTAATAAGGATATCACATAGTTTTTCATACCATCGACGACCGGCTTGTTTAAGGCCATAAAGTGTTTTTCGTAGTTTAAGTACATATCCTTCAGGTAAATTAGGTAGTAAGTTTCCTGGAGGGGGACGAAGGTATAGTGTTTCCTCGTCAGTAACGTTGCCATATAGATATGCAGATTTGATATCTAATTGTGATATTTCGAAATCAAGTGTTGCTGCAAGAGCTAGTATAAATCGAGTAGAACTCATGCGAGCAACTGGAGCAAAGACATCATTAGCGTAAAAATCGATGCCTTCACGTTGACTGAAGCCTTGTGCTACCAGTCTTGATTTTAACTTGATTTCTTTAGCAAGTTCATACTTAGTTTTGTAGACAAATCTGGAACCAATAATGTTTGCATCAGGAGGAGGTTTAACATACTCCCAGGTTCCAAGATTTTCTAATGAGTTGAGTTCGGCTTTCATGGAATCAAACCATGAGTCGCGTAGTGGATGTTTCAGTACATCGTTGTAGGTAATTGGGTCGCCAACATTGTCAGCATAGTAAACATTAAATTCTGTCAAGAAAAATGCAATGTTTTGTTCGACTTCATCATAGAGTAAACCTCGGGCTTCACGGATCCTTGCAGATCGCCTTGGGCCTGTTGGTTCAGTAGTTTCGTTTGAGTCGACGTCCATAGGTTCAGGTTCGTGTTCCTGAGGTGGTTGTTGTTCAGTTATGGATTCGTCTTCAGTTTGTAGTGGTTGTTGATTAGGGGTATTCAACTCCCCTTCAATTTGCGAAGTGTTTGTAAGAAACCGCAAATTGCGTTCTACTCCAATTCTGGTTCCAAAGTATACATAATGACCCTTTGAATGGTCATCTAAGCCTAACCAAACTCCTCGTTTGCCTTTGGGAGTTAGTTTGCTTTTTCTTGCTTCGTCGTATACAATGCAAGGTATACCAAAGCTGTGTAGGTTGTCTAAATTTGCGTTTACACCATAACGCTTAAAGTAAGGAGTTTGTTGTTTTAATGCAGTTTTTGGTGTTCGATTAAGTATGTATATAGCATAGAGGGCTGCATACCACCATAAACGATTGGGTAGCTTTGCAGTATGTAAGTTTACTCGTATCAAGTTCATAATATGCTGATGTATGTTTTCAGCAACTCCATTTTGTTGAGGTGTGTCGTGTACAGTATACCTCGGTTTTGTTCCTTGTGCTTTCAAATAGTTTTTGAATGCGCCTGATGTGAATACTGCATCATTGTCAGATTGTAAAAACTTTACTTTGATGCCGTATTGAGTAAATAGTTCTGTTGTGAAAGTAACCCATTGTGCATAGGCTTCGTCTTTTGTTTTAAGTGGTGCTAAGAATAACCAGCGTGTACAATCGTCAACGATGGTTAACCAGTATTTAAAGCCTTCAATAGAGGCTGTTTGAAGTGGACCAAATATATCAATATGAAAATGATCGCCAAAGTTTTTAGCTAGTTCCGAAGTGCGTTGTTTCGGAATTGTGTTTCGATGTATATTATTGACGACACAGTCCTCACATTGAGTTTCAGTCCAATCATCAATATCGGTTGTAATAATAGATTTGTCAGTTTTTAGTAAAGTTTTTAAATTTGTGTAGCTCATATGACCTATTTGTTTGTGAAGTTCAAATAAACTTAGACTCGCGATGTCATCACTCAATTTTTTAGTTGTTAAAGAATATAATTTGGCGCTCTCGTGTATTACGCCAGTAAAATTGTCCTTGTCGTTACGTATGGTACATGTATGATTGTAAAAGGTAAAACTATAGTCCGCTTTCTGAGAAATACTAATCAAAGTAAACGGTAGTTTTGAGTTGTAGTAGACGTTTTTAAGAGTGATTGTTGAAGACTTACTATCGTCCTTCCCGACCTCTACCCGCATATCGCCTGCTAATCAAAGTTCTAGTTGTTCTGAGTTAGCAACAGTTAAAGTGATAGCAGGCGTAGTGTGAATGTTAAAAAGTAAATTAAGATATGGTGTACAGTGTATTGTAGCACCAGAGTCAATAATATGCGTTTGATCTTGGTCAGAGATCGCAGTAAAGGCAGGAAGAGAAATATGATGACTCACGACAGTTTCAGAGTCTTGCATTTCGACGTCGCCAGAGGAGATAGCCTGGACCCAGTCGAGTTGGGCGCTAGAAGAAACTTCTTCGATTCTAGTGGAAGAAGTCGACGTTGAAGGGCCGGCAACTGCTACGGATGCGGATTCCTTAGTTACACTCTTGTTCTGGCGAGTGATTCCCTTCTTCTTCATAGCAGCTTTGGACTTTTCGGTCCAGGGCTTAGGGCAAGTTGGGGTCGTATGACCCGTCTTGTTGCAGTTAAAGCACTTCCGTTTATCCGAATCAGAAGGCTTTTTGTTCGAGTAAGGAGCAGCCGCGTTGGCACGTGCTTCCTTTGTCTTCTCGGATCTGTCAACGCCCTTGTCACCAGATCCTTTTCCTCCCTTCTTGTGGGAAGAGGTCGACGATGAGTTGGTACGAGAGTGAATAGCTCGGTAGCTATTGAATTCGTTTCAGAGTTCATCAACCAGGGTCTCTGGGACAAAGATAGCAGCTTCCCCTGATTTGGTAGCAGCTTTCACGGATGCTTCGTATGCAGTACGTACGTGATGGTACTGCGGGGGAATAATGCCAACGAGGGCGGAGTAGAAAACTTGTTGGGAAGCATCAATATCCTTCGCCTTGATGGAGGCAAAGAGATCGGTGGCTTCATCAAGAAGTTTGTCGAATTCCCAGACGGGTCTTCGAAGGTTGAATAGTCTCCATAACTCATTTGAGTCGTGGACGGTAGTTTGGGGGTCAAAGCGGGCTTTTAGTTTATTGATAAGTTTGATCCCGTCTCTTTCGTCGAGGTAGTGGATCATTATCTTGTCGTCGATTTTACCTGTTATGACGTTCAAACAGGCATGTTTGACAGTATTTCCCGGAGGGAGCCCAGAGCTTTTGTAGTGTTGGTAGCGGATTACATTTATCGCAGCCTGAACACGAAAAAGCCATATTTTCCAGTTATCTTTGCCCGTGAGAGTGGTCACAGAGTCAAAGGCTTTGTTGATGTCAGTTAAGGACATCACATAGTTGGGGTTAGTTGGACCTTCAGACCTAACGTTAGACGACGAAATAGAATGACCGTCGTCAGAAGGAGGATTCGCAGGAGGGGCAGAAGTATTCTGCACTGGAGTGGGAGGAGCAGGAGTAGGAACAGCAGCAGGAGCAGGAGAAGGGGCAGGGCCTTCGGGGTTCTGAGTAGAAGTTTCAGGTTCACCAGTTTGGGACATATCGAAGATAGGTGATAGTGGGAGAGCAAGGGGTGATAGGATCTGTGGTTGTGGTTGGGAAGTAGATGATACTGGTGGAGTATGAGTTTGGGTAGGGGTTTGAGTTCCTGAGGCAGGAGTACGAGATCGACGACTAGAAGGTAGTGAAGTAGATCGACGAGTAGGAGGTAGTGAGATATCTGGAGCAGGACCTTGGGATCGTGTGTGACGATCAGTCATATACTAGTTTTTTGGAATCAAGAGAGAACACAAGTAGTGGCCAAGTTATATCAAGTTTATAGTGGGTAGCCGGGGCCCATAACCTGTTAAGAAAGGGCTGAGTGGACTTAGACTTATAGCAGCACACGAAGGTGGGGAGTAAGGAAGAAGTGATCGTACATCACTCTGTCCTCAAGTATAAATAGTATTGAGTTAAATGAAGTAAATAAGTAACTACAAGTAATATAAAGTTATGACATATGATCCATATGACCTTATGTCGACAGTTTGATCGTAGTCAGGAATAAAATATTCCAACACACCGAGGTGAACATCGAACTAAAATGGTATATCTGATATCTTATCTCATGGAATTCCAACTTCAAGCTGTCTGGGAAAAGTTGCCATTTTCTTTGCGCCTGAAATGTCATCACAGACTCAACGACTCAAATTACACCAAAAATGCTCCCAGTTTCTACGGGAAATCTCGTTGTCGTTGCAAAACGGTGTTCCGATGCACATTCAAGCAGGCATTCAACGCCTCGAAATCCTAGAAGCTGCTTTGGAGAGGGTGGATGTATGACTCTGGGCTCTCCTTGCTTGAGATGGTTAGTCACTAAAGTCTTTGAAGGCCTCCCACTGCGAAGACGAATCTGTTGTAAATGAAGACTTGGGAGAATTCAGCGAGAAGATGGAAACCTTGAAAACAATCAAAGAGGTGATGGGAATATTGTAAAATCATCATCAAGGACATGCATAATCTAACACATCTATTCTAATGCAGAGACATAGGTTACCTCCCGAAATCTTCGACGTTATCTTTCGATTTCTCTGGAGAGAAGGTGATTGGAGATCTAGAGGAAAGCTCAAGCTTTTCAGAAACTCTTTGGGACCGTGGGTTCTAAAGTATATGTATCGAGAATTCGGCGTCGCAAGCCAACTCGATCTTGATGAGCTATTTCTACGTCTGCACGAACCAACCTTCACAGATTCGCTGAAGATCTTGGATCTGGCTCTTCCGCCTATTTCCAAACCAGATTTGGACCAAGTACGCTTTGAGATTGGGATAACGGGAGACTCGGAAGAGTTGGAAGAAATTTCGAGCCCTACCCTTCCTATGCAAGATCGCGAAATAGAGCAGGTCGCTTGCACTTTCAAAGCGGTATTGCAAAAGCTCCCGGTACTTAGGGGATTGCGTCTCCACGTAGAGGATCCTGATGATGAGTTCGTGGATCAAATGCGGTATCAATTGTCCGCATTGTGGGCACTGGAACTCGAGGGGTCTAGGCTGCCAGTGCATGTCTTTTATGAGGTATTAAAGCACCTGAATCCTTGCCTGCACTTTTTAAACTTGCTAGGTGTTACTTTAACGCCTTATACTATGCTTTTCCATCCCCTCCTAATCCGCTGCCGGCATTTGGTGGCATCTACTTCCATGTTGAATAAGATATGTTGCATGGGCTTGGGGACATTTCAAGGGCTCCACATCCTTGAAATTGTTCTGGATGTTTCAACGTACGCTTTCCGGCCGGATGAACTCACTGACGAGGATCGCAAGAAATATTTCAAGTGGTGGGATGAGACGGCATCTAAGGTTGAAAACCTTTCCATTCTCTTTACGCCGAACGCCTTCTGTCAAGTTATTTCGGAGTCACCAGCCTTGTGCACGAGGCTGACTTTACAGCTCGATTGCCGTTCCGCACAAGTTTACGGCACGTCCCGGATTCTCGCAGCACTGGTTGAGTTTTTAAAGTCGACGGAAACACCTAATTTGGTGGTCCTCGTCATCGTTTTGGCCAACGTCAGCTTCTCTGCGCGTTTTCCTTGGGACGCATTCCGCGACTTGTTCCCTGAGATAGTTCGTCGTCCATCTTTGAAGCATCTCGAGCTACATATCAGCTTTTGTCAGTATGCCGAAGATCACGATAATTTCTCATACCTTTCCAATGATTTTATCCAGTGCCTATGGTCTTCTTCTTTCGAGTGTAACGAACCTTTACCTATGTCCTTACGTTGTATTCTGTCTTGTGAAAGGTTCGTCTTTTACTTCCTTTGGTAATTGATAAAAGCTCTGAAACGCACTTAGCCTGTTTTCAGAAGGTTATTTATCAACGTCTCTATACGATTGGTGTCAACCTGATGGTCTTTAGTATGACTACCTCGTGAAGAGAACTTTTGACACCGTTGAATTGGACTTCTTTCTTCTTTTTTTATTTTATTTTATCTCCTTCTGCGCCTTACAGCTGCATGCTTTTTGTGTTTGCTTTTCTGGTGTTTGTGTATCATGCTACTATTGTTACTATATATAACGTCATCTGAACATGCTCACTTCCCACATCTCGGAAACAAAGCCTTCCAGTGTTCAGGCTGATATCGAGTCTTCACACAGAGAGACGCCTGATCTGGAATGTTTAATCAGACTTATACTGGTTCGTCAACAGGAAATCCTACATACAATGGCCCAGCTACAATCGGATGTAGCTCAGATTCGCGAGCAGCAAGCTGAAACAAGGAAAGAAATTCGTTCTTTGTCCACTAGTTCATTATTGTAAGTTCTCCCTGATATGCCGATAGCCATATATTGACTTCAAACCTCGAGGTTTGCTACAGCAGCTGCGGGCTATGATCGGTATGACACACCAAGTCCCCCCCAGCGGTATGAACTACCCTCACACGATGCTCAATCCGGCGATATGATAGACATTATGCCTACACAAAGACCTGGCGGTCATGGTGTATGTTCCTTCGTTGCCGCAGCATACTTCCGCTGAGACAACTGACATCCGCTTTTCTAGATTGCTTTAGCTTACGAACTACATGGCGATCATCGCTATAGTTAGCATGTCTTCTATTCATGTGACGACCATATGCCCAGCAAATATATTTGGCTCTTATCTGTTTCTCATCTCACGTCCTCGACTCAGTACATTTCCCCTTCTTACTATCATGGAGTCTTGCCCTATATGTCATACATTCATACCGCCAGGTAGCAGCCTCAACAGGCATCTAGGTCAGCAACGCGACTCTGATCACAAGAATTTCATTCGCTCTAAACTAGCTAAGATCTCGTTATCTCATGAACAAAATGCAGAGAGCAGCGGCAGTGCGGCGAAATTTGGAACAGCTGGGATTGGCGTAGGATACTCTGATGCGGAGTGTTTCGGTCGAGAAGATTCTGACGAGGTGGATTCTGATCAAGAGGAACCTACAATTGAATCGTGTGGCTTGCTCAAGGATAATATTGAGGCCCTTTTGGAGCTCTACGAAGAGGAGGAGGAAGATCTGTTCCAGTTTACTGCCTTAGGGGAGGACGTTGCTGACGGGATTGAGGAGGGCGAAGCAGGACCGGGCCCTTCCACCCTTCATTATCGCCGCTATGGCCGTCATCTGGATGATGAAGAGGATCTGCAACATACTGCAGAGTTCACAGATGCAGCTGAGTGCATTCGCATTGATGCAGATGTACGCGAGAAATGGAGGCTATTGTTTGGACAAGGAGATTCATATAGGGAGGCTGATCCAAAGAACGGTTTCCACCCTTTTGCCTCTGCAATCGATTGGAAAATTGCCCACTGGGCAATTACTGAGGGAATATCCCAGAAAGCAGTGGACAGGCTTCTAGCGATCCTGGAGGTATGTCCGTATGCTCCTCAGTAGGGCATCACCCAATTTATCAGAAATCAGGTCAAGGACAGTTTAGGTCTTCAGTATAAAAATGCGCGGAACATGCTCGATCTGGTTGACCAAATCCCCGATCGATGTGGCGACTGGAAAACCACTCGTATCTCTTTTCCTAGGGAAGAAGAATCATTTCTAATCCATCATCGAGATCCCGTCGAAGCTGTCAGAAGTCTTTGGGGAGATCCATCCTTGGCTGATCATATCGTCTATAAACCGTCTCGCGTATTCAGAAACAAAGAGTCGGAGACTCGGGTGTATTCTGAAATGTGGACGGGAAAGTGGTGGTGGGCTGCTCAAGTACGTCATTAACAACGTTCTTTAGGCCTTCAGGACACTGATATAAATTGTTTGTAAGGCAAAAATTGGGAAAGGGACCATAGCGCCAGTGATCATTGCTACAGATAAAACTTCCTTGATGAATTTTTCGGGAGGAAAATCAGCTTATCCGGTTTATCTCACTATTGGGAATATTCCCAAGGCCATGCGTAGGAAGACGAGTCATCGGGCCTGTGTTTTGCTGGCATATCTCCCTGTGGACAAGGTTGAGAAAGCTGAGGGCGAGATAAAGGCGGATGTCAAAGTCAAGACCTACCAATTGTTTCACGATTCTATGAGGAAGATCCTTGAGCCTCTAATAGTGGTGGGGAAAAATGGCGTGGAGATGACGGGGGGGAATGGAGAGGTCTGCAAAGTCCATCCTATCTTAGCTGCATATGTTGCAGATTACCCGGAGCAGTGTCTTGTCACTCTGGTCAAATATGGAACTTGTCCAAAATGCGAAACCGCAGCTGAAAATCTCCAAGACTTTCATCCCAAACGTCCTCCAAAAGACAGGACAAGTGAATCTACAAAAAAAGCCATCAAAGAATCCAGATCAGTGTACCCCGTGGGTGTTAAGCGCCGAAGAACTAACATCCATAAATACTGCATGGCCAATTTTGATGTCGCTGGAAGCACTTTTGATCCATTCTGGAGCGATTTCCCAAGCCTTTGTGATATCCATCGATCTATCACTCCTGACGTACTCCACCAACTGTACCAAGGAGTTCTTAAACATTTAATATCTTGGATTCAAGCAGTAATGACGCCCGCAGAGCTTGATAGAAAAATTAGGAGCCTGCCTCCCGCGTTCGGTGTCAGGCATTTCAAAAACGGCATATCTGCTCTTAAACAGGTATCCGGGCCAGAACGCAAGCAGATCGGAAAAATCCTTCTTGCTTGCTTGGCGCCCGAGATATCAGGAAAAGGCGTCAGAGCTTGCAGAGCGATTTTGGATTTCATATACATGGCCCAGTATCAATCGCATGACGACGAGACACTCCAATACATGGAGAATGCCCTGCATGAATGGCATCTAAACCGGGATTATTTTATAGAAAAGGAAATACGGGAAGAATTCAATATTCACAAATTCCATTCCCTTATCCATTATGTCGAATCTATCAAATACTTCGGCACAACGGATAACTACAACACTGAGCTTTTTGAGCGGCTTCATATTGATTTTGCTAAAAGTGGTTGGAGGGCTAGCAACAAGCGTGATCACTTCCCCCAAATGGTTCGGTGGATCTCTCGACGAGAAAAGGTTGACATGTTTGATTATTATCTCACCAATATCTCGAATACGGATTCTGGTGAAGCCGAACCTCAGGAACCTGACAGTGACATGCAATTGGATATATCAGAAGAGCTCATGTTGGATCCGTTGTTACAGGAAAGCTGTCGATATAAGACACCCAAAGCTCAGAAGGAAAATATGGACGTTGATCAAGGTCCCAAGGCAAGTGACTTGAAGGGAACATACATGTATACAACTGCCCGAAAGCCTGTAGAACCGAAAAAGTCACTTGAAAGAATCTCGAACACTCATTCCTCTCCACGGTTCTTAACGTGTCTGAAGGAGTACCTAAACTCCCTTCTTCCTGCTTCAAAGCGGCAGAGAGATCGCGGCATAATTCGCGATGCTCCCATACCCATCCAAGTGCTCGATATTTGGCATCGGTTCAAGATACGTTCAGAATCACCGGGAGGGGGAGGCGAGATTTGGGAAACTGTGAAGGCAATTCCAAGGCATCATTCCAAAGATCTTGGACGTTTCGACACAGTTGTTGTCATGAATTCCGATGATGCAGAGAGTGCTTCCTTGAATGGTTAGTACCCTAGTATAAAATTGGAGGAAACTTTTTTGAGCTCATATTGTTTGTGAATCTCCAGGTTGTCGCTTGGCTCGAGTGCGAGTCATCTTCCGTCTTCCAGATACATCGTTAAACACTTTGAAGCAGCCGATTCCAGCCCCTTCTACCTGGCCAAAGCAGCATCTGGCATATGTGGAGTGGTTTTCAAAGCTGTCTTCAGGTAACGCAGCGAACCAAGGATTACTGTCTGTCACAAAAAGTACAGATTTGAAAGGTAACCCAAGTGATGCCATTATCCATTTATCAGACATCAGACAGACTTGTTGGCTAGTCCCCGATTGCACTGCAAAAGGTCAACCTTCGAGCTGGTCTTCTTCATCAGCTCTTGACCGATGTAATAAGTTCCTTGTTAATTCCTTCCAATCGCAATATTCTTATCAGACTATATACTAATGAAAATACACTTGGTGGGCCTGCTTTGCCTGGAGCCTCTTGAGACCATATAGTAATAAGATACACTACCGCTGCAGAGACTGCGTGGGAAAATAAGCTTCTTACTTCGACTTCAACAACTGACGCTAAGTCATCATGATGGGCAGTAAGGTATGGATGCCATTTCAGCTGCGAGCTTGCATCAGTCCACTGACATAAACCAACAAGTACCAAGAAATAATCGAAAATCGTAGAGACAGTGGGGCCTGCATCAGGATCGATAAAATTTGCATCGATACATTGCCTCAAGAGATTCTTGGGTATCTCTTCGAGCTTGTAGTCCCCGAGTCGGACGTAGGATCTGGGAGCTCACGCGCTTGGACAGTGCTAGAATTGAGTCAGGTCTGCAGAAGATGGCGCAATTGGATTCATTCTACTCCCCGCTTTTTTTCCACCCTTTGTATTCGTCCGCGACAAAATATCGAGCTCATCAAGTATCTGTTGCACTTGGGTTATCTCAATGCTTCCCTCTCGCTCCACTTTTCATCTTCCTTTGGGTCTTCCGGGGGCCCAATCTGCCGCGTCTTGAATGAGGAAGGTGTCTTTGGGCGTATCCACAAGCTTGTGCTTGAAGACGTTGACAGTCCTCTATGTGCACTTATCTTCAATCAGCTTCCTGTCTGCTGGAGCAGCTTCACTTTTTAAATCACGGGTCGAATATGACCATAATTCCCTACAAAACCTTACTCCCTAAATCCATCCGCCATCTAAAGCTAATGCTACATGAGGGTGAAGATGATGAAGCTCCATACCCTCTCTCTATCAAGTCAGCGGAACTTGAACTTCCGCAAAGCAGGCGTTTATCCAGACTTCCAGTCTGCCCGAATTTGGAGGAACTTGTTCTTTTTATCCAATCACAACGACAATATTCAAGCTGGGGAGATAATGACCCGGATATATATCCGACAATTTCTTACAGTACGCTTCGTATCTTAAAGCTCAAAATCTTAGGCGATTTGATACTAGAACGGATCTTCCAGGATGCATACCTCCCGAACTTAGAGGAGATTCATTTTGAAGCTGATGATCGTTACCTATGGTGGTGGTGGCCTAGAACTTCTACCGATACGCGTTGCCAGAGTCCTGGATCTTCCGTGCTCGAAGCTGCATTCTGCTGGAATGTAACAACATTTACTTTC
Organism: Stygiomarasmius scandens; assembly: GCA_037954225.1. Classification (NCBI taxonomy): domain Eukaryota; kingdom Fungi; phylum Basidiomycota; class Agaricomycetes; order Agaricales; family Campanellaceae; genus Stygiomarasmius; species Stygiomarasmius scandens. Next base: position 159,411 of record JBANRG010000098.1, on the reverse strand, counting down.
AGTAGAGTTTTCGTTCTTGACGCTGACATTGTTGGTATCCTTGAATGTTTCCCTTGTCTTCAATCTCTGCAATTTGTCTCTGCAGACTTCTGTACTAACTCTTGGGCCAAGAGTCAAACAAGATATGATTGTCTTCTTAAGGGTTTGCAATTCCCTTGTCAATCGCGGTGACTATGCCCCCTTTTGCGTCATATTACTCTGGAGCTTCATGAAGATTTCATCGAAGAGGATGACCTGGTTCAGCTTCTTAGAATGCGTATATTAACCACCGACGGCGATCTACAAGGACTGGAGCACAATTTGCGGGCGGTACGACTCGAAAAAGCAGTAATTCGCATATCTGGTCGTCCTCGATGTGAAGAGTCGCTGCGGAGTCGAGTGCTGAAATTTTTGCCGTGGCCGTCGCCAGAGCTTTATTGGGAGGTAGCAAGAGGATCAGTTATTGTGTATAGTGCTTCATCATGGGGTGAATGATCTTGTCTTTCTTACGGAGTAGATGTATGCCGTGGTGGGCTATACAACTTGAACATCTACTCCCGGCATATTCGTGGAGGACTATGCCGTCTAACTCTATTTATCTATCTATCTGTCCATCCATCCATCCATCCATCCATCTATCTATCTATCTATCTACTCCTGCCGCGTGTATTACATGTAATGCGTCTGTATTTTACCTGTCACTTATAGCGTGGGAATGTTAGAACATCTCTTGTCGCTTTGCACTCTCATATTCAACGGGACTCATATTCAACGGGATGGATCTGACAGTAAGAATTCCATGTTGAATCCAGTTTGCAGTGCTAAGCGGAATCGTTAAACGCAGAGCGTAGACCATACTCGTACCCGTCAGTGTTATGTGACGAAAATGCCGGTTGAGCTCCTCCTCAAAGTTTTCTCGTTGGACTTATGCGCCTCCGAATCAAACGTCAAGAAGACTGGTGACTGGAGAGCACTTCTGGTGCTCGCACGGGTCTGCGGGCAATGGCGTTCAATAGTGCTCCAAACACCGTCCTTATTGTCCAATCTCTGGTTCGATGGGAGACTGACTTTGAGTCAACAAATCAAATGCCTTGATATGTCTCCAGCTCTTTCCTTAAACATCCGTCTGTCAAGATTTGGATGTTATAATTCGCAGCCTATCATCACGGCTTTCATGAAAGCAAATGTATGGGCGCGGACCCGAAAGCTGGTGCTGGAGGAAAATAATGCCAAGTTCATCGAAGCAGTCCGTCTTTCTCTTCCTTTGGCCAATTCCGTTGAAGAATTCCATCTCATCAATCGTTGGGGTTCTCCCGTGATTGCTGCGGCTCCTTTTAACGAGCGGCTTCGAAATCTCATTCGGCTCAAGTTATCCCAACGAATCCACGACAACGGCGACATGCCGTGGCCATCTGTCATTTCTCTCGAGGTGGACCACGATGTCGAACAGCCCCTGCCCAGATGTCCACGTCTGGAAAATCTCATTGTACACATCACACTAAATGAACTCTTTGTTCAGAGACATCCTATCGTTCATAGAACACTCCATAGTCTGGTAGTCAAATTCAATGGCGTCTGCCTCCTTCAGGAATTCTTTCGAGATGCGAGTCTTCCGAAATTACAGGAATTAGTCTTGGAATATGCGGGGGATGAAGGCGAAGACCAGACAAATGCCTGGAAACCAATGAATTGGGCCACGCTGGGGTTTCTCGTGGAAAATCGATCAGGTCTGACTGTACTTTGTCTGGACAAAGTTTTTATTGAAGACGAGGTGCTTCTCGAGATACTAGAAAGTTTTCCAGCCCTCAAGGATTTCCAATATATTTCACCACATTTCTTCATCGAGAAGCAACAAACCAGATACGATAAAGTTCTCAGCCGACTTCAGTTCCGGCTACACGAGCCATTTCCACTCTGTCCGTCTCTACAGTGACTTACTCTGGAGTTGCACAATGGCTTCTTTAATGAAGACGACGTACTGGGGTTGCTCGAAAGCCGCATGATCTGCAATGAAAACCATTTGCAGAGTCTACAGTCTCATGGCAATCCGAGGTCGCCAGGAGCTCAGCCGCTTGAATATGTTGTCTTTCGTGTATCGGGCTCTGATGATTGTGAAAAATCGTTACTGGGAAAAGTGAAGGCAATTCTATCCAAGCTGCCGTTGGGGAGGCACTATTGGGAGGTAGCTAGGGGGACAGGTAAAGTAGTTCGGACCGTATGGGACTTACCATTAAGGAGTATGGCATGACAGAGTCCAGGTCATCGCTGTCCATCTGCCATCTTGAATGGCCTTCTTCGCAGCGCCGGTTCTAGAAGCATGCTACTCTCTGCTGCTTCTCCAGTGCTTTAAACCCTCTTGCGTCGATAAATGACGTGATGTCCAACCGACTGGCTAAAAGCAATACTATTTCTTCCTTCCTTCGTATCAATGTCTGCCGTTACTACCTTCACCACCACTTCAGGGGTGCTCGATTTTACCTGTACTCCCATCTCTGCTTCAAGGTCCCATCTCTGCTTCAAGGAGAAATATCCCGTTCTTCGCCAACCGCTCTGTTTCTTCTATCGTCTCAAGCACCAGCAGACTGAGCTTGATGATTCCGCTGATACTGGCCAAGTTGTTAATACCGTCTAGGATGGCGTCGAGTGCCTCTTTGACTAACTTGGGTTGCTCTGCCTCCTAAGCTTGCCGGTACCCCGGATCAAGGTCCTCGAAAAGCATTCGATGGACCCTCGCCTTCGATGATGCTTCATCGTTAGCGACAGCCTGAGCATACGAGAGTTGTTGTACTTCTTTTATAACCTCCAAAGTTTGTTGGACCAAGATCCTGTTCCTGCCGCTCTTTCGTTCCCGCTGAAGGATCCGCTCAGTTTCTCCCAAAGCTCCTGTATCACTTCCATCCTTTCGGGTCGCTGCGTAGATTCATTCTCATTCGACATCGTCGCATTTGTCATCATTTCCTTTGTGCTATCCGCTGCTCTCTCCCTGTTGCGCCTCTACCTTCTCTCTCCACAGTTGATTCTGCTACCTCGGAGAGCTGGTCTCGCCATGCAGCTCTTTGAGAATTACCAGCAGAACGTCTTTGTCAGCCTTGAGTGATCCCTCCGCGGTGTCGGAGCTGAGCCAAGTCTCATTTCTCCATTCTTCCGCGATCACGCAGCCCATACGTTCTTCCGATCCTCGTGACAAACTGTTTTATTTGGCCAAGTTTGATGTGAGACCACCGAGCCTTTGCCGGGTCAATGTGTCAACATTCAATGGGTATGCTATCGTCATTCTGTTGATCCCACTCACGCTAATTTCTAATTTTTACAGGAATATCAGATTAGACGTCTTTGACGTCGGTCCAGCATCGTTGATAACTTGATCAGGAAGCCTTGCAAAACTGTGGGAATGTGATAGTAGGCACTATCGGAGTAGTACAATGCATGGGACCTATTCGTAGTACCTGTTTAAATGGGCCTTGAAAATTTATAATCAAGTGTAAACTGGATATGTATGGACAACTTTAACTTTATTTAATTATGAACACATTGTATTATAGTTCATATTTCAATAATGAGCTTGAAGCCAAATGTTTATTGTCTGTTTGTGGTTGCATTGACTTATAAAAGATGTTATTTAGATGTCTATAGAAATGTCACATTTTATGCAAACAACCATAGTAGCAATTGATATACATGGATAAGTGGCTTCTTTGTCAGACAACAATGGTAACCATGGTTTTCTTTTTTATGTCTGTTAAATTTTTCATCTATCCATAGTTGTCATCAGTTGTCAAATTCAGCCATAGTAGTCATTTTTAACTATGGACACCATAAATAAGCTGATTTATCCATTGATTATCCTTTTTAAGTCCTTGGTTATATCAGTTTTTCCTGATGAGCATCGTCCATCCACCATCATACTCTCCATCTTCTTCATCGCTTCTGTAGCTACCACCAGTTCCTGACCTGCGACCATAACTTGAAGCTTCTTCGTCGTATTCCTCGTCGTCTTGACATGCTTGGTCGTCTATGAAAGGGTTGGCCATGACTCGTGTGTCCTGTAAACGCAGAATACGTCAGGACTCCGTATTATCGTAGCAACACATGACAGGACAATAGGTAGAGTATCGCAGGTGAGCTCTAGCATCTATTCCATCTGTGCTCACTTCATCTTATTTCAACACATTTCACGCGTATTTTGCTCTCTTGTTTTTTTGTTTATTTAAGTATGAACGATTATACTATTACTACCCTACAAGAACTGTAGAACTCACCAATACTATGCGTGTAGTCGACGGTAGTGACAGAGAGATGGAAGGAAAGAGGGCGTGCGAAAGTGTCGGTGAGCCCGTGACAGAGCTCACCGGCAGGCCATCAATTTGTAGAGACTCGTCTGGACTCGGATAAAGCCGAGGTCAGGTGTGTCGAGTCCAGAATGAGTCTCTACAAATTGATGGCCTGCCGGTGAGCTCTGTCACGGGCTCACCGACACTTTCGCACGCCCTCTCTCTTCTCTTTCTTACCACCAATAACACTACCGTGTGAGTGTCTGTTTCTATTCGTATAGAATATCAGAGTATGTTAGATGTACCAATGAATACATTCGGGCTCTGAGTGAAAGTAAGACATAGTGAAGTGTATTTGGCTGGTTAAAATCCGGTCTAGATGAATCAAAATGAGCGATGCCCAGTAGCCACGCGTCTACTCGTGCCTGAGCACAATGCAGAGTCATCGAATTGGTATGCTAACCGTTTAATTTCATGCAGAACGGCACCCAAATGGGCAGCAACGCGAACAATGGCAAGTCAAAACACAAGACTATATTACTCTGTGATTCTTACTTGTTTTCTGCATCTTTTCTTTTACAGGTATACTAAACTCTTGTTCTCACTTTTCATGGCTCGAGAAACTCGTTCTACTAAACGTGCTAAAAACGCTCAAACACAGCTCAGCCTTCGCAACAGAACCGTTCAACGTTTGGATTACGTTGATCCTTCCCCCAGCAAACCAGTTCGAGTTAATCGTCAACGTCCTACTCTAGCTCGAGGATTATCAGCCCGAGAACCCGTATCACCCACGCATACACGCATACGGACAACAATGCCAACGCTCGACAAACCCACACCACCTATTTCACCCGCCGTTGATACTTTCAATCCTGTAAATCCTCCTGAAACTGCTGCTGAACCTCCAATGCCAATGCTCGACAATCCTACACTACCTATTTCACCTGCCGTTGATACTGCTGCAGACCCTCCACAATCAGTAGCTTTGTCAACTATGCACAAGGAAATGCCTGTGGAGAAGCCTTCCCCAGATACTTCCTCTGTGCCTACACCATCAACCCCTGCGACGTGTATCACGGTTGAAGCTGTTTCAGGAGGGGCAGAGTCTCAAGCTTGTGGTGATGAAGGAACTTCAGCGATGGAGATACCGTCTACAAGTTCCGAGTTACCTCATTCCGTTCATGATAGGACCAGAAATGTTCGGAACGTTCGGTCGCCTGCACCAGAGCATACACAAACATCCCATGCAGCAGCATTAGATTCGCCTCCATCTGTCATAGGCCTTGCACTGGACCAGGACACTTCTTCCCCACAAGATATGACCGCGAATCCAAGTGCCGGAGATGCATCAGGTGCGTCTAAGGAAGACGTTCAAGAGCCTGAGGCGTATCAGGACGCTCAGGATGCTCTAGGCGTCTCCGAGGAACATACACTGCCCCTGACCCTTTCTTTCCGGTGCAAAAAACTTAAACAGAAAGTTCTTATATCTTGGTTTAGATTTTAAAGCATTCTTGTCCAAAATTTTCTTGCTTTTTTCTGAGATAAGTCTCTGTAATTTGGTTTAAGAATGCTGCATAATTTCATGCAAAAAAGTTCTTCAAAAACAATATGTTTATTGACCAAAAAATATACTCCATTTTGTCCAAGAATGAATACTTTTTTTGTGCAAAAAAGACAAAGAAATTTATTCGCTTTCTTGTTCAAAATCCTTTATCTTTCTTGTCCCGGAAACATAATGGGCGATTATTGCCCGAAACTCGCCCGCGTTGTGCCCACTCATTGTCCCTGCAACGCTCGATAGACGCCGCTCTGCGAGCATTCTGGGCCTTAGTTGCGGGATCGCACGGGCATTAGCCGGTCTGGATCGGGTGAATTCCGACCACGTGTTTCCTTCGTTCCTTCTCGCTCGCTACCATCCCCACTCTGCCCGCATGCACCCACAGTTCTCCTATCTTGCCCTTTACTATCATTTGATTACTTTGCACTCCACAGGTACGAATAGGTCCGTAATCATTAAGGTACAATTTTTCTCCATTCGTACTGAAGCCTTTCCTCTATTTCTCAACCATAGGATATGCATCGATATCACTCGTTTTGTAATGGAATTCTGAAGTCACTTGGGAAGCTAGTACTTGGTCTTGAGACTGGAGGTTGTGAAGGAAGAACGTACGTTCCTGTGCTTGCCCTGGTGGAATGACGTTGATTCTGTCCAACACAGGCCATTCCCTTATCAACTGGTCTTTCCGATGCTCCACTTTGCCCTGGCAACATCTATTTCATACTCTCCATCGCTTTCATACATTCAACAGCCCTCACCACCTCTTGCGCGCTAACCCGACTTCTCGTAGCATGTGCAGCTGTCTGCTTGTCCCTTCCTCGGTTGCACCCGATGGTTAGGTCGATGACGGTGGTTTCATGACGCTGCCGGATAGTTGTCTACCCCGGTGTAAATAATCATGTTCGTCGGGTGGACAGGGACAGTTGGTGCGTGCTTCATGTTCTTACCTGACTGGATACTAATGCCCTCATTAGTTCATCTCTAGACTATACGCGTCTTTATCATTTCTCTTCTCGGTTTCCTCTTCATCTTTGCTATCGCTGTGAGTTCCTATGTCTGGGTCAAGGGTATCGATCGTCATTACGTCTGTCGTACCGCCCGAGTTGTCTTCTCTGGCGGTTAACACGAGTTTGGTTGTGTTAAGCAGTTTTGGTGCGTATCATTTTTGTGAACTCTACTTCACATACTAACGATCGGACAGCTATCTTTTGTACCAAATCTTTCCAAATTCCGTGTCCAGTGTGTATCATCCCTCATTTCTCCTCCACGAAAGCTAACGCTTTTCTGCGGTTCCAAAAAATCCAAGACTCTGGTCAACGTCCGTCCGTCAAGTATCCCGCCTCGCCGCTGCTCACGCTCTCGTCCGTCTCGTCAAAAGCGACGTCATCCAACCCCTCCGAGTCTCTAACAAACACAAAAAAACCATTCATCCGTCTCTGAAGCCACTGGGAAAGAATACTTGGGCTTGGTCTTGAGTTTATAAAGGTTGGCACCACATTTGAAGGAAGAACGCACGTCCTGTGCTCGCCCTGGTAAAACGACGTCGATTCTGTCTTGGACAGGCCATTCCTTTCTTAACTGGTCTTTCCGATACTCCACTTTGTCCCCACAACATGCTCTCCATCGTTTTCGCTCAATCAAGAACCCGCACTGAGCGCGCGCTAATCCGATTTCTATGCTTTCTCTCTTCTCGTCGCGTCTGGAACCGCCTGCTTGTCCCTTCGGTTGCACCCGATGGCCAGGTTGATGATACGCGGTCTCATGACGCTGCTGGATAGTCTTCCTCTATCCGGTGTAGAAAAATTTGTGCGTTGGACCTCTTCCTGCAGTCGAATCGAGCGGAGTGCGTCTCGTCAAAAGCGACGTCATCCAACCTCTCCAAGTCTCTAACAAACACAAAAAACCATCGATTCCAATTCAGGTCCAGGTGTGTACTGTCTCCACCGTTACTTCACCTTGCCGCGCCGCGCGACTAACCTTTCATCCTAGTGCGCGTTTGGCATGATGCCTTGTGAGATATAACGGTAAGCTAGACAAAGATTGACCCCGATCTCATGAACAACTATAGCGCGACTGTCACGTTTTACCTTTGGTAATAACGAAACAAAGGACTCAAGTCGTATCTACGCGGTCTGGAGTGGCTTTCTTTCAGCCACTTATAGTCGAACAAGTATTAAACAAAGCAGCTCCGTTTTGTATTCATCCTGTCCACCTTCTATCCACCGTTTATCTCCCTTGATATGGATACTCTCAACCTTCCATACCGTCGCATAATCACATACTCTAGAAAACGACCGCTCCGACTAGGCCCTAAGCCTGTTTGTTCTGACAATTTGCCACAGGACTTCGATTCTTCTCCGGAATCTACCCTTTCTGACGACTCGGAGCCAAGTGCAGAGAAGAATGAGTCGGAGGAGTCGGAGGAAAATGAATTGGAGGAAAATGAGCTGGAGAATGATGCATCCAAGGCTCAAGTATGTCTGACCACTATATCTCAATTAACTTACTGACCGTTGGCCAGGATGACCTCCGGAAATCACTTATCAAGGCACTTAGTTGCCCTATCTGTTTAGAGCTTGCAACGCCCCCTTGCATGTAAGTTTATGTGCCTCTGTCAGTAATTTATGCAGCTGAATGTCAAATGATCTTAAAGGCTACATTGCAGGCACGTCATGTGTGGTGGCTGTCTATCCGAACAGTGCACTGCCCACCTAAAGACCATCCATCCCAGTCGAAATTGGCGCTCAATGAAGTGCGGTATCTGTGCTGAGAAACTTCTTCGCAAGCCGGTTGTGTGCTATGCCATGAAAGAGTCGGTAGAACTCCTGGCCGAGAGTGAGGGTTTTGTTGTTCCAAATCAAGGCTTTTGTTGGCCACCACGCGTACAATACCGTAGATTTGCCAAGTCAACTTTTACTTAACTACTGGATAAATTGCTTGTAAATAGATAATGCCTTTCCGCCGGATTCAGTTCTGTCTCGAGACTTGGTTTTACTTAATTGATATGAACACAGGGTATGACAGAAATACAGTACCGAGAAAAGTGTGATTTACCTCACACATCTGTATTGGAATACTAAACACTACAGTACTAGTTGAGAAAACATTTGTTTGAATCTATATAGATCAGCTGGTGAAAAAAATTTATGGTCCATCAAAATCGGGAAGATCGGACACTTCACGGAGTGGAAAATCTTTCCTGCTCAAACGGAGATTTTCAATTTGGTAGGGAAATTTTTGCAGCTCCTGAAGGTATTCGGGATTGAAAAAGGAAGCCGGAAGATGTTGAGGAGGTGGTCGTTGTCGAGTGGGACCCTGGTCAACACGAATGCGCTTCATCGGCGGCCTCCCTTGATGAGCAAAAATAGCAGCCTCAACCTCGCGAGTCTGGTCAATCATTTCAAACAAGCGGCGGAACGATGGGTGTCTCCAGGACAGCTTCATGACCTTTCTGACCTGAATGCGGCTCTCCCTTCCATCTATGGTCACCAATTCGGATCCTTCTTCCTCGTCAGACATTCCATCATGCTCTAGCCAGCTCAAGCTCTTCAAAACATATTGCCACATTTCTTCACCTTCATTATCACCTCTTTCATGCAATACTTGGGTCATGATAGCGCCAACACTCGCTCTAACATGGTACTTCTAGTATACACTAAGCGGCTCGCCTCACGGTAACTTGGAATTAAAACACTCACCGTATGCAGAATATTGTTACGCTTGTTATATTCCTTGATCTTTTCGTAACGTGCTGCGACTCGTTGGATCCTTTCGCGAAGAGGTTCGCCCGGAAATTTAGGAAGAGCTTCAAGATGTGTTTTAAGGATAGGTTGAATGCGAACACGAATCATCTTGTACCATCCATCTTCGGGGCCTTCTCCGAAACGTTTGTCTGGGCAGTTTGCAAAGATTACAGCAGCCTCATTAGCCAGATTGTGCATGAGGGTCTGGTTCCAATGGCTTTCGTCAAGCATTTGCTGAGTGCTCATACCACGCTTGTCGAGTCTGCTATTACGCAGCTTCGGCCCATATGCGGTAGGTTCCACGTGAAAATTCGTAAGGCGTTCATTGTCGACCTGGTCACGGGCAAAGCCTTCAAACAAGTGTTTGGAACCTAGACAAGCAAGAACAAGATCACGGGCAAGCCTCTGAGAATGCAAAACTTAACATTCTCCACTATTATCCATCGCAGAGTACTCACTGAACAGTTGATGTTTTGTTGCTGCTGTGTATACTTCTTCTTTCTGCCCATCCGCTCCCACTTCCTACGAATGACATGGTCATCCCGTTCTTCCATTTCGTCATCGCCTTCATCACTGCTATCACTTTCCAAGTAGTTTTGGCCATCGGGCCCCTATACAAATACAACTATTAGTCCAAGTAATAAACGAAAATTTCGAAAGCAAACTCTCACATTGTTACCAGCGTTATTACCATGACCACTACTGTTGTTGCCTGCGTTGTCGTCCTAAAACCACTGTGAGTATGCAAAGGCGCTTTGAGTAGCTCTTGAAGTCTCACTGAATCAGAATCATCTGGATTTTCTTGTCCCGCTGCTCGCAATCGCCGACCGGCCGTAGTCTGCAATTGTGTTAGTAAGAAGATTTCGTTCATAATCTATTGAATACATACAAATCGAGACGGTTGGTTATTACCCCAGGGAAATTGAGCCGTTGGCTGGAGCAGTGATTGGTTCAAAGAAACGGAACAACATCAACTTCACACACAATTACACCACCCAGCCGGTAGCGAGGTCTACTAGCATTCTGATTACTTGACTCAGCTTCTGCAGCGCACTGAAATTCCGCTGTAACACGTGCGCCATTGAGGGTCTGACGTGAAGCTGGAAGCAAACTTGGAGCTGCTGGAGTTGAATCCCGAGCCATTTGAGAATTCATCTGAAAAGATAACTCAGAAGCTTTGTCTACAGGCGGAGAAGAAAATAACCTTCAGTTTTGCAACTTCTTCCTGCAAGCGGGCAATCTCTTCCGTCTTCTCCTGTACCGAGTTCCCCGCCTCTTCCATCTGTTCCTTTGCTCGTTTCAAGTCTGCCAGGTACTTCTTGACTATACCAGTTGCTTCAGTAATCTTGCTGTTTGAATTCTTTTTCAACGCTTCGATATTCACCTAAAAACACAGCTATCAACAATCTGACCCAGAGCAAAAAGGATACGTACTTGACATGCTCGATGCTGAGACTGACAACCCGGATCATTACAAGATGTATCTAAAAAAAAAAAGAGAAGAGCACTTCACATACCTGTAAAGACTCATACAATAACTGCGTGTCTACCGCCTGCTTTTGTTCATCAGCTAATTTCCCAAGTGCAATGTCCTTGGCAGCCTGCAACATTTCCAGTAAGATAAGATGTTAAGAAAAATTTCAACTTACATTTGCCTCGGATAGTCTCCGTATGGCCTCTTGATACAGCCCATCTAATGCGGTATGGGCAGCCTTGAAGTGCACTGAGTAATTGACATAATGGTATATAAGAAAAGCTCACCTCAGATTCCCGTGTTGCAGTCTATACAGTCGACAGTTTAGTAGGCGAATAGAATGAGGAGAGGAGTGTACCTGTAACTGCTGAATCAAGCTGTCTTTTTCTTCTATGGTTTGCTTTGGTGGCACAAATCGTGAACATTCAATTTGGTAGTTCAATGAGAGCAGACATACTTTGAGCTGCTTCGCTTCGTTCTAGAGAGAATGTAATCAGCATACCTCAAGACATGTATCGCTGATATTACCTGCACCTGCGTGGCCTCTGTTTGGAGGTTGTTTTTGGCCTGCTCTGCTAATTTGAGCGCTTGTTGGTATTCGGCCTTGGTGAGGTAGGATATCAATGAGTGAGCAAAGGCCGGAACACAAAGTCATACCTTGAGAGAATTCATGTCCCTTTCAAGAGAATTCACGCGGGAATCAGATTTGTTTTTGTCGGTTTGCAAGCGTTCTATCTCGGTCTGTCATCGAGGAATTTTCAGATTAAAAATATGAAGACCGATAGTATCCTACCTGATTTGTGGCATGTAGCTCCTCAATATCGCGCTATTGTCGGAACAATGTTATTCAGGAAGAAAAAGTGGTGAAAACAGCCTACTTGATTTGAGGCCCGTAGCTCCTCAATCTCACGCTGTCGTCGGGATAAAGTCAAATCAGAAAGGAAGAAAATAGTGTTGGCAGCAAACCTGGTTTGCAGACTGCTGTTGCGTCAACTTTTTCTATGACAAATCACAGTCAACATCTTGCCTTCATAAAAGCAGAATGATTCTAACCTCAGCCTTATTCTTTTCCCGTAGCGCAGAATCTAGTGTTTCATTGTGATTCTTTTCCAAATCCTGCATTTTCCTGGTAAAGTCTTCTGAAGCTTGGTGCCGCTGTTCCTACAATTGTTCAAAGCATTAGCCCCACATAAAACACGCAACAATAGAGCCAACCTCAAGCATCCGCCCATATTCATTCTTCAAGTCTTCAAAAGTCGACGTTGACACTTTCTGAACTCGGATAATAAACTGCAGTACTAGCTTTCGTGTGACAATAATCTTACCTTTAAATCATCAAGTTCTTTTTGTGCTGACGCCGTTTTCCCTGAAAGTTCGTTGTTGGACTGTTTCAGATTGTCGTTCACTGTCCCTAGTTCGACAAGCTCGTTCTGAACCTGATGCTTCAGAAATCAATATCAGATAAAATTTCCTAATTACCTTAAGCACGTCCCGTTCTTCTCGTATTGTCGACAATTCTTGGTGAAGTTGGGCAAGCTTCTCATCCTGCTTCTTTATCAAGAATGAGTTATGAATATTTTGCAAAGCATTGTATTCATACCCGACTGTCTTCTTGGATCTTTCGGTTGGTGTCGTCGAGCTGCGCCTGCATCCCGAAGTGATTCCTATATTGACTTTATAAAAAAAAGGCGACCTACCTCGGCAGAGGCTTTCTCGTCCTTTAGGACGCGCTCTCGTCCAGCAGCTTCTTGGAGTTTTACGTCCAATTGTTCCTAGGCTAATCAGCGTCTTCTCCATCATTCAGATGGCAAAATGCTTACCTTTTCCTTCTTGTACTCTTCCTTTTTGCTCTTGAGGATAACCTACTTCGGCATAAATAATTGGCAATGTCTACAATCAAATGCTTACCGCAACTCTATCACGGGCATTCCGGAATGACTCTCTTTCCTGTTTGACTTCTTCGAGGTCTTTCTAAAATTTAGAAGGTCGTGTTATTATGGATCTGATAAATGGCTGGTCGCACAAACTATACCTCGATGCGGGACATATTTGCGCGAAGATTCTCCAATTCGAGTACCACATCTTCCTAAAAGACTGATTAATTTCGTAGGACACACAAAACAAAAGAACTCCGACCCCGTCAGTTTGGGCACTAATTGACCGGAATTCGGGCGGCAGTTCCTTCTCGATATGTTCCTGAGCATCTGCGCTTTTCTCCTGAGCTTTTCGGAGGGCCTCAACGTTGCTTTGCAAGCTATTGTTTTCGGCCTGAGTTTCGAGCATTTCAACCATACACGCTAGAAAGGAGCCGCAAAGAACTCACGAGAAGCTGCTTGATACGACTCTGCAAATCTTGGACTCGTTGGTCGGGAGTCTGGAAGTTATGGATGAGCTAAAAGTTGTATCAAGTCGCATGTGAGTGATACATACTTGTTGAGTCTGCTCAAGAGATTTGATTAGTGAAATTTGGATGCAATAAGATTAAATACACCTGCCTGTAGCTGTCGTAGTTCACGTTGTACACGAGTATTGGCTTCTTGAAGTCCCGTTGCTTGCTGGTGAAATGCGTCTTTATCGCGCTATATTCAGACGTAAGCATGAGCACTGCTTTTAAATGATACAGTACCTGTGCGCTCTTCATCAAATCTAGGAACGCTCTTTGTTGCTTAAGGGCTGTATCGTAAAGGATCTATAGACTTGGCTAAGGTATAGTATTGAGGTTTACAATAAGAACATACCTGGAGTTGATTGATCCGATCCAACAGATTCTTTTCCACTTCATTCGAGGGCTCGATATCAGCTGCGATATAGCGAGAGGGATCTTCGAGGTATTTAATGTGGAGTTGAAGTTTCGTGATTAGTGGTATGAGCTTCTCGGATTCACGCGGAGTCAAACTCGAGGGATTGATATCGTCCACTACGGAAACGTCTACAGCTCGGAGATTGATTAATTCATCACGGAATGATTGATTTGCCCTTTTGAGATCGCTGATTTCTGTCTTGAGTTGATAATTCACATCATCAATTTCATTCTCAAGGTTGGCGTTGGCTCGCTTTAGTTCGGAAATCTCAGCCTCGAGGCGTTTCACCAAGCTCTTGTTTTTTTCGGACTCGACGATACGGACCCTACCGCGCTAGGAAAACTCTGTAAGAATATCATGGTCAAAGAAAAGGACGTATAGCGCACCTCTAACTCCTCTGTAGCTGCTCTCTTTCGTTTTTCTGTTCTAGCCTGCTGCGTAGATCAACCAATGTCAAACATCATAACGAATTGCCATACATCTGAAGAGTCCACTTCCATTTTATCAGAGCGTTCTTGAGAGGCCGTCGAAGTCTGCACTTGCGTTTCTGGGCTAAGTACCTATGGCAGTATTCATAGCACATCTCAGAATGTGTTTCCGTGAAATTACCTTATTTTGCGCATTGCCGCCATCCAAGGGCTATAGAAAGACGTGTAAACCGACTGTCGTAGAAAGCTTTAACGGCAAGATACTTGGAGAGTCGGTCCGCTAATCTGCTCAGTCTCGGAGGGCTTGGAATTCTTTCATATTGGGCGAGGTTTTAGAGTACATGACTTACATTTGAGTTTGCATCCTGGTCAACATCCATAGCGGGGGAAAGATCCATGGTAGTACACTTGCTGGATGTAATCTGAAAACAGCTTTAAGAACAAAGGAAAACAGAAGTTCGGGACCCAAACACGCAACACGCACCCGTGATGAACGCATGGTGACATGTAGCACAATTCAAACTCCTTCAAGATTGTCTTTTTCGAGGTCTGGTTTATCCTTGACGGACCCTTCAACTGATAGCATCAAGCTCCCTTTCCTCCAACCTCGTCTATCCTCTCTTGCAAGTGAATAATCCAGACACGATCAATGCTCATGTTGTCATGCTGCTCATGGACACGCGTCTTAAAACGATTTTGATGAACCCTAGGCCTGTTAATGATTCCATGGTAGTGATTTGAAAAGTGAAATCAAGTAGTTGAGACATGGTACACAAGAAATGAACGACTGGCGCGCGCGCATAGATTGCGTATATGTACTTCACATCACATGTACTGTCGTTCCGAAAATGAAATATTACTACATTATTAGGATTCTACAGGCAGCGAAGATTGCAAAGAGAAATGTCCTTCCAACGTCTTGGGGATGATCTACAACCTCTATGACCTCTTCATCGACGACATCAAATGGATATCTTTGAGGGGAAATAGCGCCTGGTACGAAAAGGAGCCAAACGCTGTACCAACCTGCAAGAAAGAGATTAGTGGTGATTGTATCGGAAATCATAGAAGCATACCTCTCAACCGCATAATCTGCGGCCCTATCTTCCTGCCCACTGCGCATGTTGCAAATGCCGACCTTAGTGCCCACTGCTGCCACAAGAACATCTCCTTCAACATCAACACCTGCAAGTTCATGTATCGCCTGGTTTACGGGCAACAATTTGTGTCTCTTGAAAAAAACACGAAATTTGTATGCCTTTCCCTCGTACATGAGCGAAACAATGATATCATGAACGTATGGCTAGGTCTTGGACCCAGACAGCGCATCGAGAGCTAAGAGATATCGTTGGCTCGGATCTGAACGACTTCCCCGATAATAGGATGAAACAGACGATGGTCTGGCGCTATTGGCGAGGTATGCACGAGCTTGGACACGTTTGAGTGTCGGCTGTACGACATTTGAGTGCTGTCCAGATAAACTCGAATAGTTATTCACTTACCGAAGAGGCAGGGGAAATGTGAATCTGGTTCATACCCATGATGAAGGACAAGGACAGAGGGCCGTATAAAGTCAAAGGACGCCCAAGGGTAAGAGAGATACTGGTGAGGGGGGAGAATTGGGAGAAAGCTCCAGGATAGATGCAAATATATTGGTGACAGTTCCTTTGAGCCATCCGTTCGAAGATTCGTTGTTTACATACAGACAAAGCGAGTTTGAACAAAGACTTAGGATCTGCGCAATCTTTAGTACCTCAAAATTTATTTTGGTATACGTCCTACCAGGAGTATGCTGCTTAGTGGTGAATGCTGGGCGATGCTGAACGCTGAGCAATGGTGAAGGTCAATGATAGTCGGATAGTCGGGAACAGGTCAGAACGTGTACCCCAGGACACGTCACGCAGATATGATGTAACCAACTCAAAGCCCTTTGTCTCCGGCCAGATGCCCTACATATACAGCATATGCCAACCGTGATGTGTCCGAATTGTACCCATGGCTCAAACAGGCTCGAAGAGGAACACGACAGCGCTGGGAGAAGCAGAAGAAGTCCTACCTGTAAGTCGCTCTTGATCGTAGGAGCTGAGTTTTTTTAATAGTTATCCCATTCAGAAAGTCCGACTAATCGCTCAACCCGAGTTTGGACATGAATTTCGCCAGGCTCAACAAACGATCGCAGAACTCAGAGGGCAAGTGGCTCACCTCGAATGGACTGGGCGAATGACCAAAAAGCACGCAACAAAACTAGAGGAAGAGCTTGTGGAGCTGAGCAATGAACGAGACGAGTTGGCAGAAGAGGTGAGGCAGTTGCAGGTATGCGTCCGCTGGTCCAGGAAGTAAAGCTGATTATGTCTGATTATGCCCAGGAATCCGAAAGCGACGAGGTGCAGCGCCTAGGCACCGAGAACATCACATTGTCTCGCAGAGTGTCGCACAGCGATATTGAGCTACAGACGCTCAGAAATCTTGTACAGGCACTAGGTTTGTCAGAGGTAAGTCCTCCCTTCTTTTCTTTTTCTTCTCCACCGTGATAGCTAATTTATTCGTCAAGGTCACCAACGGCATCTCCTTCATCCCTGGTGATTCCACAGACTCAGAAAAGGTACCCTTAATTCTACTCCAATCATTTTGTTTGGTTTACATAAAATTAGAAGGAAGATGTGGTCTCATCCGGTCAGAATGAGGATACGAGTCAGAGAGGGAGCGACAACGAGGTAAGCAAAAACCTTCCCATGTTACTGGCTTGCCGCGCTCACATTGCTCAGGAAATAGATCCCTGTGACAGAGAATCCTCGGTTTTGCGTAACGTTGAAGCTGAACCGGCCACAATCCACCGTGTTCTCTATCCGGTGGATGCCTTGGCAAGCAATAAAGCTCAAAAATGGTTTCCTCAAGCTTTTGCATACGTCGACGTTGATTTGGGTCCTGTATATCTGGATTTCTTGGTCAAATGGATTGACTTCGAACGTTTTCATCAATGGGAAAAGGCTGGAGGCCATCTCGACAAGACGGAGCGACCAAAAGAGATTACCACCTGGATTAACGAGGGACGTTACCTGCCTCGTTGCAAAGGCCCCAAATTGGGAGCGGAGTTCATCAAGACATTTCCAGATGATATACGCAAATGGTGGACCTCTCTTCATCCGAAGGTAGACGACAATGATTGGACCAACTTGATGAAATATGGCATTAATGGTTGGTTCTCGATAATCGCTGGGATGAAGTGGTGGGGCCAAGGTTTGAAGAGCCTTACTGGGGACAGTTTGAGGAATGGTACTGAAGAATGGCTCACGATGATTACGGAGTTGACAGTGACTCTGGACATGCTTAAGAAGGATCTGAAGGGTCAGCAGAGCAAAGTAGCGACCTCTGATGTATAACTATGAATTTTCTACTTTTATAACGTGTTGTATTTTATGAGTTAATAGCGGGTGCAACTATCCTATCGGAGCACTATGTAGGACAAGGAGAATCAGAATTTACAGCGACGGCTTCATCAGAATCCCTTCACGTCTGCGAGCACTCAATAGCTCTTCTCTACTGTGTCTCAGGCAGAATTGATACTGTGATGTAGTGATCGCATTTGCAATAGATAGATTCCGTCTGTCCAAGGATGCCTCTGTATTTCGAAATAACCAAGACTGATGTGCTCGAGATCCTAGAAATTAAAGTCAGGAAAGGAAATGGCGTCGTACTGGATGAGAAAACAACAAAAAATTAACCGAGGCTTATTCCAATGATCGGGTTCCTTGTAAAACCTGCAAGGAGCGAGTCGAGACGAAACTGAATCGGACGGTACGTATTTAACAGGGGTCGACGAGGAACACACTTATATAGAGCAATAGCTCGCAAATACGTATGGTCGTTGATCAATCGTAAGATTGTCGGAAGAATCAGCCATAGGTAGGAGACGGGGCCATTGGCCGGAGAAGAGTGCCTTTGCGGCGATACCAACACTGGTCAAGAGGGATGGGAAGATTGACGTCAGGCGACCCAGTACTTGAGATGCCGGAGAAGTGAATTCTATGCAGACATCTGCACTCTAGACCACCGTTAGCCTGACACAACATCTATTAATTAGGGTTGGTGAAAATCTTCACGCATGGTTATGATAGACACAAGAACTTCTTTCATTTACATATTCACGTCGATCATGAAACTATGTGATTTACTTGTACCAATACTCAAACGGTTCTTACCGTTTTTCCGACTCTCAGGACACTAACAGTACATAGTTCAATCAAATTACACTGGTACCAAGCCAGGAAAAAGTGCATACTTGCTAAAAACCATAGCACTCACAAATCTGCAATACGTCTATTGCCGGGGTGCTGTGAAAGGGCACGAGTCAGTATTGTTTCGAGCCATATCGCGAGATATGAACTTATAGTACTCACGGTTAGAAAGAGTCATGTTTATACTGTACAGTCCTTTCAGAGTCTGCTTCCTCCGCTCGTTATCATGCGTCTTTATAAGATTCCCGTTCGGAGCGGCAAACCCAAGTTGCTTGGATAGGCTAGAGATTGTTGTTGCAAGGTTCCTAAATGCTATACCACGGAACAGTTAGCATGGCTCGGAAACTTGAAGGTGCTGACAGATACATACCGGTATATCTGCTCAACTTATACTCGTACCAGGCAAGCAGCATGCAAGCATGCAGCGTATCACCACTTGGAATATGTATTACAGTGTTTATTGTGTTCTGGCAAAGAGCCATGATTAATATCCTGGAGCGCTGGATGAAATCATGAAACCCACCCTGGCACACTGGGCATAGGCCTCGGCTACGTTATGTAGCCCTCGCACGGTGAGTTCGGGTAATACCGAGTATCTACACGCTACATGAGTCAATCTTGACGAGGAAAGGGCGAAAAAGTACACACTGTACAGCTAGTGCAGCTATGCTATTTGATAATGCAACTGACATCCGACGTTCCATAAAATCTCCAGCGACATCTTCATACTTGATGAACGGATACTCGCTTCCAAGATGCTGGAAGAATGACTGAATAAATTGGCTCATAAATTGAGGATTAGGGGACTGTGAATATTCTGGACCGAAAATAGAATTTTGTCGAGGACCAGATGAAGACCAAGAGTGGTGAAGCATCATATGCGCAGGACTCGGAACAGAACCATAACTCAGAGGACTTTGACGTGCCGATGAACCGCTATAAGATGCACTGCAGACAAAGAAAGATGAATAGTATACGGAGGAAAAGAAAAAGGAACATACCGATGTGAGTAGTTTACAGAGCGGCGTGTATCGGAGCCATAAGGCGTGTAACGTAGACTAGACGATGTCGGGCGACTGGAAGGGACAGATGCTACTGAATAGCCGTCGAGGGAAGGATTGGGAGTAGCATTTCTAGAAAAGAGAATTACAAGTCGAGTGAGTGGGAGTAGCTGAACTTTGCACCTTTGCAATTCACCAACATAGTTGGGTGTGACACTGGGACCAGCAATGGCACGGCTTCGCTCAGCAAAATAACGTTCGCGATCACGGAAGCGACAGGGAATTTTGGCAGTTGTACAAGCTTTACATTTTGTTTCTGGAGAGGTTTGGAGACACTTGATCTTATCTTCTTGAGACGACTAGTTCGATGAGTCGGAGGACCGGTCGGGTTATACGCCACTCACCAATTATCACAAGACGTGACCAGACGAGGACGTTTCTTGTGCTCCTGTGTGTGTTCGGGGGACTCGATGATGAGCTGGAAGGAATCAGAGTCCGTTTAGACGGCAGGTGAAAGAGAAGGGATTTGTTGACCGCGAGAGCTTGCTCTGTTCGAAAGTCACTCGGGAAAAAGTATCACGTTATATTTGTCATCACTTTCGCAGAATTTGTTGGTGTTGCGAGTCCATCGTTTAGAGTGCGATGTCCAGATTGGATTTCAGTCGTCATGTGAGAATGAGTATCTAGTCTGGCTCTTTTCGCTCGGGAATGTTGTTCAAAAGCTGATACATGAGTGAAGCATTCGCATTATGTGCAATGGAGACTCGCCATCGTTTGATATTGTCAGCGTTTTTCAGAGTCTAACAAAAGATAATGTCAAAAAGATCATCTGTGGAATGTTTCACAAACCTTCAGTACCCCCTCCCACGTCCTCTTGGAATCACCGCCGACCCTACGGAGAATCATCGTCATCACCTCATTCTCCTTGTTCGAGCCCCACGATGACGGTCAGCATAGGTCTTGTTGTACAAAGATATCAAACCTAGGTGAAAGGCATTGCAGACTTACGCAGTTTGGCGAAGTCCATCTCGAATATTGTCCTGTGCAGCACAACGGTCTTCATTTCGAGTCATAACACTGCCCCTGGGGCTTTATTTCTCATGCAAAATAGTAAAAAATGAATTAAAACTTTTCGATTTGTGATTTAATATATAGTTGCCACTTGATTTAATAAGTTTGCCACTCAAAAAACAATACCATTTGAATATCAAATGTTGTTTGTTTTGCCACTCCGAAAGTTTTTCTTTTTTGTCCTGGAAATAAAATGCCCGATAGTCGCCCGCTTTTTTACTATGTACAAGCGGGCATTTTATTTCCAGGATGAGAAAGAAAAAATTTCGGAGTGGCAAAACAAATGAAACTTGATCTTCAATTGGTATCTCTTTCTGAGTGGCAAATGATATTGTTTTTGAGTGGCAAATGTATTAAATTGAGTCACCACTTTGTATTATATCACAAACTGAAAAGTTTCAATTTATCTTTAACTATTTTGTGTGAGAAATAATGGCCCAGGGGCAGTGTAAGCTGGTTGAGTTCGGATTTTTTTCTGTATCAAACTTGGCGTGCACGGCATAGTCTGGTGTGGGCAAAGTTTCCTCCAAATTGGGACGCGCAGGAGAAACGGTAGCTAGTAGACGAGTTAGCTTGGATTTTGTGAAACAGTAATGTAAAACTGACCAATATGGAACGTGTTGAGCCTGTCTACCTGAGCGTTGACGACACGTCCCATGTCAGAAGACTCTGATTGATACCAACCTCTCTAGCTCTCTTGGTCTCCGCCCCAGACCTTCCAATGTTTTCAGATCCTCGCCTGCGACGCCAGCTTCCTTTTGGTGTGAACAGTAAGCGAGAATATTGACCGACTCGTGGCCTGACCTGCTTCAGACCCAAAAACGAGATGAAAAGGATATGTTATTAGCCCGAGAGTCGACGCGGGTGGGGTAGTTTCAAGATGCTGCGGGGGAGGGAATCGAGGATAAACTTGCCGGAGAAGGTTCTTCTGCAAATGATGTACTAAAAGCTACTGATCAACTCACAAAAGGTATCAAAAAAACTGTAATTGAAAGATATCACCATACGGAGGATGTCGTTGGAGTAATCGCCAAGAACAGCTTTGATAGCCTTGCGAGTCTAACCGGGGTTTCGTTGGTACTGATTTGTGACCTGCCCACTTCTCGATGACAAGTGGACCAGGAAGAGAAGGTCAGGGTCACCGTATTTCGGGATATTTGCTACAGCCGCCCGGCCCGACACGGGCGGAAAAAAGCCGGATGCACGTTTCTTTTTTCCTTTGTTCATACTCCCTTAAAACATGTAGTCTTGAGGATCTTTTTTGACCGCCAACTTCGAATACTATCTACCGAAATGCTCAAACGCTTCTTCAGCCGCTCCTACAAGAATCTTACCACGCTTACTGGGCCTCGCGATGCCATTTCTTCCGTCTCATTTTCTGTGGATGCAACCTTTGTTTCTGCCGCTGGTACGAATACGAAAATGTCGCGTGTTTTGCCCGAAATTCTTGACGCATTGATATACAGGATATGGAGGTATTACTATATGGGATTTGGCATCTTCCGCCGTCGTGACCACTCCTTATCTTCCATACGAGCCCCATATTGCGCAACATGTATATTTCTCGTCGTCCTGGATGTATTTTGAGGGAACAGACAGGCATGTATTTATCGCAGGGAACATGTCTGGACATATCTCTCTATGGTATTTCGATAGGGCCCAGAAAGTTCGCTCTTCTCTTCCCTCTTTTTTTAGTGCTGAGACGAGTAATGGCAGGCCTTTAGAGACGTGGGTAATCACGTCGTCAACAAGGATGGTCACAGTATAGTTATGTCCATAGACGTATCCAAGCCCAGGATTGCCCCTGGTCATTCTGGACGCATTGTCACTTCGACTGACGACGGCACCATCGCTGTCTGGACCTTGACTTCTACCTTTGAACTCGCTAATCTCTTCAAAGTCGACCTCCCGGAAGATTTCAATCCTCGCATTGTCAAGTTTGCACGTAATACAAGGAATGTATTCTCTTTTTCCAAGACAGGTGGAGGCTTGTAAGTTCTTTCATTTTCAACTTCGTTTGGTCCCTGCTGGATCTGTATAAATCTTCAGTCTTCAATTGAAGGGAGAGGATGCTGATTACTCATGGTCTAAGAAGGATGGCCCCAAAGAAATGTAAGATTGTGGTTCCAGTTGCTTTCGACATTTCCTAGTCTCACAAGCTTATTATGTAGGCATTTTGTGACCGTTGACGAAAAGCAGGATGTTTTTGTAGCGTGGACAGGCCAGCGCGCGGAAATGTTCAGACTTGGTAATTCTGAACACGTTAAAGCATTTCAAGGCGAAGCTCCCCTTGTAGGAAATACAAAGCAAGTTTCATTCGCCGAGGATGGTTCGCGCTTGGTAGTCGGCACTGACCATGGTTTTGTTGAGGTATACTCAGTTGAATCGGGTGAACTTGTTCAGCGCTTGGAATACCCACGAAAGTCTCTTCTTCAATACGTCGCAGTAAGTCATGATTACCTCCTCGTGATACCAGTTCTAAATTGTCCTTCTAAAGACTCAGAGTCTTACTTCCTGCCACCTTGTCGCTATCGCAGGATCCACGAAATCACAACCTGCGGACGTTGTGGTTTTCAAGAAGAAGTACCGTGCTCCCAGAGTATCATCTACCGGTGGCAGCACAGATGACAACCTGATTTTGAGCGTGCCTATTACTTGGACAGGCATATGCTGGGTTGGCCATATTGTTCTCTTCCTTGTGGTAACTCATGTCGTGGTACGTCGCTACTTGTCATGCCATTATATTTGTTGTCTTATTTCTCGATCTCTAGCTCAATCGCTATTCGCAAGCCTTTATATGGCACACAGAAGCGTCCCTTTATCCCCTTGGTTTTGTAGTTCAGGCTTTCATCTTTGTACCCGCGCTCTCCAAATTTGCTGCGCATGCTATTCCGACTCCTTCTAGCCAATGCACATCAACAGTCACTGAGCCCCCTGTTACAATCACCATTGCAGAATATGTCCATTCAACTGCCACTGTTACTGCTACTTCCACCGTTACTGTTACTGCTCCTCCAACTCGTACTGTTACCCAATCATTTCCCATTACTGCTACTATTACTGAGAAGCTTCTCTCTATTGCCACGATTACCGAGTTGCTGACCTCTGCTGAATCTGATTCCTGTATGACGATTGTAACGTCTGACCAAGCTATGGCTCAATGGTCGACGTTCTAATGACTACCAGTCTTAGGACTGTATTTATTACTTCAAACTTGTTCTGATACTTATCTGCCTAATAGTATATGTGCTGCTTGACCCTGTATGCTATATAAGTGCCCGCACATGTGAGTCCAGATTCAGTAAGCACAGGATATTACAGCCAAAGGGACGAACTGCGATCTCAAATTCTCACGGGTCCTGCTTTCCCTCCACCATCATTGACCTTGCAGTCCTCGGAATACTATGTCACACATGTCGATCGTAAGCCTCTATTGTTTCGTCTTCAAAATAACTGGCGACCGTGATGACTTTGTTTTAGACTAACCTGGATTGGATCGCTCATGACCATGTTCGTACTCTTTCTTTTTGATATTTCTGTTTTAATCTGGCTTAGGTTGATTATAACTACCGAGATTTAATCAACGTCTGTCTGTTTCATTACTCTTTCGAGCAGTTTTTGATTCCTCGCATAGAAGATAGCACGTACAGTGTTGAAGAATGCATTCAATGTCAGCGAAATACGAGATATCATACACCTTACACCAGTTTCTGCGGAAAGGCTGGCGCTTTTCAATGAAGACCAAGCAACGTTTGGACCTCATAGTTCCGAAATCTGTCTGGATACTTCAGCAATAACCGCTCCCGCGATGAGGGATTGTGCCTGGAACCGTGCAGTGGTTGAAATACTGGCAGGCTGGACAGTTGATCTCGTTGACAAAATGAAAAGCCTCTCGGATCGTCTTTCAGGCCGCGTGGATTGGGCTGAATTGTTCAGATGCCGTTTCTATGACGTTTTCTCGGACATACAAGCTGCGTGGGAGCTCGGATTGCCAGATTTGTGTGCTCAAATAACTGCTAGATATGACGAGAGGAAAGACCGTAACAGAAGGCGGCGTCAATTGCAGCAAGTGAGTATACATATGTCCAGCTTCTGATGGATTGTGACTTTAATACAGAAGTTCACAACTCGCCAGCAAATTTGTTCAATCATGCTTGGCCATTCTCAAAAAATTGACAAAGTAGAAGATGTTGATTTTTGGACCGCAACTCTTACTGCAGTAAACTTGCTGCAAGCTGACGGAATGTCAGACGAGGAAACTGTTCATGAGGGTGGGGAGCAGGTGAAGGTTGTTAAACGAGTGGCATTCCGACACCCCGACTTCACATCTCTTGTAACGGATATAGATTTGCCGGGTTCCTATGCCGGTAGGCAGATTACATAATTACCTTTTACTTTGCCTGTTACTGCCACGTCGTGTCCGTAGACCGTACTCTAGCTCTATTTCAGAATAGATATAGGTCATACGCAGTCGTGTGTGGTTCAGGCGGGGTAGAAGCGTTACACTTTTTTGCGTATCCGGCTTCTATTCAGACATAGTCCACAGGGACAGCTCACATCAGACCTACTTGTGTTAGGCAAGTCTAGACTGCACCACAGCACGTAGGCGCCTTTGCACTTCCATTCAACATTCCACAACCAACTCTACTCTTGCCTACATCTTAAGCCCTGTCTTGCTTTGCCCTACTATAACCATTCTCACCATTTCCACCTAACTCAAGCAATATGCCAGCGGTTCAAGTAGGGTCTGAGACATGTTTACTCCCCTCCTGCTCATGCCCAACCATAGAGGGATATGGATCGCGACTCCCACAATCTCCCTTTCCCCGTCCAACTGCTCCTAGGACCAGGTTGAAGATGCAGCATTCTGCTGTGCTCCCTGTGTCTAAAGATACAGTATCACCATCCCCACCAGCACTATCACCTCAAATGAGTCGAGTCGAGTTGAAGTATGTAATTCCTGCACGACGTTCAACTCCTCCTCAGCCACCTCCACCCATTGCTCAATTGGCACCAGTGTCATGGGCTGATGATATCCCAGATTATGGTGTGGAAAGATTTCCAAGCTGCAAGAAACGGCGCCGCCACCGGACTCGTCGCCGCCCACGCCATCACTCTCAGGGATCTGAGCATCCCAAAAGTGCTCCTAGTGCTGCTCCCAAACCAACACCTCTTGTCCCAGCACCTATTCCTATTGCAGATGTGCTCACACCACAAGCTTACTGTGACCTGCAGAAATCTCTGGGACCTGCCTATCGGAATTGTATGGTCTTACTTGTTATGCTACCTCATCCATTGGCTAGGAATGGGATTTGATTGTTTGTTTTCTTTTCTTCTAATTTCTTTCCATGGTCTTTTACCTTATGCTACCTTTTATTGAAAACCCTTTCTGGGTTTTGTGGGGGAGTATGTAACGGATATAGATTTGCCGGGTTCCTATGCCGGTAGGCAGATTACATAATTACCTTTTACTTTGCCTGTTACTGCCACGTCGTGTCCGTAGACCGTACTCTAGCTCTATTTCAGAATAGATATAGGTCATACGCAGTCGTGTGTGGTTCAGGCGGGGTAGAAGCGTTACATCTCTCTTTTGCCATGTTGATTCTACCCCAAAGGAAATGAAGTCTCTCTTCGATCAGAGGGGGAGAAAACCTTTCCGCAGAGTTCTCAGCAGTGAGAACTCGCAAAGGTTACCCCCGCCACATCTTCCATCTGCCTTCTATCAGCCAGAGTACCTGGATCTGATGAACAAAGGTCTTGTCCCTTGGGTTGCAGTCCAGGAGAATTTGACCACCCCTATTCCCAAGGTGGTGCGTGATAAAGGTTAGCTTCTATCCACACTGTACCATTTAGAACCTCATTTAAGTTTAGGAACATCTACCACTAATAAGCCTGAGCACGCTTTGCGGGAGAATCTCATGTGTACCCCACAGCCTCAGACCGGGTCTAAGTCCATTTATCAACAAGAGAACGGCTATACAGCTGGTCGTGACAACTTCCAGATTCTTCGGGCACTTGTCATTGAATGGGTAATAGTCGCTATCTTTCTCTACGGCTTTCTTTTCGGTATGCTCAATTTGTAGACTAAGTATGTCAATTTACGGTTTGTAGTGTCATGATGCTGCGAGAATGATATTGCGAGAACTTTCATCAATTTAGGTTGACGAAGTGAAACGGTGCCTTGCGATGAAAGACACCTTTTTCCTGTTTGGGTTGTTACTCGTAGCAATCTGGAGGTCTTGCGAATACTTGTCAATCAGTAAATGATTATTAGTCTGCATGTTATTTAAACCAAGTTGCAGCAAGACTCGGAGTCACATGCTAGCATTGCGCCTTCATCATCATGCTCAGACATCCCGACTCTTGTTTTTTTATCCTTTCACATTCATCCGTTTATGATAATGTCGTGGCACAATCAGTCCTTTTGTCGCACTGCTTTCGTACTGTCAAAGAGCCACTCGACGTGCACAAAGATAAATAGAGGTGAACAGTGTTTTGTATCACGGAAGTAGTCATTCATGAACTCCAACTATACTCCTCTGATCAGCATTGACGACGCTGAATATCGAACGCGTTCACTTGGTCCTATTCGTCGCCCACGAACCCCAGCGAAAACTTCACCATACCCTTCCAGCTCTTCTCCAAAGTCCGCAGTTCCATCGTCCTCAATACCATCGTCCTCAGTTCCATTGCCTTCGGTTCCGGCACCCTCCGCCTCAATACCCTTCGCTCCAGTAGCCTCGGTTCCAACTGCACCAATGGCTTCTGTTCCACCTGCACCAGTAGCCTCCGTTCCACCTGCATCAGTAGTCTCCATTCCACCTGCACCAGTAGCCTCCGTTCCACCTGCACCAGTAGCCTCCGTTCCACCTGCACCAGTAGCCTCCGTTCCACCTGCACCAGTAGCCTCCGTTCCATCTGCACCAGCAGCCTCCGTTCCAGTAGGCTCCGTCATGTTACCACCAGTCATTCACGCATCCAGCTCTTCCACACCGCTTTGCCAGCAATCTAGTTCTAATCCATCCCGTCAGAAATCCCCAGTCACGACCACCACCTATCCCGGTTTACCCGCCTCTAATTCTGACCAGCCGAATGACACTGGTATGCAAACAAGGTCGCAGAAACAGGTTCCGACTGTCAGGATTCAGTCCTCAGACAAAGCTCCAACCGCGCTTATTCCTAAACCTGATGGAGAAAACAGAAGACCTGGAAGAGGAGGTTATGCTCTGAAGACTGTGCTGAGTTGGGATCCTAAGGAGTACAAGAAAGTCCAGGTATGTTTCCTTGATGCTATACCCTTGCTCGCTGCTTGACAAACAACTGTAGGACTTTGTCAGGGAACTCGTCAATACTACATTGCCAAAAAACATACACACCCCCTTTACATTGCAACCTACCGCTGTCCTAGATCCTCTCCGAAAACAGGTTCGTTCACAACTAGGAAATGTCTTCATTCAATCCTTAACTCTTCTACAGATGGTCGAGAAGTTCCTGCGGCTGCGTCAGTACGAAGATAACTGGGCGACCGACGACTTCATTCGGGCTGCGTTGAAATCTAGGCAAATTCAGCTGAA
This sequence comes from Stygiomarasmius scandens, assembly GCA_037954225.1. Lineage (NCBI taxonomy): Eukaryota > Fungi > Basidiomycota > Agaricomycetes > Agaricales > Campanellaceae > Stygiomarasmius > Stygiomarasmius scandens. Next base: position 131,276 of record JBANRG010000098.1, on the reverse strand, counting down.
GAACCGAAAGTTACGAGTCCAAGCTGTGCAGGGACAGGCGGTTCTTGATATGCAGCAAAACTTATAATGTCTTTGCTAACAAGACTTTCCTTTGCGATTTTCTGTAGTCAACCGGTGTAATCTACGGTCTCTTATAATTAATATCGCGTTTTTTGTTTCATCTTGGTGTGAATACTGTACATTGTGATCGTAAGGGTTTGAAATACAGGAAATTGTTTCTAGTCGGCCGTTCGGGCGGCATTCGCCTGTCTGACTCCTTCAAGCTAATGCACTGCAAATTCAAGTGTATACTAGTCCTAACATATCCGGTAAGTGAAAGCGTGGTGGCAGCAATCCAAAACCAAGCGAGAACGAATACGTACCCTAGATAAGCTTAGAACAACAACTGTGCCCTTGACCAACTCCCATCTCGCTACATGCCCTAAGAGTGCATCTTTGTCCAAAATTTCAAGCCGATTGTGGAACGCAGAAGATACCGTTTTAGCTTCGAAACCGCGGGACCAGAAAGACGAAAATGAATCTGCCGCTGAGGAGTCATCTCGAGTCAAGGGCGTGCAGCGCTTGATTGCTACGTGAATCTTTCCATCGCCGTAGTCAAAAATATGATGCAGCTGGCCAGCAGACCAGCTACTACCATCTCTAAAGCAGATATAGCTGTTGCCGATTGCTTTACTACTTGGGATTGCATAAAATCCCTGCGGTGCAGTGGTTCGAGAGTAGCAACGTATGCGGTCTGACTTTTGACTACCACATGTCTGTATGAGCTCCGGAGGTGGCGGAGATGAAAGAATCCATTTTGATTGTTCCGAATGTGTTTGACCATGTAAGATCTCCTGCAATGTAGATTCATTCTCGTCATTCTCATCGTCACGTTCTCCAGTTGAATAGCCTCTTTTCACATATGAATATGTTTTGTCCAACAGTTTAAGGCAATATGCGAGAAGGGGAGGACAATCGGGACGTAAAAGCCATTGCCGGAATGATGCACTGTTGTTGAAGCCATAGAGTATCGTTTTCTCGGACTGACCTGCATAAAAACTTTAGAATACTTATTGTGATAAGAGAATTTTACTAAGACCTTACCGACAATGTGGTTTGTGGGTAGTCTTTGGAGCCTTCCAATCAGTCTTTCGAAAAAAAAGGCCCACCAATTCCTGACTGTGCTGAAGTGATCCATAAATTCAAATATATGAAATGCAAGATGGTGGGAAGGCATAAAGAATCCAGGGAAATTTTCTCGCAAACCAAGAACATGCTGGCGGTACAGGTGCCTAAATGACTCTCTCCTTTCAGGTGTCAAAGTATCCTTTGTCATGACTATGAGAGCGCATGTCACATGCAGAGCAGTTTCAAGCACAGATGACATTCTTGTTGCATCACTTGACCTAAGTGGAGAATCTTCACTCCAAAGGCTAAGTAATGCAAGTGGAAGATGTATGGAAAAAAGTGTTCTCCAATGATCAGCTTTGAGTGTGCCAGCCTTTGGCAAGCCAACATTGGGTGGAGGATTCCCAATCCAAGCTGGAGTAGTTACCTCAGAAATGACTTGATGAAGGCGTTGGAGAACTGCTGAAGAATCAATCTTCGTCCATTTCAATTCACTGGTAGGTTGTCCACGGCGCTAGGACATGTCAGCAAAATTTCACTCAACTTAGAACACAACTTACCCAATCAATTAGTTGTTCCACTAGATGACCCTTTTCAATTTTAGACACTTCAGATGGTAGTCGGTTCAGATCCACACATACAAAGGCAAGGGAGTTCCAAGTATAAGAATGCAATGAATCTGCCAGGGATTCCAATCCTGGTTCTAGAAGACCTTCAACAGGCTGTTGAAGTTTACGGTGGATGTCTCCAATCCCATGAGCTGAATGATGATTCATAGTTGCAGTAAGCAGATGCAAGAGGTCCTGCTGGTCTTGATGTGATAAATCATGGGATGCTGTAACTGGGTTGTCATCATTGATTGTGGGATTTATGATTGGTCGGTCAGCCCATGGAATGTTTGGGAGATCACCAGTCTTCGGAGTAAAGAATGGCCACTGGTACCTCCCTTCTTCCTGAATTGCTTTAGTACGCTAAAACCCTTTGTAAGAACAACTACTGGAAATATGGGAAGACACAGACTTACCCACTTCAACAAGACATCTGCCATTTCCCGCTTCCGAACATCTCCAACAGAAATAACATATTGATGCTCTAGACTCCTGCGAGGAAAGAGCATCAAGTTGTTGCACACATAGAGAAGAGAGACCCATTTGTTGCCCATGAGCTTTGAGTGGTATTTGTTTCTTTCAGCTTTTGATCTGGGTGGAGGTCCTGACAGTGTAACATGGATTGCTGAGAGCTGGCGAAAAGCAGTTTTGTCATTCAGAATTTCCTCTCTCATCCATGCCATTCGGTCTAAGCGACACTTCTGAAGGTCATCAGAAAGGTGAGGCCATTCCACCATTGAAAAGACATAATTTTCTTCTTCTTCGCTAGGACGTGTCAACAGCCACCCTAAGCGACGAGAAAGGTCACCATGTGGTTTCTCCCCAGTGGATGCAGTTTCAGAAAGATGAGGAGGTGGTGTAAAATCGTAATAGAAGGCTCGGAAAGAGTTTGGGATTGTCTTGTTCTTGTTGGGTTCTTCAAGACCAAGTGCCTTCCGGAAAAAATTTTGCAATACACGCATAATGAATGTATGCATCGGCTCTGGCACTAATTGCTTAGAGGGCTTCCAATACTGCAAGGTCCACATTGCAGAATGGCGAGTCCCATAAATGTCTTCAATACGGTCCCGCTCACTTTTTGTTTCTGCATTCATCCAAAGAGTTGCTCCTTCTTTCAAAAAGTTGTCATCCACAGCTCCCCACTGTTCATAATCCACCCTTCCAAGATGCGCAGTATGCCAGCAATTGCAGAGGAAACAAAAGTGCTGGGAAGAAGCATCAAGAAGTCCTGCATGGGGTCTGGCAGCCTTTAGATCCATAACAGCCTTTGCTACTGCAACACGGTGCACACGATGATAAGGCTCAGTTTGTGTACGGCTTTTGTGAGAATGGTATGGGGCAATCCCACGAGTATAGGCAAGATCCAGGTCATGGAGTAAAGGGCGCAAGTAATAGCTATGGGCAGCTTCCTTGGCATCAGGTTCATCGGGTCCTTGAATGAGCCCAGCGAGGTAGACATAAGCCGGATCATTCGACATGTGAAGCGGCAGGTTTAAACATAAAAGAGCTAGTACTCCTGTAGATCTCTTTGGACCACGAATTCGATTTCCTTCAACATTGAAGGAGTCCCCATGAAGTTTAAAGAACCACCGCCCTTGCTCACCACGATCGGCGACAAACAGACTACCATCTGTTGCCCGAAAATCACGCACAAAGCTCCCGTCTCGAGCATCGTGTTTATCCGGTGGGTTTTCGGGATGGGCAGTTAAGTGCTGACAAAATTTGTCTCCATATTCTTCAATCCCCGGGAGGGAGAGAAATTTACCAAACCAATCAAGAAATGGGTAATAATGGAACAATTTCAGTGGTTTTAGAGCATCATCGAGTATATCATTGTTGCACAAGCCATGGCAAGTTACATTAGAGCATCGTCGATCATATACAGGTTCTGAGGAGCCAACAATGTACTCGGGTTTATAGGTGCAGTTGCAAGACGGACAGACAGCATAAGGTATGGTGGAGATACCGAAGTTAAGTCTCCGTTCCAAAGTGGTTATAGAGTCCGGGATCTCATCAATAGCATTACGCTGCTCGATGGTCTCTCCGCCCGGATTGAGCATAGTCAACGACCTCGCGAAGATTTTGAGAAGTTTCAAGACAAAGGACGCCCCACGCTCGGAAGCACCCTCGAAAGCTCGGCCTACTAGTGCTATACAATACGCAACGAGAGTTGGCGTTTGTTTACGACTATTCGGGTTCACAAAACATTCACCTAGATAAGATATCTGATATTAGACGAATTAGAATCAGAGTGTGGTATATACTTACGATTGTCAACCCGAACGGCTGTATTATCCGGATGTCGCAAGCGCCAACCTGATAGACGTGTTTCCAGCAGCACAACACTACTTTCGAGTTCCTTGATGAGAGAGGCTGTTACATTGGATCATCGTGTTCCCTTGAGAAATTCGCGCAGATCCTCTACATCGTCTTCCACTTTTAGAAGCGTGGACTGAATCGCATTTTCAGGAGTAACACCTTCAATGAGATCATCCATGCAGGCCTCCAGACCTCTCAGTTTCTGTTGCTGGCGGGACAATCCTGCGAATGCGTCTATTGTAGCTCCATGCCTATCGCGCGGGAGTCCAAATGGATGCAAAAATCCATCCAGGCCGCGTTTCAAAGCGGATTCAAAACTATCATCTTCGGAGGAAGTTGAGATGAGAACTTCATCAAGCTTGTAGAAAGTAGATATCAGCGTAATGCTAGGCTTCAGAGTGATTTGGCGCACTGCTAATGTAGCGACTGTTGCGGAGAATTCTTCATAGTCCGATGAGTCCAATGGGCGAGGAGCGGGAAGTTCATCATCTCTATTGAGAATGGTAGTGTGGGCGATGATTGTTGAAATTTCAGCATTAGGAAGGGCAGATTGCTGACACTCAACTGTCACCACAGAGGTTGCAGTGGAAGGAGAAGTTGAAGGTAGAGCAAGAGGACCGGTCGACTGAGGTAAATCTAGTTTGGATACAGGGCTGTTTCGGCGTGCCCTTTTCTGGTTTCTGTCTTGAGTGTCGTCTGTGAGAGTGAGACCTGGTGTTGGCGAAGATGATGGGGGAGGTGTTTCCGAACGAGGACGCTTCCTCATTAGCGCCTCAAAACGCTCAAAAGTAGAGCCGTTCGTTGGAGGCATGTCGACGTTGAGAGACAAAGTGTGCGTTTGTCGTCCAGCAGATGACCGGTGCCAGGCCGGTACTCTTACATTTTACATAGTTCTACATTCGTCGTACGTATGTATTTCACACAAGACTTCTGTGTATAGCACTACATCGTAGCCAGGAGGGAAAGCCGAAAAGTAAAACATTTGGGGCGACGAAACCAGTCGGTATCTATCACAGCAGACATAAGCAAAGGACGTAAGTAAGTCTTCCTTCCAAGACCATTATTAAGAGAAGAATCCTTCGGTTCCGGTAGCAAATGGTATAAATGGACAAGAAATATTAAGGCGATATCAGCACTGTAACGCAAAAATGGAGAGAAGTAGCATCATTTTCACCATGGGAGAATTATCGTAGAGTTAAACCACAGCGAGGTACAGCACAGAAGTAGCCGGATTATGCAATATGAAGGTTGAGAACGAGTGCCGAGTGAGGATGGGACGAGGGACATGCGAGATTGGGCTAGTCAAGCGGGAATGGGCCTGGTAAGAATGGGGATTGGAGGTCCTTCAAGTTGAATGACCTGTCCTCGGACAGTATTAGCACTCATTTTGTGGGAACCAAACGTAAGACGTACATTTTTTAGATCTCCCGATGTAGCATTCATTCCGACTCCAACACGCTCTTTACCCAGCAAAGCATGGGCAAAAATGGGGCAAATTTTAGAACATACAAGAAAGCAAGTCAGATAGAACCCACCAAAATGTACGCAGGTTGTACGCAGATGTACGACGAAAGCCAGGAAAGCACTCCGCTTGATTCGACTGCAGGAAGAGGTCCAACGCACAAATTTTTCTACACTGGATAGAGGAAGACTATCCAGCAGCGTCATGAGACCGCGTATCATCAACCTGGCCATCGGGTGCAACCAAAGGGACAAGCAGGCGGTTCCAGACGCGACGAGAAGAGAGAAAGCATAGAAATCAGATTAGCGCGCGCTCAGTGCGGGTTCTTGATTGAGCGAAAACGATGGAGAGCATGTTGTGGGGACAAAGTGGAGTATCGGAAAGACCAGTTAAGAAAGGAATGGCCTATCCAAGACAGAATCGACATCGTTTTACCAGGGCGAGCACAGGACGTGCGTTCTTCCTTCAAATGTGGTGCCAACCTTTATAAACTCAAGACCAAGCCCGAGTATTCTTTCCCAGTGGCTTCAGAGATGGATGAATGGTTTTTTTGTGTTTGTTAGAGACTCGGAGGGGTTGGATGACGTCGCTTTTGACGAGACGGACGAGAGCGTGAGCAGCGGCGAGGCGGGATACTTGACGGACGGACGTTGACCAGAGTCTTGGATTTTTTGGAACCACAGAAAAGCGTTAGCTTTCGTGGAGGAGAAATGAGGGATGATACACACTGGACACGGAATTTGGAAAGATTTGGTACAAAAGATAGCTGTCCGATCGTTAGTATGTGAAGTAGAGTTCACAAAAATGATACGCACCAAAACTGCTTAACACAACCAAACTCGTGTTAACCGCCAGAGAAGACAACTCGGGCGGTACGACAGACGTAATGACGATCGATACCCTTGACCCAGACATAGGAACTCGCAGTGATAGCAAAGATGAAGAGGAAACCGAGAAGAGAAATGATAAAGACGCGTATAGTCTAGAGATGAACTAATGAGGGCATTAGTATCCAGTCAGGTAAGAACATGAAGCACGCACCAACTGTCCCTGTCCACCCGACGAACATGATTATTTACACCGGGGTAGACAACTATCCGGCAGCGTCATGAAACCGCCGTCATCGACCTAACCATCGGGTGCAACCGAGGAAGGGACAAGCAGACAGCTGCACATGCTACGAGAAGTCGGGTTAGCGCGCAAGAGGTGGTGAGGGCTGTTGAATGTACGAAAGCGATGGAGAGTATGAAATAGATGTTGCCAGGGCAAAGTGGAGCATCGGAAAGACCAGTTGATAAGGGAATGGCCTGTGTTGGACAGAATCAACGTCATTCCACCAGGGCAAGCACAGGAACGTACGTTCTTCCTTCACAACCTCCAGTCTCAAGACCAAGTACTAGCTTCCCAAGTGACTTCAGAATTCCATTACAAAACGAGTGATATCGATGCATATCCTATGGTTGAGAAATAGAGGAAAGGCTTCAGTACGAATGGAGAAAAATTGTACCTTAATGATTACGGACCTATTCGTACCTGTGGAGTGCAAAGTAATCAAATGATAGTAAAGGGCAAGATAGGAGAACTGTGGGTGCATGCGGGCAGAGTGGGGATGGTAGCGAGCGAGAAGGAACGAAGGAAACACGTGGTCGGAATTCACCCGATCCAGACCGGCTAATGCCCGTGCGATCCCGCAACTAAGGCCCAGAATGCTCGCAGAGCGGCGTCTATCGAGCGTTGCAGGGACAATGAGTGGGCACAACGCGGGCGAGTTTCGGGCAATAATCGCCCATTATGTTTCCAGGACAAGAAAGATAAAGGATTTTGAACAAGAAAGCGAATAAATTTCTTTGTCTTTTTTGCACAAAAAAAGTATTCATTCTTGGACAAAATGGAGTATATTTTTTGGTCAATAAACATATTGTTTTTGAAGAGCTTTTTTGCATGAAATTATGCAGCATTCTTAAACCAAATTACAGAGACTTATCTCAGAAAAAAGCAAGAAAATTTTGGACAAGAATGCTTTAAAATCTAAACCAAGATATAAGAACTTTCTGTTTAAGTTTTTTGCACCGGAAAGAAAGGGTCAGGGGCAGTGATAGTCAGGATATCGATGGAGGCATGATCCTTGAGCACAATGGAGAACGCCCAGAAAGCATCCCTAGGATAGGTGAGTAATATTTGTGATGCGTGCTCAATCTTGACTTATCAATTTCTGATATCGAACAGATTTTGCTCGACTAACCATGAAAAACTCGACTCAACATGTTCAGAATCATCCCAAAAAATCCTCCTCAGCTCACCTCGAAAAGTCTCAGCCAAGCAGTGGCCAATCGTCTCCTCGCTCCCAAGTTCCAACACGCAAGATACCTGACTGCAGCCCCGGTTCGGACTCTCCACCCACTCTACCTTCCCCGGCGGGATCGAGTAGTCTCTCGTCCAACAACGCTGTTCCCGATTATGATGATCTCCTGCACAGAGTAACTGACGCGCTTGTGAGAGCAAAAGCGGCTAATGCTTCTCATGATAGACCAGAGGAGGATGAGGCTGGTCCCAGCTTCGATGATCTCCTCCAAAGGGTAATGGGAACGAAGGGGGAAACGAGAGTTAAGGCATTCCGTGATCGTTCCGAGGTAAACGAGGCCTTCGGAGAAATTGATGTTGATGATTGTCGACATTCTGATGGAGCTGGCGAGCGCGCGGGCGATGGCTTGGAGGTTGATGATGACGGGGAGGCTCCAGTCAAACATCAACATAGGAGGGTTGCCTTTGCAGACAGGGACGAGAAATACCTGGGACCCGAACATCTGTTTGACAACGACCTCGACGGCGATGGTATTGAAGATAGCGACGAAGAACTGGGCGACGACGAATACATGGAGGACCAGGACGTTGCAGAGGACCAGTTCCCTACAGATCAGTCTCCCAACCGACCAACCGCCTCCAAGTCGAAGAAAAAGGAAAAGACTTCGAACGTTCGTTCTCCCAACCCGAAGCATGTCCCCAAACCAAAGCCTGTCGCTAAACGCACTCCTAACAAGGCCGACAGGAAGGGTAAAGGAAAAGCAGTCGTTACACAGGAGGAGCCTGACGAAGATGACGATTTCGACGACCAAGACAAAGTTCACGATCCTGAAGATCCGGCCTATGAGCTCAATGCTGAAAACTATCCTGTGAAACCTGGTCCCATTCCTAACGTATGTCTCAAGGCCCTGAACCAAGCTACATATGATTACACCACCAAAGTTTATGCCCTTGCACGCCAATTTGGTAAACGTCCCCAAGAGCTTTTCGAGGCATCCAGTCAAAGCTATACAAGTAAACACCAACCATCTACTTGGAATTGCTTTCAGGCCTATCTGTGCATGGAGAAAGGCTGGCGTAAAGATCCCAATGGTGAGTTCACTTCATTCCTTGTCTATCTGCAGTGTTCTCATGATATATTGTTGATTCAGAAACGCGTGAAGAGTTTGTTCAACGACTTGCTACAGCCTACGAAACAAAACTCAAAAAAGCACTTGGGGATGAATGGCAACGTGTAGATCTCCGCTGATTTGCTATGCGCAAGTACACTGAATGGTATCAGCAAAAGGTACAGCAACAGGTAGTCCTCGATCATCAAAAAAAGGGAGGATCTACGCTAAGGGAGCTTAATAAAGCGGTCAAGGAGCTTAACAAAGTGGTATGATTACTTCAATGTTTCTACACTGTAGATGGCTGACCCATCAACACAGCAACGAGTCATATACGACGCCTTCGGGTTTGTGGTGATGTCCGAGATTCACGACCTCAATAACCACAGTCGCTCCAAGTTTACTGGCCACGGTCCCGAGTACAGACGTGTTATGGAAACTCAAAATATGGCCTTTACAAAGCTTCTCAAACTTCACTCAGCCCAGTTGGTGGTCGCACGCAACAAGGAGGAGCAGGATGGCATGCAGGAGCTGGACGAGGACATTGTGCAGATCATTCACCTATATGATTCTGACCCTAAAGACCTCACCAATCTTCGCAGCCTGATGCCCAAAGCATTGGGAGTTGATCTCAGTATGTAAATGATTATTCATTGTCATTCTCTATCTGAATTCGTTTGGTTTCTAGAGCTAGCGACAGATGGCGCTTGTTCCAAAATGCGCTGGAAAGTTTTTAGTTCGATTGCGCGCACCAATCATGTCCGAATGAAAAACTGGCCAGTTGGCCTTCCCGCCATTGGTCCCAAGGCGGACGGTCTCATCGAGAACGTCAAATCCTTCAACAAATCGAACTTGGTAGAGTGGATGGATAGCCGAGCTCGTTATTGGAAAGCTCATGCAAAAAGTGAAGATGATCGTACGGAGGCTGATGAGGCCATTTTGGAGGACGGATTCAAGGGACCTTTTGTTGAAGCATGGACAGATGAAGAGGTCAATGGAACAGTTGACAAGGGAGATATTCCACTCATCGTCAATGAGGAGGGTAATGCTGTTCTTTGCGTTCGTGATATCCTCAAAGATAATACACAGAATGACAGTGACGACGAGCCTGAGGAACATTCCCGTGGTCGGAAGAAGCCTGTACCAGCCGCTACCTCTAGCTCGAAGCACCGACCTCCTGTTCGCACCATCCAAGATGACAGTGATGATGACCAAGCTGCTCCCGTCTCCCATCGTCACCCAAAGAATGCTACTCCAGCTCAAAACGACTCCCTTCCGTTCGCAACTTCCACGATGATAGTGACGAAGACAACAATATCCCACAACCTTCCCGAAAGTCCCAGCCAACTCCTACCTCACAAAATGACAGCGACAATGACGAGGAAGACTTTGTACCGCCACGGCAACAGCGACAGGATGATAGTGATGACTCCGACTACATCACTCTTCCAAAGCCACTGAGGATGAACAAAGGAAAACACCCTCTCTCCTCCAGACCACCTGCTTCCCAAACCACGACAGCACGCCCGGCCAAACTTCCTCCCAAGTTGGGATCTTTGTCCAATCGGGTCATTACCAATGCGGGTAGTATAGTGACCAAATTTGTTGAAGAAAATCGACCTCGTGGGAATGCCGCCGCAGGTTCCAGCCGTTCTGGGAGTTCCAGAAACATGAAGAGGAAGGGTGATGGGAACGATGAGGGACGGCCAAACAAGAAGCAGAAAGGCTCCGGTTCCAAGTCGTACAAGCGTGAGGAATTGAAGAAGATTCATAGGCAGTGATAGTTGGTTTTTCTTTTTTTTTTGTAAGACTATTGTATGATGTTTCGTATTAACGCTCATGTGTATCCAGTACTACATTTGTGGTACAAAATGAATTATTTCAAGTTTTTGCTTTAAATTCACTGAGGGAATGCTAAGGGGGGTAAGAATTTTATCAAGGTGAATACCTGGTCAAGGAAACTTCTACTAGTGAAGGAATTCCTGAGAGTCAAGTTTCCTGTGGGTGAGGGAATTCCTTAGCTGACCTATACAGGGAATTCCGGGCCCTTTAGTTGCAGAGAATTCCTTTTTTGAGCAAAGGAATTCCTTAGTGGACTTTCTCCACAGGGAATTCCCGTAAGTGAAGGAATTCCTTAGCAGACTTTCCCTCCAGGGAATTCCCGCAGGTGAAGGAATTCCTTGGCAACCTATTATTCCAGGGAATTCCTGCAAGAGAAGGAATTCCTTGAGGGACCCTCCCCAGGGAATTCCGCCGGGGATTCCCTGCCTAATGAGGAATTCCCTTGCATCAGGGAATTCCTTGATGAACAAGGAATTCCTTTGCATGGGAGGAAGTCCTTAATGAGTGCGGATTTCCTTAGCTTGAGGGGAAGTCCTTGATGAATGAGGAATTCCTTTGTGCAGGAGGGATTCCTTGGTATGAACAAATTCCTTTGATTACAAGTAAGTAAGTGAAATCAAGCTGTACACTGAAAGCAGATATGAGAAATGGTTCTTATTTAATAGTCAGGGGAATTCCCTGGAGACAGCAGGAAATCCTTTGGGGGAATTCCTTTCAGGAGGAAATTCCGGGGAATGTTTTCCCATAGGTTACATTTGGTACCCCAAATTCATTCCTAACAAGGGTGCCTGATAGGGTGCCTATATTGGGGCAGTTCAATGCTGCTGGGTGCATATGATACCGAATGTACAAGTCATTTTGAGGAAAATTTCATAGTTGAGGGGTACTGATACTGTGCATTGCGAGCTCTTTTGAATACCCCATTGCCTAAGAGGTAGTAAGTATCTGTAACATGTCAACCAAGTGTAACATAGGGGCTCAACGTCCGTGCTAGGACGAACCGAAAAGGTATATACTCCAGAAAATTCTGGGAACATATAAGGCCATAAGCTAGGCTCAGAGTAGATGCATGATTCAAGTTTACCCTACAATAAATACTAGTACTTACCACTCTAACTTGGATGTCATCATTCCCGCTACCGTAAGGTAAAGGGTCTTATGGAACGAAGCCTCAATTCATGTCCGATCATTTTGGTGGGCGATTGCAAAACAGTGATTTTCAGTCATTTTGTATTACGAAGTTCATACTCTGGCAAATCAATATTACGATGTTGTTGCTTTTTTAATACAAGACCCCTCTTTTGTCCTCTCTGTTTTAGCATGACAAGTTGGTGATTTGTTTCTGTGGTTGATGAAAATGATCGATTCAACAGGCGTGAACATGACCACCTGGAAGACTCTTGTGTGCTGACTGGCTCTTGGAGGGTACCTCTGTTGAACCCGGCTTGGCATATTAGTTCCATGAAGGCGCACTGGCACAATTAAGGATTTATTTGTATATCTACACCATTGGGGAAAAGCAGGTATGTGATTTGCGTAGCTATTTGTTGATCTCTAATGAGAGCAGTCATATGACGTTGACTCAGAAGTGAAAAGTTCTGCTGCATCCTCAGGCTGCAGACGGATTCAATCAATCCAGCTGTTATTTTTTTTTCGATGCCGTACTTAAGCTTTCTGTTGTTATTCGTGCTATGTTAAATGGAAAAGTTGTGTGTAAAGTTGTTTCTGTTGTTTGTAAGAACAAGCCTGGCTCGGGTGGAAGTTGTGTTGCGATGTCCGGCGGATGGTAGCGCACCAGAGCCCATAGTACATTTACAAATGTACCTGGCAAAATGTCCAAACGACATTTGCAATTGTGCGGGTCTGACCGCTTATGAGCTTTTCGGCCACTCCGGCCAGAAACAAAGGCTAGCGGCATTAGCGGCATGAACTTTATAAACTGACATAAGCTCTTGCACTCACGGCAAGTCCGGCACCCCATTTTAAAGGGTCAAAAGCACACATTTACAAATGTTCAAAAGGGCATAAGATAATAATTGATTAGATAGAGATAAGATAAGAGTATTGGGTACTGCCAGGTGCGCATTTTTCGGCTGATCTCAGATCTGCAATCCATTTTTGGACAGCAGCTGTGGCTGAGGAGAAAAATGCAAAAAACTCGCCCGGAGCCGGCGATAAAAATCCAGAAAAGGGGTTTATAGGGGTAAATTGGGTCTGGGAATCCAAATATCCAACCGGATTTTGCATATCTGCAATGGTTCTTGAGATATTGTCAAATAATCATTGAAATTTTGCAAAATTTGCTCCTGGGAGTATATCTGTAGCTCTAAAAATGTGGGAAAGAGGTAGAATAGTAAAATTTGATATTTAAAATAGATACCATTTAATTGTTGCACTGGTTACAACATATAAATCAAAGGAATCAAATAATCATCATGTAAAAGCACAGAATATTTCCCTATATATTACTCTTTTGATGCACATGAAGTAAAACTAGGTAGATTAATAGAATGTGATATTTAAAATAGATATTATTTAATTGTTGCACAGGTTACAACATATAAGTTAAAAGAATCAACTATTAGTCATGTAAAAGCAGAAAAATGCAAAAAACTCGCCTGGAGCTGGTGATAAAAATCCAGAAAATGGATGTATAGGGGTAAATTGGGTCTGGGAATTCAAATATCCAATTAGATTTTGCATATCTACAATCACCCTTGATATATTGTTGAATAATCACTGAAATTTTGCAGAATTTCCTCCTGGGCATATATCTGTAGCTCTAAAAATGTGGGAAAGAGATAGAATAGTAGAATTTGATATTTAAAATAGATATCATATAATTGTTGCACTGGTTACAAAACATAAATCAAAGGAATCAAATAATAGTCATGTAAAAGCACAGAATATTTCCCTGATATCCTGTCTATTAATTTTTGGATGGACATGAATGTCTAATTAACACTGGCATAGTCTTAAGAACTCAACTAAGATACAGATGTAAAAGCATAAAACATTTAACCAGCTTTAGAGCATGAAAAAAGAAATGAAAGATTTTTTGGTGTTTCAATTGGGTTATTGTAACAGCTATTATGTAAGAGATAGGGATATAAGATCATAAAACATTTACATGAGTCAAGGTTTGAATAGGTCCCACAAGTCAGGTAACAGTAAAAGATCCAAATGTAAAAGAATCATATATTGAGATAACAGCTAAGCAGTTCCATACACCAGACATGATTACTGCTTTAACATTTAGAGGTTTCATTAAACAAGAGAGTCAATATAAGAACACAAAGTATATAGTATCTCACTATGAATGTTGTAAATTGAATCAGTTAACATTAAAGTAGTTGAATTACAATGAGAGCTTGTGGATACTTTATGCATATTCTCCAACCAACTGGCTCCTGTTAGACTTGAAGTACTCAAAGCACACCTGTGTAGTATGTGCAATCAAGCAAAAATCACTAAAGTTCTCAATGGATGCACTCAACCTAAACATTAGGGTTTTGGTATCATATGAACATATAAAAACTGGTCCAGGTTGCTTTTGTGTATATGCAACTTTCTTGAGCTCATAACAAAGAAATAAATAAGGTTTTTCACTAAACTCATTACATCTAGGGAGTGCAATGAGTCATAAACATATGTCTACCTATACATCTGTTTTCCAAGCTTCCATAAAAGACATATAATATGGGAAAGCCTTTCAATGCTATACCCTTATAAACTTGTAATAATGTAGATATTGCCTCTTAAGGTCATACAAACCATTCATCTGCCTTGTCATGTCTAATGAAGGTTTTAGCATCTATGAAGTGCTGAATGGTCACTAGTCCAGACCCATTATTTTAGGGTAGATAAATATAATTCAGTAACCCCAATAGGAGTTTACAGAGAAGTTCTTTTGCTAGACATGATGTCTGGATAGTAAGCTGTTAGTCTGAATAAAAATAAAAGATTTTTCTGTAACAGATGAGAAAAACCCCTTTGTCTTCCTAGCCATTGAAAATTGTGCTTTTTTTGTGGCATGATTGCAATTATAGAATTTGCTTCTCACTGAATATTGTACAGCTATTAATAATGGCACAGGTGTAGTGTAATGACCCCATTTCACACTTTGTGTTTTAGAGTTAGTATTTTGTGCTTGTACATCTGTATCTTTCATCAATACATGAGCTTTTAAGACTATGCAGCTGTTGAATTACACATTCATGTTCCATTAAATGATCCTGTACACTTTAATTTGCATCAAAAGATCAATATATAAGTTATTAGGGAAATATCCTGTGTTTTTACATGACTATTATTTGATTCTTTTAACTTATATGTTGTAACCAGGGCAACAATTAAATAATATCTATTTTCAATATCACATTCTATTAATCTACCTAGTTTTACTTCATGTGCATCAAAAAAGTAATATATAGGATATCAGGGAAATATTCTGTGCTTTTACATGATGATTATTTGATTCCTTTGATTTATATGTTGTAACCTGTGCAACAATTAAATAATATCTATTTTAAATATCACATTCTTCTACCTAGTTTTACTTCATGTGCATCAAAAGAGTAATATATAGGGAAATATTCTGTGCTTTTACATGATGATTATTTGATTCCTTTGATTTATATGTTGTAACCAGTGCAACAATTAAATGGTATCTATTTTAAATATCAAATTTTACTATTCTACCTCTTTCCCACATTTTTAGAGCTACAGATATACTCCCAGGAGCAAATTTTGCAAAATTTCAATGATTATTTGACAATATCTCAAGAACCATTGCAGATATGCAAAATCCGGTTGGATATTTGGATTCCCAGACCCAATTTACCCCTATAAACCCCTTTTCTGGATTTTTATCGCCGGCTCCGGGCGAGTTTTTTGCATTTTTCTCCTCAGCCACAGCTGCTGTCCAAAAATGGATTGCAGATCTGAGATCAGCCGAAAAATGCGCACCTGGCAGTACCCAATACTCTTATCTTATCTCTATCTAATCAATTATTATCTTATGCCCTTTTGAACATTTGTAAATGTGTGCTTTTGACCCTTTAAAATGGGGTGCCGGACTTGCCGTGAGTGCAAGAGCTTATGTCAGTTTATAAAGTTCATGCCGCTAATGCCGCTAGCCTTTGTTTCTGGCCGGAGTGGCCGAAAAGCTCATAAGCGGTCAGACCCGCACAATTGCAAATGTCGTTTGGACATTTTGCCAGGTACATTTACAAATGAATTACGGTATCAGCTGTTTCAGAATAAAATCGGTTGGAAATACTCACATCTCTTTCCGAAGTCATTCTGGGTAGAGCCCAATGTCTGCAGGCTGACAAAGGTCATTCAAGAGGCACTAGTCCCGTGGATTGACAGACATGTCACTATATGTGGGGGCCAGTACAATCAATATACCGGATTGGTAGTGGATGTCCTGCCACCAAGGCCAAACTACACTATGCTAGATATCGTCGTACCGAGATTGATGCAAACTGTATGGGTCAGACACGACAATGTTCTGGATACCTGGTAAATATTTGGATCGATTGAGATTTGAATTACATCGACTAATGTGTTTGCTTAGCTCTAATAAGACATTGCAGCAAACGCTGCCATTGGGCGCAAACCAACGCTACTTCAAGCAGGTTTCGTGGGATTCTTCATTTGCCCCCAACCTCAAATCACCACCCGTAGATCCCCATACCAATCAGGTGCTCAAACCAGAAGACGCCATTAGCCGTCAACCTGATCAGCCTTGGATAGGTGTTGAGGTGATGGTCATTAAGGGTGCTCTTAAGCAGTGCGGTACCTTAAAGGCCGTCGAGCGTAGCTATCACTTCCCTAGCAGACTTCGTGTTCTCATAGAGTTGCATTATGTATCAGCGGAACATGGTGCGGTTCCTCAAAAGTATTTCGACTACGAAGCGATTCGAGACCCTCTGTAAGTCATATAGTCATTTCATGCTCTTCTCTCTTCTGTAAATTAATCTTCCTACCAGGACGGGCCTTCCACTCCATGCTCGTTACCCTCTCCGTCAACGCCAGCGATATTGGGAGCCTCTAACTTGCATCAAAGCTGTCTCCGTCTCAAATCTGAAAATCACCCAGCCCTCAAGTCTTTCTCAATCGGGACTTTCAACTCCTCCATGGAATAACGCCGAGTTTTTGGACCCTTTTCAGACGCCGGGGGCTGGTTCATCAGCATCACCTTCTCATTGGGCTCTGGACCCTCGTCTTGATGGAAAGGAGTTCTTTGTCTGTTGGAAACCTACTGATCAAGGTGGTCTTGCTAAAGTCATTGCGAAACCGGACTGTAAGCATCAAAGAGTTCGATTAACGCACGGTTTGGAAAAGTGGTTCGTTTCGCTGCAGGAGATAGACGACCTGGTGCTCCCAATAAAGCCAAAGTCAAATAAAGAGCCATTGGTGGTAGTTCGGGGTGAACATACTGGAAAACATATTCAGCATATCTTCTACACTTACGTAGACAGCGAGAAAGAACCACTAATAACTGCTGCAGTCTACTCTGATTGGGGAACAACAGCGGAGAAGTTGGTCGGACTTGAAGATGATGAAGGACAAGCTGAAGAGATTCGAGTACGTGCAGAGGACTGTGCACGGGCAGCGTATGACTTGAACAAGAATAGATTCAAGGATCAGATTGCTGCTTTGTGCTCCAAGGCTTGCACATCGGACAAAGGAAAGACACCTAGACGACCGTATCAACGTAAAACTTGTGGTTGATCTGTTGTCCATTAGCTTATTACAAATGTGTATCTTCAAGTATCGCTTTCTTTGATGTATAGCCGACTCTTTGCAGACAGACATTTGATAATGTGTTTGAATGTATAACTCCGTTTAATGCAGAACAAGATTCGTATGGCATTTCTCTGAAAGATTGAAAGAGCAGGCTAAAAAATGACCAAGTATCACAACTGGAATCAAACAAAGGTGTCCGGTTGTCCGTCCCGGAGCTCCGGTAGTGCAAAATGATGGCCTGCTGGTGGTCCATGTCATGTATCCATGGACAAGTTCTCACACTCTCTTTCTTATTCTGCAACCGCTATGATAACGACGTTACCTTACTTGTCTCTTCACCAAGGTAAATTCGTCATTGCGTGCTAACTTTAATTACTCGAATGACTAATTACCTCTCTATGTTACAGATACTCATGTCTGATACATAGCTAATACACTATTTGCTGCGGTGAGTAAGAGACTCGAGTGTTACACTAGTTATAGTAGAAATAAATCGTAATAAAGTTGAAATAAGTCAAAGAGGCGTTCATCGTAAAAAGAAGCAACGATGAACTCTTGTGTCATTTTCTACATAACTATTTTCAGAAGGAAACACGGACAGATGCTTATGTTGTCTATCTCAGGTTTTCATGAGAAACAAAGTCGATTTTATTGGATATACGAAGAACAAGAAAACTAATGGCCAAGGAAGGGAATTCGCCAACGGAAATTCGAGATGGGTAGATTCACTCGTCGCATGCGACTTGCTTCGCGTTTTGTTTGGCAATCTGAATGTCAGGGTAAGTGAAATTCTCGACAATTGCTATCAAGTAACATACCTGTTTGTCAAGCTCTTTGCACTCTCTCTCTACTTGTTCAACCTCCTTCTGGATCTTTTTCATGAATCTCTTATGCGCAGCAGAAGTCTTCTCAATCTCCCGCACCGTCTTCTCAACCCATTTGGCCCAGGCAGTCCTTTCGGATTCCTCTCTTCTGTGGTTGAGCCAAACCTGAAAGTTGGTTTTGAGGGCCTGAAGCTGTTCTGGGCTGAGACGGGTAGGTACTGTTTGGATGTCACATTTTGAGCACTGAAACTGAAACTCTCCTGACCCAGTGACGGGCGACGGTATGTGGAAGTTGGTCCGCAGGACAACGAAGGAGTTCGCGCATCAACGGGAACATGCGAAGGACGAGGAAATACTTGACCGCTCGTTCAGGGGTATGACTGGTAACATGAAGGGGGAGTTCGTAACTTTGGTACTGGATGATAAAGTCAAGGACATGGGCAGGTGGATCCTGAAGAGGAAGACAGACGGGGACAGGGGTGATTTGGTCAGAAGGACGGCGGTTTGAGCGAGGTCGAGAATACGGTGTAGGAGTGCATGGAAGGCGACGAATAGAACGAGTCATGGCAAGAAATGAACTTCAAGACCGGAATGATTTCGCTCAAGTTTTTATACTACGAGCTTGATTGTCCTTGGCCATACCAAGGATAGATTTGATGGGGACAATGGTACTCACCGACGCGTTCGTCCGCAATGACGTTAAACTAGAGTCTTAGAACGAACAATAGAATGTGTTTTCTGGTTGCCCAGACTCGAGCATCCAATCTGCTCAGTATCCAACCCCTAACCAACCTACCAACCTACCATGTACCCTTGTCTTCGCCGTGAATTATCCGCTCCAGTGCATCCGTCTCTGGAGGTGACGGAGACCGATATACCTATAGGTCGGGCCCCCCAAAACAACTTTACGCCCCAAGTTTACCTCTCGCACGGCCGTGCTCTCTTTCAAGATCCGCGAGCGTCTACTTCTGTCCAACTACAGAGACCTTCCCAAGAATCTTTTGTGGGTTCCATGCCTCCAGAACCAGCGGTCTCTCCTTCGAAGCACTCTTTGAAAAGGCTACAACTAATGGCGCGCTGGTCATCATTGCTTCCTAGTTTGATTGTGCCATACATGGAACTTCTCTTAAAGACAAACAATCTTCGTAAAGACAAACAATCTTCGTAAAGATTCCACGCTCAAACTGCAGACCGAGCGTTGCTCCTGCTGTGAACAATGTCGAGAGCTTACAATCGATATCGTGTGGTTGCACAGTAAGTTTTATCTATTACTGGAAAAATAATTGCTGAGCAGACATTAGAGTATGAAAATGTTCGGTTCTGGGTATCAGATTGTGCTCCAGCCGCTATTCAGTTGATTCGCTCTGGCCTTTTCCCCTGTGCACCCAAGTATCCGACTCTAGCAGTAGATATACGCACGCTCGACTTTGTTACCCGTCTCTTCTTGCGAGTATCGCCCAATTATACAGCGTGGTGCAGTACTTTGCAGGATTACTTGTATAATCAAGGCTATAGGCTGGAAGGAAAAGACCCACTTCAACGGCGTTTTGGAAATACGTTGCAGTGGTTCAATAGTCTGCAAGCGGCATGTGAGAGGCATGTTGATGATGTTCTCACCGAGTCACGACTTTCAGTTGGGTGCGAGCGGACACAACAGGAGCATTCTCCACCGCCACGACAGGATTCTGCACCCGTTTGCTTTCGTAGACCTTCTGTAACAGTAGAGGAGGTAGACAATGAAGACTCGGTCAATTCTCAAAACAACCGTGTCCCAATGGAGGCAATCGATATCGAGTTCACAGACCAGAACCCACCTGATGAAACCTTCACGAGAAAACGTCGCCATTCCCATGATGAAAATGACTGTCGCCCCATGGCTCAATCCCGGCCGAGTGAGTACCTACGATCCAGGTGTCCTATTTGTTTCGGGGGAGAGTTTGACGTCGAGAAGGATAGACTTACTTGGTGAGTAGCAGTGTCCTTTCAACTTGCCTGTCTTGACCATGTCTTCCAACTTTCCAGGGCCGACGTTATTGTATGCTTGGATGCTTGTTTTACACAGCGACACAATGCACAACCTCGAGATCCTGCCCGCAAACATCCCAACTCTTTTTTTCTCTCTCAAGAAGAAGTCGATACTGTGCAAGCATGTGTAGATGCCGCCCAGTCGAACCCTCGTCCAAGCAAGAGGCCCAGAATGGGTGCCAATAATGAGGATGAGGACGATCATTTGGAACCAGGAATGTTAGTATCGAAAGCTATTCTGGATGGTTGTGGGGGTAGTTTCGAAGCTGCTCGAGAGTTCTTGGCCAAAGTCATTCCGAAAGGCTCCGACGTTACTGGGGTTATGGCCTTACTTTGCCGCCATGACCGTCCTTTATGGGTAGTGAATATGACTACACCGGGCGAGCGCCAGCACTATGCAATCGCCTTATTGGAGAAACTATTTCAAAATTTACCATCTTTTCTTCACGTCGGCCTGCTCTATGATATCGGATGTCAGCTAGAGCGCAGTTGTTTGAAATGGGGGTTGCTAGATGACCACATTGACAATCTCGTCTTTGCTATCTCCGTTTTTCATGTGTTTGGCCACCAGTGGGCATGCCAGCTCATTTATCACCCCCGGAAATGTGAGCGGTTTGGTCTTTCAGACGGCGAGGGCGCAGAGAGGCTTTGGCATTCTATCCAACATTTGATAGCGTATACCCGTATAGCAGGGGTAAGTGATTCACCCTGTCGCATTTCAAGACGTCACTTATTCTGTTCCTAGTATCATCTACGGTTATATACTTTAGATGCCCAATTCCACTTTGGGAACAACGAAAACCTGCTCAAGATGGGTCAGTGGATTGCTCGGAAATATCGCCTCCTCGAGTCTAAGCAAAGTGAGAACGAAGAAGAACTAGCTGAGAGTGGGGTCTCAATCCAAACGCTTCGCGAGCAATGGAAGATTCAAGTTGAGACACAAACACATCCTCTTCTGGGTATGTTATTTATTACACGCATATCTCATTGACAATACTAAGCTCCTTTCAGCACAAAGCAAGAATAAGGGGAAGAAGGCAGTCCAAGAATGCATTCGGCTGAGGCAGTCCAAGAAAACGTTAGAGAAGAGATTGAAGTATTTGCAGGATGTCATTTGCGACCCTGAGTCAGCCGACTATGATGTTGCAACAGCCCAACTTGAGTTACCTCAGGTTTTGGAACGGTTAAAGACAACCAAGGAGAAAGTGGACAAGAAGGAAAGGGCCTTGGGAGCAAACGAAAAGACGCAACTTCACCATTGGGTCAAAAGCCAATATATTAACAAGAGTATGAATGCAAAAGCGATATTAACTTGATTGCGTGAACATCTCCGCTCCCGGAAGTTTGAATTGGATCGTGTAGAGCGTTCCTGCAGGAAGCAACGCAATGGTACGTGAGTGGAAACTTCATAAACTCGTTACTGACTTGGGGCTTTGATACAGAACGTCGGTTACACGAGCACACTGAAGATTCTGTGAGACGACGGGATCCCAGTATCCAACATCTGGCTCAAAAGTACAACCGGTTGGTGAAAGAGATGAAGGATCTCATTATCATCAGGAAGGCTCCCAGAAATGCCGTGGCTCCTCAGCCAATCGACATTTCCAAACTTTTCAATCTCGACGTCGATGATGAGATATGGCAGGATATTGGGTTGAATTACGATGAGGCCAGTGAAGGCACATCTCCACCGCCCTGGTTAGCCGATGAAAATGTCAGAAAGGGAATCCAAGCAATGCTAGAATTGGATCGATGCGAAGAGGAAGAGGAGAGACTAGCAGTCGAGCGAAAGGCTATGAAAACTTGGTTCGAGGAGGAATGGGAAGTTGTCGCTACAGCTATCACAGGAAACCGTACGTATTTCTGTCTTAAAACCAAAGTTTCGTTGACAAAGTTTCATTAGCAGACGATCGAGGCCTTGCTCATCAATTAGGCCTCCGCCGTAAATATTTATGTCGCCTATATGTCCTTTGGCAAGATGCTCTTATCCAATTCCCAGAGGATTGGGAAGAGTCATGGGGTCCTTCAGAGTATGACATTAGGGAAGCGCGATTATTGGAGTCCTCAGCGTTGGTGGATTACATTGACGAGGAAGGTTGTGATGTTAGCTTTGAGATAGATGTTGATCCTGTGCTCACTGAACAGCTCGAAACGGTTGCGTTGGCGGAAGAGTATCGATGGGCCAATCAAGAGGTAGATAGTTTTGACGTTGTAGTAGATTAAATATAACAGGGAGATGTTAATATTAGGATATAGTATCAATGCAAATCAAAAATGTCAAGGTCTTAACAAATTTGGCTGACACCAGGGAATTCCTTAGGATTTATATCCACTTGAGGAATTCCTCGAGACACATCATGACAGGGAATTCCTTAGGATCTATATCCACTTGAGGAATTCCCCACGACAGATCATGATCAGGGATTTCCTTAGGATCTATATCTACTCACACAAGGAATTCCTTGAACATGCGGGAATTCCTTGTGGGCAAGGAATTCCTGATCACTCTGAGGGAATTCCTTGTGCATAGGGAATTCCTGCATTCAGAGCAGGAATTCCTGGAGACCTCATGCCACTGAGAGGAATTCCTTGGGTCATAAAAGAAGTGTAGGGAATTCCTTCAGAGAGACCAAGCAAACACGGGATTCCTTCAAAGTCCAAGTTTGCACAGGGAGTTCCCTCAAGATTGGTGACTGGGTAAAGAAGTCCTTGGCCTTGCATTATGAATCAAGGAGTTTGTTTCTTCTAGGAAGAAACTCAAGGGAGTTCCTTTTAGAGCAGTCCTAAGCTCTTGCAGAATGCATCTATAATTTGACAATATTATGGTGATGTATAGAAATAGGGAATGTGAATATAAGTAGCCAATGTCTGCTTCAAGTAGGTTACATATACAAGCAATGCCTTGGGGCTATATACTGACTGACAAGTTTGTATTTCATCTGAGAGAGAGCTTCTGTACAGTATTTAACATTATCTCTGATAATGAGTAAGACAGTGAGGGAGCAACAGTAAAGAGGTATAGTATTGAGGGATGAAAATAACCATCACAGTGTCAAGGAATTCCCTAGTTATTGCAGGAATTCCTGCAAGGGAATTCCTGATATGGGGAAATTCCGGGGAATGCCCCCCCTTAGGATGCATTCAGTACCATAGATATGGTCCTAAGTTGGTATTAATAGGTGGGTGCCAGGGTTGACAAAGTTTGAGCAAGTACACAGTTCAAGAAATTTTGCAAGTCAATCTATGTCAAGTCCGTCGCAAGTCTAAAATGTCCATCAAGAATACACAAAGTCAGAGGGTATAAGGTGAGCAGCTATATATTAACTGTTGAGCAAAATTTCAACAAATGGACAGCATACTAACTTACCTGCAATTTCTAGTAAACCGGCGAAAGGCGTCCATCACTCAGCCGATGATACGCCTGTTATTGGTACACCAGTAATTTTGCGCATTTCCTACTAATTATGCATCCCGCCGGTGTAACCACTATAGTACTAAAGACCAACACTATACTAGTCAGACTCTGCATTCAGGATACACTCAAATGAGTCTCCTAATGTACTCCATTCACCGTCAATCGTTCTGTAACAAGTGTTATAACAGGCGGCGCTGCCTACGAGCTTTGCAGTCTCTTACTATTAAGTACGCCTCTGCGGCGCTACTTTCTGGAAACCTCGAGTTCTATAATAACTGTCCTATGGGCTTGGCTTCAGGACCTTGCGGCGCTGGGAAACGAAACCAATACTAGGCATTCGGAGTTTGATTTCCATAACGTTGCGCCGCAGCGGCGCAACATTTAACTGTACAGTTTTAATTAGCTAATCATTTCCGACCTTTATATACCGTAGTATACACACACCTTTTCTTCAGTTACCCATACCTACTTACTCCAGTGTTTCGCGGCGCAAGTCGTAAGCACTTTAGTTTCGTTCATCGGTACTCTCTAGACCTGAATTGGTTTGGACTTGAAGAGAATACAAGAGAAGAGTCAAAGAGCATTTGTTTGATTGAGCGTCGCTATAGCCAGACTGTGGCTTTTGTTTTGAAACCAGACTGTGGTTATTGTTGTTGGAATATTTTATTCCTGACTATGATCAAACTGTCGACATAAGGTCATATGGATCATATGTCATAACTTTATATTACTTGTAGTTACTTATTTACTTCATTTAACTCAATACTATTTATACTTGAGGACAGAGTGATGTACGATCACTTCTTCCTTACTCCCCACCTTCGTGTGCTGCTATAAGTCTAAGTTCACTCAGCCCTTTCTTAACAGGTTACGGTCCCCGGCTACCCACTATAAACCTGATATAACTTGGCCACTACTTGTGTTCTCTCTTGATCCCAAAAACTAGTATATGACTGATCGTCACACACGATCCCAAGGTCCTGCTCCAGATATCTCACTACCTCCTACTCGTCGATCTACTTCACTACCTTCTAGTCGTCGATCTCGTACTCCTGCCTCAGGAACTCAAACCCCTACCCAAACTCATACTCCACCAGTATCATCTACTTCCCAACCACAACCCCAGATCCTATCACCCCTTGCTCTCCCACTATCACCTATCTTCGATATGTCCCAAACTGGTGAACCTGAAACTTCTACTCAGAACCCCAAAGGCCCGGCCCCTGTTCCTACTCCTGCTCCTCCCACTCCAGTGCAGAATACTTCTGCCCCTCCTGCGAATCCTCCTTCTGACGATGGTCATTCTATTTCGTCGTCTAACGTTAGGTCTGAAGGTCCAACTAACCCCAACTATGTGATGTCCTTAACCGACATCAACAAAGCCTTTGACTCTGTGACCACTCTCACGGGCAAAGACAACTGGAAAATATGGCTTTTTCGTGTTCAGGCTGCAATAAATGTAATCCGCTACCAACACTACAAAAGCTCTGGGCTCCCTCCGGGGAATACTGTCAAACATGCCTGTTTGAACGTCATAACAGGTAAAATCGACGACAAGATAATGATCCACTACCTCGACGAAAGAGACGGGATCGAACTTATCAATAAACTAAAAGCCCGCTTTGACCCCCAAACTACCGTCCACGACTCAAATGAGTTATGGAGACTATTCAACCTTCAAAGACCCGTCTGGGAATTCGACAAACTTCTTGATGAAGCCACCGATCTCTTTGCCTCCATCAAGGCAAAGGATATTGATGCTTCCCAACAAGTTTTCTACTCCGCCCTCGTTGGCATTATTCCCCCGCAGTACCATCACGTACGTACTGCATACGAAGCATCCGTGAAAGCTGCTGCCAAATCAGGGGAAGCTGGTATCTTTGTCCCAGAGACCCTGGTCGATGAACTCCGAAACGAATTCAATAGCTACCAAGCTATTCACTCTCGTACCAACTCATCTTCGACCTCTTCCCACAAGAAGGGAGGAAAAGGATCTGGTGACAAGGGCGTTGACAGATCCGAGAAGACAAAGGAAGCACGTGCCAACGCAGCTGCTCCTTACTCGAACAAAAAGCCTTCTGATTTGGATAAACGGAAGTGCTTTAACTGCAACGAGACGGGTCATACGACCCCAACTTGCCCTAAGCCCTGGACCGAAAAGTCCAAAGCTGCTATGAAGAAGAAGGGAATCACTCGCCAGAACAAGAGTGTAACTAAGGAATCTGCATCCGTAGCAGTTGCCGGCCCTTCAACATCGACTTCTTCCACTAGAATCGAAGAAGCTTCTTCTAGCGCCCAACTCGACTGGGTCCAGGCTATCTCCTCTGGCGACGTCGAAATGCAAGACTCTGAAGCTGTCGTGAGTCATCATATTTCTCTTCCTGCCTTTACTGCGATCTCTGACCAAGATCAAACGCATATTATTGACTCTGGTGCTACAATACACTGTACACCATATCTTAATTTACTTTTTAACATTCACACTACGCCTGCTATCACTTTAACTGTTGCTAACTCAGAACAACTAGAACTTTGATTAGCAGGCGATATGCGGGTAGAGGTCAGGAAGGACGATAGTAAGTCTTCAACAATCACTCTTAAAAACGTCTACTACAACTCAAAACTACCGTTTACTTTGATTAGTATTTCTCAGAAAGCGGACTATAGTTTTACCTTTTACAATCATACATGTACCATACGTAACGACAAGGACAATTTTACTGGCGTAATACACGAGAGCGCCAAATTATATTCTTTAACAACTAAAAAATTGAGTGATGACGTCGCGAGTCTAAGTTTATTTGAACTTCACAAACAAATAGGTCATATGAGCTACACAAATTTAAAAACTTTACTAAAAACTGACAAATCTATTATTACAACCGATATTGATGATTGGACTGAAACTCAATGTGAGGACTGTGTCGTCAATAATATACATCGAAACACAATTCCGAAACAACGCACTTCGGAACTAGCTAAAAACTTTGGCGATCATTTTCATATTGATATATTTGGTCCACTTCAAACAGCCTCTATTGAAGGCTTTAAATACTGGTTAACCATCGTTGACGATTGTACACGCTGGTTATTCTTAGCACCACTTAAAACAAAAGACGAAGCCTATGCACAATGGGTTACTTTCACAACAGAACTATTTACTCAATACGGCATCAAAGTAAAGTTTTTACAATCTGACAATGATGCAGTATTCACATCAGGCGCATTCAAAAACTATTTGAAAGCACAAGGAACAAAACCGAGGTATACTGTACACGACACACCTCAACAAAATGGAGTTGCTGAAAACATACATCAGCATATTATGAACTTGATACGAGTAAACTTACATACTGCAAAGCTACCCAATCGTTTATGGTGGTATGCAGCCCTCTATGCTATATACATACTTAATCGAACACCAAAAACTGCATTAAAACAACAAACTCCTTACTTTAAGCGTTATGGTGTAAACGCAAATTTAGACAACCTACACAGCTTTGGTATACCTTGCATTGTATACGACGAAGCAAGAAAAAGCAAACTAACTCCCAAAGGCAAACGAGGAGTTTGGTTAGGCTTAGATGACCATTCAAAGGGTCATTATGTATACTTTGGAACCAGAGTTGGAGTAGAACGCAATTTGCGGTTTCTTACAAACACTTCGCAAATTGAAGGGGAGTTGAATACCCCTAATCAACAACCACTACAAACTGAAGACGAATCCATAACTGAACAACAACCACCTCAGGAACACGAACCTGAACCTATGGACGTCGACTCAAACGAAACTACTGAACCAACAGGCCCAAGGCGATCTGCAAGGATCCGTGAAGCCCGAGGTTTACTCTATGATGAAGTCGAACAAAACATTGCATTTTTCTTGACAGAATTTAATGTTTACTATGCTGACAATGTTGGCGACCCAATTACCTACAACGATGTACTGAAACATCCACTACGTGACTCATGGTTTGATTCCATGAAAGCCGAACTCAACTCATTAGAAAGTCTTGGAACCTGGGAGTATGTTAAACCTCCTCCTGATGCAAACATTATTGGTTCCAGATTTGTCTACAAAACTAAGTATGAACTTGCTAAAGAAATCAAGTTAAAATCAAGACTGGTAGCACAAGGCTTCAGTCAACGTGAAGGCATCGATTTTTACGCTAATGATGTCTTTGCTCCAGTTGCTCGCATGAGTTCTACTCGATTTATACTAGCTCTTGCAGCAACACTTGATTTCGAAATATCAAAATTAGATATCAAATCTGCATATCTATATGGCAACGTTACTGACGAGGAAACACTATACCTTTGTCCCCCTCCAGGAAACTTACTACCTAATTTACCTGAAGGATATGTACTTAAACTATGAAAAACACTTTATGGCCTTAAACAAGCCGGTCGTCGATGGTATGAAAAACTATGTGATATCCTTATTAAAGCACTAGGACTTACAAAGTCTACTTACGATAATGCTGTTTTTTATCGATATCACGAAAATAAACTCATTCTAATATTATCATGTCATGTAGACGACATTACTCTATGTACTATCAACTCAAATACTACACAAGCATTTGTAAATGCTTTAAGTCAACATGTACAAGTTACTGACGGTGGAGAAATCCACTGGATTCTCGGTATGGAAATTCAACAAGATAGGAATAACCATATTATTCAACTCCGTCAGAAACATTATATTGAGAATATCCTCAAACGATACAACTTTGACCAATTACATGCACGCCGTACACCCATGTTACCCGGGCAAAATCTTAGTCCTAGACCCGAGAACGAACCGAAGCGGGACGCTGCTTCAACAAAACACTTTATGTCACTAGTTGGTGGACTACGATATGTCGCTGACTGCACTAGACCAGATATTGCATACTGCACTGGTCAACTAGCAAGGTACCTTAATGATCCAAGTGAAGAACATTATGCTGCAGCTAAACAATGTTACTTATACTTAAAAGGAACTTGCAACTACTGGCTCAACCTAGGGAGCCTTAACGTTACTGCAACTTACGGATATGCTGACTCTGATGGTATGTCAACGTATGGCAATAAACCAATAATGGGCTATGCATTTAAATTCTCCGAATCGCTTATCTCTTGGTCAAGTAAGCGAGGATCACTTGTAACTTTATCAAGTACAGAGGCTGAACTTAGCGCACTCGCTTTCGCCTCTCAAGAAGCCATTTACTTAAAAGGCTTCATATCTGAAATACTAAAAGAAAATCAGGAACCCGTACTCATTAACACGGATAGTGAATCAACTTTAGCAATTATCCGTTCTCCTGATGAACAACATACTCAAAGAACTAAACACTTTGAGATTCGCAAGAACTTTATAACTGATCGCATAAAGCAACGATACATAAAAGTTAAACATGTATCCACTCACGATCAACTTGCTGATATGCTTACGAAGGCACTTTCTGCCGACAAGATCAAGCGTTTCTCCAAAGAACTACGGATTCACGCTTGAAGGGGAGTGTTGGAATATTTTATTCCTGACTACGATCAAACTGTCGACATAAGGTCATATGGATCATATGTCATAACATTATATTACTTGTAGTTACTTATTTACTTCATTTAACTCAATACTATTTATACTTGAGGACAGAGTGATGTACGATCACTTCTTCCTTACTCCCCACCTTCGTGTGCTGCTATAAGTCTAAGTTCACTCAGCCCTTTCTTAACAATTGTTTCATGCCAGACTGTGGCCTTTTGTTGAAACCAGACTGTGGTTAGAGTTTGCAGTGCGCCGCACATTGTTATCAACTCGTCTAAAAGATCTATCAAATCCCAACTCTTCCTACCCAAATCAATTATCAAGTTCGTTACTATTGTAACCGACTACAGTCGTTAAACCTTCCGCCGCAAGACTTTCAGTTGTACTTAGACTACTTTACGAGTATTTCTATACTCTGTCGCACCTCACACGACACAAGCGTATACTCTGGTTTAGTTGGGTATTGGTAGTATCGGTATTAACCCATACTACTAGTTACTTGCTTACCAAAGTCGACCTTATCATTTGGAGCCCACCGCGAGGGGGTGACAAAGTAGTTGTTATTACAACAAGAAGTTTTGTTTTGTCGTAGGATTTATTCCTAGTAGACACTCTACCCCTAAAAACCGAACGTTTAGTTCAAAATTTCATCAACACGAAGTAGTCCGGTGCCAAGCCAATACATCGTTGGAACCAGCGATCCTGATAGACTTGCAAGGGAAGTAAGGAAATACAAGAGAGCCCTCCGCACAATACACAGCGCTACAGTTGAAGAACAACTTATCGCAGTAGAAGTAGCTGATAGAGAGTTCATCAAAAGAGCAGCTGAATACATAGTTGGAGACCCAACTGAAGCTCTCAATAGACTCAAACATCAATATCAGCTGTACGAAGGTTTACAGTTATCCTTACCCCCTATAAATCCGTCATCGCAATCCAGACGACAGAGCGTCGCGCCGTCAGAGCCCTCTACTTCACTTCAAACATCCTACTTCACTCAAGGAGAAGGATCCCTCATCGTAGATCAAGAAAATCTACACCTAATAAACGACATCAACCTTAGTCTCGAAAGTTTATCAAGAAACCGTAGAAAGATGTCCGCAGACAAAAAGAATATGCCATGCTACCATGGTAAAGATGCGCCGCATATCAGCGAAGATACGGCAAGTAACAACAAAAGTCTTAGGGAGTACTGGAGAAAGCTCGAAGGAAACTTTGAGACTTGCAATATTACCGACGACAAAAAGAAGATCGATTATGCCATTAACACCTATCCTGACGAAGAGATTACCAGAGCTTGGAGTGGTATCGCCGCATATGAACTAGGCAAGGAATGGGCCACTAAAACCTATGCTGAAGTAAAGCGAGTCATTCTGGCTACTTATCCTAATGCAAGTGAAGAAGAGAGGAATACCATGTCCGAAATGGAACGGGCCCTAGAGAAAAGTGTTGGTATCTCGGTCAAAGATGAGGAGGCATACAGAGAAATGAAGAGGAAGTTTATTGGTCATTGGCAAGGTCTACCTGAAGGGCTATACACTGAACTACAACTAGTAAGACTCTGGTTGGCATGTTTAAGTGATTCCTTTAGAGACTCTCTAATAGATCGTATGAGCTTGAAAGGAAAAATAAAGAAAAGCACGACCGGCGCTGTCGTTCCTAAAGAGGACAGGTACCAGCTGTCCGATCTTATAGAAGAAAGTGATGAAATGGTTTATAATCATAAACCGGAAACCAAAATGCGCTACGGCGACAAAGCCCGCGACACAGTACTGTCGGAAACCATACCGACGTACTCGGAGAAAGGACGTATCAAGAAAGAAGTATTAGAGGCCGTACGTGAAATTACAGAGCCCCTAGACGCAAGAATGAAGACGACAGAACAAAATGTGAAAGAGTGGATGCAGAAGACAGAGCAGCAGACAAGTGAGAAATGGAATGGGTTTAAGACTGAAGTGTCGACCCAGATCAACACCCAATTTGATGGGTTCAAGAGTTGGTTCCAGACACAAGTGCCGGCACAACAACATCTACAAAACAACTGGATGAATGCGTATCCTCAGCAGATGAACTATGGATACGCACCTCAACCTCAGATGTATGCGCCGCCGCCGCGTCAAAACCCTGGTATTCCATACCAGCAATACTCAAATCAACAGTCCGCTCCTGCACCACAAAATGCTCCGGCGCCGCCAAGGAACCAGCAAGGCTGGCCCCCTGCGAGCAAAATGTCCCTTAAGGAATTACAATGCTTCTTTTGTTTCCTGTTCGGGCATTATGAAGCCGATTGCCCTAAGAAGAGAGAGTACCTAGAAAAGGAACTCTGCTTCGTGAACGAGAATCAGAAGTTATGTATGTGGGATGGTACTAGACTGATGCCTTTACCTTTTGGCCAAAGAGTCCCCACTATGAAGAGGATTGACGACTATCTAGCGGCGCACCCGAAGCCCCCGCCGGTAGTACCTAATAATCTTCAAGCGGGAGGAGTTGCACAAGAGGACGTATACTTGACGGAGCAAGCAAAAGAATGGGAGGAATATATGGAGTCTGAGCGTCAGAAAAATCAGTTGTTGATAGCGACGCTGGTACAAAATGGGATCGCTGTACCAGAAGGACTGAGCGGACCTCAAGGCGCCCCTACTGAAATGGCAAGTACCTATGCGTACAGTAGCCCTACTGGGCAGTCAAAAAACTAGATGGTTCGAGGATGGTGGGTACCAGGAGTACTGCGAGGCCAGGTCCTGCAAAGAAACCACTGGAGAACGAGAGACCTGCGCCAACAAAGAATGTTAGATTTGAACAAGCAAAAGAAAGATTTGATGGAGTACATTTGAAATATAGGCCTCCAGCTAAGAGGCCTACGATTGAAAAATCGAAACATCCAGAGAAACCAGAAACTACAGAGCCTACAGCGGCAGAGACCAACACTGAGAATGAGGAGGAACTAACTAGGAAGGAACCGTCCGTACCCTGGTATTCCTTGCCCGCGGCGCCCTACAGATCTGTCAGAGATGCCAATCTTCCAGAAAAACCAGTAAGGAAAAGTATGGGACCAGCGGCGCAAGATCCGGAAACCGGATCGGAACTGCAGGATGAACCTATTCCGATTCCCAAAGATGGAGCAGCCTACAGCAACAAGGCACCGGTAGAGGACCAAGCAGCGGTTGAAAAGTTAGCCAAGCGGATAATGGATGCTGGTGTAGTCACAAGTGTCAGTGAACTTCTCAGTGTTTCTAAATCCGTGAGGGACGAGGTGCGCCGCGTTTTAACCAAGCGCTGCGTTCCGCTATCTAGTAAACAAGTTTTAGTCCTGGACTTTGTAGACCAGATGGGAACTGAAGAACCCCATCAAGAACCAGAAGAATCAGAAAAGACCACAGAAACGTTGCCAACGGAAAATGAAATACCTGATGAGACATCCGAAAGTCCCTGGATGGTAAATTCTTTACTAGTGGAAGAATTACCTCTGGCGGTGGTGTTAAATCAATTATCGATTCAACCATATGGTAATGGAGTCTGTATCGGAGATCCTATATTGCAGTACCTTGAGTCGCTGGCGCCGGGAGAGAAACCTAAACCAGTAGTCGTAGCCAGAGATACGGCTTCCATCAGAGCAATTAGACCACTCATAAATGGAAAGCTGCATGTTGAATCTATACATGACTCAGGGTCACAAATAGTATCGACATCTAGAAAAGTAGCAGAAGAGTTAGGTCTAAGTTGGGACCCTGAAGTCTGCATATACATGCAGTCCGCAAATGGTCAAGTTGAAAAGTCGTTAGGGATAGCCCGAAACGTAGCCTTTAATTTCGATGGTATCACTCTATATATGCAAGTGCATATTATAAAGGAACCAGCATACGAAATGCTATTGGGTAGACCCTTCGATTTACTAACTAAGAGTGTTATTGAGAACGAGTCAGATGGTAGTCAAAGGATCACCGTCACTTGTCCAAACACTAATAGGAAAGTCACAATGCCGACATTTGCAAGAGGAAAGAGTAGGCCATTGGTGGTAAAAGACCCGCCGGCTGAAAGAGAATCTTTAAAAAGCATGGAGGATTTTCCGGCAACCTTGAGGAATTGATTAACAACGATCAAGGAGAGGTTGCAGTAATCTTTAATATGCAACCTAATGGTGTTTTAGAGTTGGAGAGTTTCTGTTTTCCAAAGAATCATAATCAGAAAAGGAAGAAAGGAAAGTCTAAGGAGAACAAACTAAAGTCGGGGGCATTTACAAAGCAGGAACTTATGGATACCTACCTAACAGCGTCAGTAAACGCAGTAGGACAAGATAAGCCGGCGGAGTACACCCTGAAAAGTTACTTGTCGAAGGTGAACTATAGACCGAATGTAGCAAGGTCAAAGACACCAATACAAGGGGATGAGGCGAATAAAGGTTCAAGAGAGACCGTTTGTCTGCAAGTGCCGGCGCAGTCTGCTGAACCTGCCGTATTCCTGTTCGACATTAGAAATTCCTCAGATTCCAAGGAAATCCTAAAAACTGTAAACTTACTACAAAAACCAAAAACAGTCGAAAATGATGAAACTACAAAAACAGTTCTATCTCAGCATTCGTTTTCTGAATCACATCACTCTCCATTTTCTATCAGCTCGACATTTCACTCTCAGTTTCTTTGTAATTGTAATATTTCAAAGGCGGCGCTGGTGAATGCTTTTGTTCCGCCAGAAGTAGACCATACGTGTGGACTACTACCTGAGAACCAAAAAGCGACTTTCATTCCTGTAGCCGTTTTTGGTTCCAAGAAGTATAAACCAGTAGCGCTAAAAGTTAAACCAGTACTTGCGGCGCTACCAGAAAAATTCAGAATAATAAGGAATATAGTGGGAGATCCGTTGGCTGAAATGCCTCAACTTTCCCCTTTACCACCGGATTTCACCCCTAGTGGCCGTTATACAGAAGAAAGAAAACAGATAATAGATAAAGTTCATGAAAGCAACTTCCTATGGCCTGAGGAACGCAAACTGATGCACCATTTTATGATGGTCCAAGAACAAGGTTTCACGTGGAATGATACGGAAAGAGGACATTTCAAGGAGGAATACTTTCCGCCGGTAGAAATGCCAGTAATTCCACATACTCCATGGGTTTTGAAGAATATTCCTATTCCGCCGGCGCTATATGATGAAGTATGTAAAATTATACAGACAAAAATCAATGCAGGAGTGTACGAACCCTCGAACTCGTCATACCGTTCTCATTGGTTTACAGTTGTAAAGAAAGATGGAAAAAGTTTAAGAATCGTTCATAGTCTGGAACTGTTGAATGCAGTCACCATTGCACATTCGGGTATTCCACCAGCAACAGACGATCTAGCGGCGCACTTCGCAGGAAGGTCCTGCGGCGGTGTCTTGGATTTATATGTTGGTTACGATGAACGGATTCTTGCAGAGTCAAGTAGAGACTACACTACGTTCCAAACACCGTTCGGAGTGCTGCGTCTGGTTACCCTACCTATGGGGTGGACCAATTCAGTACCGATATTCCATGATGATGTAACGTATATATTGAAGGATGAAATTCCTCATTATACAGTCCCATACATTGATGATGTCGCAGTACGAGGCCCTAAGACTCGTTACGAGTTACCAGATGGTTCATACAAAACTATACCTGATAACCCAGGTATTAGACGTTTCGTGTGGGAGCATTTCCACAACCTGAATAGAATTGTGCAACGAATGAAGTATGCTGGAGGGACCTTTTCAGGTCATAAAGCTATACTTTGTGCAGACGAATTCCAAGTAGTAGGCCACACCTGCACATATGAGGGATGAAAGCCAGACAAAGGAAAAGTTCATACTATTCTTAACTGGAAGAAGTTCAACAATGTCAGCGACGTAAGAGCTTTTCTAGGCACTACTGGTGTACTACGAATGTTCGTTAGAGACTATGCCAAGAAAGCAGATGGTTTAACAAAGTTACTAAGGAAGAACAATGCTTTCCAATGGGGACCCGATCAAGAAAAGTCAGTAACAGCTTTGCAAGATGCTGTAAATGACTGTCCTTGCCTGGGAAACATTGACCTCGAAAGCGGCGGCGAAGTAATACTATCGGTAGACACTTCTTACATCGCGGCGGGATTTTTCATTAGACAACTCAGCTTAGACAAAGATCCAAAGAAGACTAAGTATATCAGATTCGGTTCAATAACGTTGAACGAAAGAGAAGCCAAATTTTCACAACCTAAAAGAGAGTTATATGGTCTGTTTAGGACTTTACGAGCAACGAAGCATTTATTGTATGGTGTAAGGAATCTCACAGTAGAGACCGACGCTAAATACATTAAGGGAATGTTACAACACCCAGATGAAGCTCCGAATGCTGCTATTAACAGGTGGATAGAACAAATCCTAATGTTTCACTTTACCCTAAGGCATGTAGAAGGAAAGACTTTTGCGGCGGATGGTTTGTCTCGCAGACAACCTCAAGAGGGTGACGAAGAATATGATAACCCAGAAGAAGAGTACTATCATGAGGTCAACCCTTTTAAATTTGAAGTAGAAGAGGGGTCCAAGGACACTACATTAGAGTATGAAGAATTTCGGAATGATATAGATATCCGCGGAGGTTTCCTAGCACATACGATGGAAAACTTTGCAGAGTTTATCGGTGGAGAAAAACAAGCAGAATATGAAACAAGAATGAGGATAGCATGTTCATGTTCTGACGGCGCTACCATTGTGTCCAGTATGCCTCACACTACCCCTAGAGCTTTATTTCTAGTGCAAAAAAGTTAAAGATAAAGCATATATTTACCCTAGAACATTCATTCACTTTCTCAAGCATAAAAAGTATATGTTTGCCACTCATAATATGTTTACTTTGCCACTCAAGATTGTTTAAGTTTCTTGTGCCACCAATACAAAGAATTGCCACTCCAGAAAGTTTAACTTTCTTGAATGACAAAGACTTGATTTGTTGTGCAAGAAAGTAAATTGGAACAAAGGGGTTGCCATGGCAATACAAGAAAGTTAAACAATTTTGAGTGGCAAAGCAATCCTTTGTCATTTGAGAAACTTATATTTTCTTGAGTGGCATTCTTTTGTATTGATGGCACAAGAAACTTAAACAATCTTGAGTGGCAAAGTAAACATATTATGAGTGGCAAACATATACTTTTTATACTCGAGAAAGTGAATGAATGTTCTAGGGTAAATATATGCTTTATCTTTAACTTTTTTGCACTAGAAATAAAGCTCTAGGGGTAGTGTCAATTACTAACACCGTCGCAAGAAGATGTAGAACCTTATCGTGAGCACTATAGAACAGAAAAAGCAAAGAGGCTCGATGAAGATTTATTTTTGGTCCGGGAATGGTTGAGAAACCCGAAGCAGAAGCCGAAACTAATGACCGATAGGAAATACCAGAGCTTTGTGGCCTTTGCTAAGAAGTTTTTCTTCGATAAGGACCGAATGTACAGGAGAGATTCTGAAGGGCAACACCGACTGGTAGTAGCCAAAGAAGATCGAATGGGTCTGCTACTAGCGGCGCACGATAGTTTAGGACACAAAGGTGTCTTTGCGACCAAATCTATACTGCAAGACCGGTTTGGGTGGCCTGAACTAGAGAATGATGTAAATCATTATGTGCGACATTGTCATGTCTGTCAAACTCGACTGAAAGATTTCGTCAAAATGCCTCCCAAGATCACTCCAACGCCGTCGCTGTTCCAGGTAATGCATGCAGACACTATGCACATGCCTGTAGCGTCGGAAGGGAAGAAATACATTGCTCATGGGCGTTGCGCGATGTCTTCTTGGATGGAAGGACGGCCATTAGCAAAAGAAAACCAAAGAACTATAGGAGAATGGTTATATGAAGATGTAATTTGTAGATGGGGCTGTTTAGCTTTAATCATATCGGATAATGGCGGCGCTTTCAAAGCGGCACTAGCGTATCTGGAAAAACGATATGGCATAAAAGGTATTCAGATTGCAGGTTACAATTCGCAGGCCAATGGCAAGATAGAAAGACCTCATTGGGATGTCTGGCAAGCCTTATATAAAGCGTGCGCCGGAGATGTCAAGAAATGGGTTAGATATTTTGTATCGATAATGTGGGCAGATAGGATAACCACCAGGAAAAGACTTGGTTGTTCGCCCTATTTTGCAGTGACTGGCGCGCACCCTGTTCTACCAATGGACATAGTGCAAGCTACTTGGCTACAGCAAGTGCCTGATCACCCAATGTCCTGGGCAGAGCTCATCGGCATGCGAGCTAGAGCACTAGCTTTACATGCTGAAGAAGTAGCTAGAATAATAGACAAGATAGATCAAAAGAAGATAAACGATACCCTCAGATATGTGACGAAGCACCATGTTAAGATCCGTACATGGGACTTCAAACCGGGCTCTTTAGTACTGGTTAGAAATACAGCAATAGAAAAGTCATTGAACAGAAAACTACAAGCTAGGTTCATCGGACCTTGTATAGTAGTGCGCCGCACACAAGGAGGATCTTATGTGTTAGCGGAAATGGATGGCTCAGTACTACAGAATAAGATTGCAGCCTTTAGGGTTTACCCCTATAACGCGAGACAAAGGATCAAGCTACCAGACAATCTAGAGACCCTTACTGGCCTTTCGAAGGCTGAGTTAGAAGAAATTGTTAACGGACCAGAACCTGACGATTCAACACCCGTGGAAATGCAAACGCACGGGTCCATAGAACGTATACCAGATGTTGACGAAGAGGAGATTTTGGACACCTTGACCGACTCGGATTCGGAGGTTGACTAGTAATTACATTTCGGAGCGGCGCACTATCAGGTGTATACCGAAACTACCTACGCTAGAGATTTCTAGTAAAGGGATGCTCGATATCGTGGTAGTACTGATGGTGTGTAACTAAGCAATTAGTCCACTTCAGAAAGATCCATCATGGATACGTCGGAGTCTGAATCAGAAGGTGGAGGTGTAGTCAGCGAGGGCATATCGTCCTCCATAGCTGAAGAATTATTAACTATGTTCTGGTTGGAAAGGCCTCCGCCCATAGTGGCCTGGACAGTCAGGGCATGGACATTAGATGTACCAAAGAAAAGTAGCATCCTGCAATGAAGGCCTCGCATGATATGGCGTATGCGGGCCTCTAGAGATTTGAACGATTCACTCTCTATGAAGATCAGATTTAGCGTCAAAATGTGAAGACAAGTAGCAAAATGTTTAACACACCATGGCGCTGCCATTCATATACAGGGCGCAGTTCAACATCGATAGACGAAGGATAGGCCCTAGCAGAGGGTTGGCTGCATAATGATATTTCAGCGGAACTAAGAATGTATAGAAGGAAACAGAGACAGACCTGAAGTCGGTAGTAACGGAACGAACCAAGGGGGCACCTTCCGGGAAATACCAGTTCCATTCACAAGGTTTTACAGGACCATATGAATCACTCAAGTAGCGGCGCAAAGGTATTTCGTCTTCCCCATTTATGGGGAGGAAGTAACCACCTTCTTTGCGCCGGCTACACATGAGCTTTTGAGTGGCTGCGACTATGCGGATATACTGGCGTCGGAATTCAGAGGGTGTGGTAGAAGAATCCATTTTCTGGTGTTTGACCTGGACAAGTTCGCAAGGGGTTTTATACAGAATAACCACTTGCGCCGCTTGTTGTTTACGCCGGCGCAGATCTTCAATTACGTGCATGAGAACTTAAAAAGTTTAAACTTAGCTTGACGACAATCAGGCACAGGTTTGGCACACAGTTTTTCTATTGGAACATAACGGAAATCTATATCTACAGATTTACGGATTTTCCAACAAAATTTAAACGAGACAGTTAATTTCTAAAGAGAACGTAATCTGAACTAGAACTAGATGGTTTTATTGGAGCTGTTGCTGCCTTCACTGTCGGCTACTGAGTTAGCGGCGCTAACTGGTGCTGATGCGACTGCCGGCGCAATCTCTTCCATCTGAGCATCAGGAGCTTCCTCTATAGTGGCGGAACCCTCGCTGCTATCAGATGGACCAGCACGAGCATCGGCGATACCAGCGAGCTGGCGCAAGCCTGCAACTTCAGGACCGGATAGCAGCTCTGCGTTTTCCCCAAGGAGATCTTGTAAAAGAGAGATAGAACCCTGAAGATGTTTCATCTGCAGCACGAGTTCGAGTGCGGTGGTACGAATACGCGCCTCCAACATAGAGATTGCCTCGAGCACTCGCCTGGAACCCTGAGCTCCAGTAACAGAAGGCAACAAAGCCTCTTGGTATTTGCGAGCAAGGTGCAGAACTGTTACAAGGGATGCCTCAGACAGCGGGGATAGATCGCCTGTAGAAAAGTAAGATACTCGGACGACAAGATGAAAAGATTTGAGAAATGGATATGCACTAAGGATGGCTTGAACCTGACCTGGGTTTATGATCCGAAGGCCATCCCTGATATCAGCAATTTGAGTGATGGTGGCGGCGGAGGCTCCTTGCGACTCTGTCCTAGCGCGTTTGCGAATGATCTCGCTTCCCGTGGACACGGTGGTTTGAGCCTGGTAAATTTATCAGCACAAAGATCCTTGAATGACACCAACCAAACCATACCTGTTCGATGAGTTGAGCAGCTGTCACTGTCGCCTGGTACAGAAGAAGATAATTAGAACTTTGCAACAAGATACACTGAGATAGGATACCGAAGTAGTAGGACGGGGAGTATCTGGCCGAGGAATGCGATTACTGGTCTAAACAGGGCAAGCAGATATTTATTAGTGGAGGGGACAGCTTGTGAATAGTGATACCCTACCGCGGCGCCCTCATCATCAGTAACAGCATCTTCGCGCTTTTTACCCTTCTTTTTCTTGTCCTTCTTGGATTTGGATTCCTTCTTGACCTATTAAATGAAATCAGGAGTTTGAAAGGAAATTCATATAATAAGACTCACACCGACTTCAGTGCCCTCACTGGGTTTTGAAGAGTTTCCGTCTCC
The DNA here is from genome assembly GCA_037954225.1 of Stygiomarasmius scandens. Lineage (NCBI taxonomy): Eukaryota > Fungi > Basidiomycota > Agaricomycetes > Agaricales > Campanellaceae > Stygiomarasmius > Stygiomarasmius scandens. Next base: position 91,042 of record JBANRG010000098.1, on the reverse strand, counting down.
TGTGTTTGAAGTGCGATAGTCCTCCATAACGGTGTCCTCATCTGCAATTCGTACACTGGCCGGCGCATGAATAGAAGCTTGGGAACTACAGTTTTGGATTTGAGGAATGCCACCATAACTGGTGCCGTGCCCTGGACGAAAGATTGGTCCAGTGGGTGCCTGATGACTCGGAGTCATTTCCTATGAGATGTGGTTAGTATGATTGAGAGATCAAAAACTAGAAAGACCTTCACTCTATACAAGGGAGCAGGACGATGATTGTCAGTATAATCACGGGAGCGGCGCACAAAATTTTGTACCTCTCCATGAAAGCGAGACATTGGGAGACCCATGGTGTTGAACACGGCCTCAGCAGAGCGGCGGCGCGGAAGGTATTCATTGCGCATGAACTCTTCATCACGCAACAATGTGTCTGCTTCAGTGCAGCGAGTAATGTCAGCCTATAAATGGGTGATTCAACATCACGGCGCTACCATGTAAGAATTTACTCACAAGAGTCTGGATCATAGTGTCTGCTAAAGCGACGCACTGGTAGTCCGCTTGACCTTGGTTATCGTCAAGATGATTCTGAAGATCAACAGCCCTGTGGCATAGCTGGCGGCGCAGGTTTTCGAGAGAGTAAAGAGAAGACATCTAGTTCAAGAAAGATAATAGAATTGTTCTGGTTTCTTGCTGCTTTTATACCATGCAGCACCGCTGATTTCGGGCGCAGAGTTGGTTGGGGACAACCATTTTCTGGTGAAGGGGAGATGTGGCTAAAGATAAGCCGAACCCTTGACCCTACAGATAGCCGGTGCATGGATACAAAATGAAAACGCAGTGAGGCGACGCAAATCTCGGTTCAGAGAAGTAACAACCGATTCAGAACCAGACAATCAATCAAACTAAAACAGTTAAACAATTTAACAAAGACAATACTTACACAAGCTAAGATGGAAAATCAACTTAAAATTTCATAAAGAGAAAGACAAAACAAGGGCCTTTCAAGGCCAATGGCATTCATGAAGTATAATAAAGCTGAACAAGAATACATATAATCTACTGAGTCCTTTAGCTCTGCAATAAGTAGATATAATAACCACAAGAAGTCTAAGCAAATATAAAGAGTATGCGGCGCAACCATGAATCCAACTAGTCCGCACGTCTCTTGCCCTTATCCTTGCGACCTGCTGGCTGCGAACCCGACGCCGATGCCTCCTCAGGAAGTTTGCGGAATCCGTCTGGTAGTCCATGACGAGCCTGATGGTTGAGGAAAGGAAGGATGGAAGAATGGAGGTCATAGGAGACGCCGGCGTGGTCGTCGAACACCAAGTTATCATGTTTGAAACCGTACTCTTCTTCAAGAGCAGGGATCTCATCCAAAAATGATATAAACTCCGAAGAGTACTTGGTACCGTTGCTGTCCTGCTGTTCCCTATGCCAGGTGTCGAAGCGGGTGGGGTCAACATGGTTGACGAAGGATAGGGAAGCCGCCGCACGATATTTTGCAGTGGCCAAGTCGGAAGCCAGTTTGTGCATCAAAGGCACCGCAGCATCGAAGTTGATCTGCGCCGACATCATATCGGAAACCAGGGAATGAATGCCTAGAGCCAGGAAAAGTGTCAGGACAAACCAAAAAGAAGTAAAAGCCAAACATATGAGACGTAGAGACGCGAGCCAAGTCTTCAGCCTGGTCAGCCTCGCGCCGGAGTTCGAGAGAAGTAGTAAAAGTGCAGCCCTTTTTACCAGCGACGCAATTGTAGCATTTAAAGATGCCATGACCAACTTTGACGCAGAGAATGTCGCGGGTCTTGCAGTTGGTGCACGTAAGGGGATTGGGCTGAATAAAGGACTTCAGAATCACAACCGATAAAGAAACAAATAAAAGGAAAAACATACGGCGTGGACAGGGACGTGGGCGTTGTGAGCACCGATAGCCTGAGCACGCATGTGATCGTACATGTGCTCTGGCATAAACCTGGTGGAGTACGCCTGAGGTGGTGCCAGATACTTGTCGAGAACCCGCGGCGGCAATAAACTGGCATTTTCGAGTTGAGCAGCGACAGGGACCGGTAAACGGTCCTGACGCTCGCCGCCGCTAGAGATCGGGACCGTGGGGGAAGGAACAGTGGCCGGCTCGTACCCATCAAATCCGTCACTGGTATAGACGCGAGCGTCTTCGAGCTCAACACCAGCCGGTAATGGGAGTTGAGTTTCAAGGAGAGTTGGCGGCGCGGACACGACGGGCTCGGCAGCCACTAAAGGTTCATCCACCTGCATGGGAGACGGCGGCGCATCAGACTTGTCATCGTCAGAGTCGATGAACTCTTTAGAAGGAAAAGCTAAAGGAAGAAGCTCAACAAGAAAAGGAAAGGAGTAAAAGGGAACGTACTTTTAGAGGAACTGGTTCCTTTAGAACAACTGGCGACGGCGCCGCCAGACTTGGTGCCAGATTCTGAATTAAACAAACAGGTCAACGAGTGTTTAAAAATACAAAGAAAAAGAGAAAAACCCACTTTTCATCTTCTTGGCTTTTGGTGCAGTCGAGGAAGCCGGAGTATCGGCGGCGCGTTTTGTAGCAGAAATCCTACTGCTCATCTGTTCAACCAAAGAGTCTACAAAATCCTGATGATCAGAATCTGAGAGATAAGAAGTTTAAGAATGACAGAGAAACACAAAAAGAGAAGATCTACCTTGTGGGGGAGGCGTAGCTGGAGGCTTGAATGAGGAGCGGCGCCGCTTTTGTTTTGGCAGAGGTGTCTCGGGAACCGGTTCACCTGGTGGAATCAAGAGTGGAGTGTTGAAGTTTGAAGGGGGGGCCCTGGGCATATTGGATGGCTTGCGACGCGGGGGCAAGGGAGTAAGAGCCCTATAGGGCACAGGAGATGGCAGCAGCGCGGTACTAGGACCAGGAAGAACTGCGGGCAAGGCTGAGCTTGATGCCACAGGCGGCGTGTCATCCAGGAAATCGTCGAAAAGGTCGAGAGGGTTTAGGGCTAGAAAAAGAAAACAGAGGCCATCAATAAGAAAAGTAAACAAGTCCAGAAAGAAGAATACTTACATAGAGGAACAAAGTCCGGCGCATATTGGGACCAATGGAGACCAAGGACATAAAGTTGTTGCTCCGGAATAAAGTTAGCGTTGCGCTGAAAGGCCAAAATCCGGTTCAAACAGAATAAAAAGTAATCGGAAAAACCGGACTTACAGGCGTAGCGTATGTGAGCCCCCCATGCGGCGCCACGAACTCGAAATGAGGTGGGAGCCCTCGCTGCTCCACCGCCGCTGCGTCAACTTGTAGAGCGGGTTCCAACGGAGGCAGCGCAGTCAGAAGCTCCACTTGGGTCAAAATGTGGGCTTCAGCATCGAAACCAAGCTTATTATCAGCGCGAGCTGACTAGAAAAGAAGAATGTAATGTTCAAAAGTTAAGGAAAATGCTTCAGGAAAGAATTCATAAAGTGACGCACCCTTGCCCAGTACAAAAGCTTGTCCAAGAAACTGGGTACAAGGCAAGAATACACCTCCGGATAGTGTTGTGCCGCAGTGGCCTGGAAGACGCCTGATTCATAAAACCGTAGCCATACATAAAACACTAGTCCTTGTACGGCAGCCGAGGGGTGGAAATCTTCACTGTACGACCAAGCAAGGTAGTCGGTCTAAAAGAAAATAATGACATCAAGTTGGCATAGCATAATGATACAAAGAGAAAGGACCTACAAGGGCACTACAAGCCGTACGAGCCAGCTCCTGCATTGAGTGAACACCGAGAGCCTTGAACGCCGGAGGATTGAAGACGATGGGATACCATAACAAAAAGAATTTGAGGGCGTGCCAAGGTTCAGCAGCAGTCCCAATGATACGTTGGTAGTTGACTTGGGTGCGGCGGTTCTCCTCAAGGGCGGACATGATAGCAGTAAGATCGGCAGATGAGAAAAGATTAAGCGGCGGAGAATCGAGTGTAGAAGATGAAGTGGTAGCGGTAGAAGACGAAATCTTGGAGGCCAAGAGGAGAGCAGAGGCGCGACAGAGTCCGACGGGATCTAGAGAAAATGCCCAAAAATACCTGGGCTTTTATATCTCTCTACCTTGGACCCTGTGCGCGGGGATCTGTCTCAGAAAAAGGAATTTGGAGTCATCCAAGAAGAAAGAAGTCTCCAAGAACATATCCAGAAGCACGATTGAATGATGGACCTACAAACTAGAGAATGGAAGTTCTAGATTTGGAAGATTAATTTCCATTCTTGGACAATTCCCACGACTCGGTTAGCGGACATATCAGAATTAAACTCCATCATGATCTAGGGACCCATTCACTCGAAAATAGAGCGGCGGGATCCTAGATTCTAGTCAGAAAGGCGGAACACGATGCGACAGGGATCTCGAAAATCCGAGGAAATGCTCAATGAGGAATCTTGAACACCGGCAAGCCGGCAGTCGGCAAGAAGCGATGAGCGAAGACGGCTGTTTGGAACTCAAAACGAATAGGGGCTCGCCACTGTGATACTAGTGACAGAAGAACGACATCGAGTTTAGACTAGTCAAAGGTCCGGCGCAGACTCAACACTCTAGAATTATAAGAGTAAATGACCTCGCAGTGCAAACAGTGTCTGCGGTGTCTTCGTGACTTGTGAAAACTGTAGCAAGGATGACCGAGGACGGTCAATATTATAGTGGGGGGGAGATGATACGCCTGTTATTGGTACACCAGTAATTTTGCGCATTTCCTACTAATTATGCATCCCGCCGGTGTAACCACTATAGTACTAAAGACCAACACTATACTAGTCAGACTCTGCATTCAGGATACACTCAAATGAGTCTCCTAATGTACTCCATTCACCGTCAATCGTTCTATAACAAGTATTATAACAGGTGGCGCTGCCTACGAGCTTTGCAGTCTCTTACTATTAAGTACGCCTCTGCGGCGCTACTTTCTGGAAACCTCAAGTTCTATAATAACTGTCCTATGGGCTTGGCTTCAGGACCTTGCGGCGCTGGGAAATGAAACCAATACTAGGCATTCGGAGTTTGATTTCCATAACGTTGCGCCACAGCGGCGCAACATTTAACTGTACAGTTTTAATTAGCTAATCATTTCCGACCTTTATATACCGTAGTATACACACACCTTTTCTTCAGTTACCCATACCTACTTACTCCAGTGTTTCGCGGCGCAAGTCGTAAGCACTTTAGTTTCGTTCGTCGGTACTCTCTAGACCTGAATTGGTTTGGACTTGAAGAGAATACAAGAGAAGAGTCAAAGAGCATTTGTTTGATTGAGCGTCGCTATAGCCAGACTGTGGCTTTTGTTTTGAAACCAGACTGTGGTTATTGTTTCGTGCCAGACTGTGGCCTTTTGTTGAAACCAGACTGTGGTTAGAGTTTGCTTAGTGCGCCGCACATTGTTATCAACTCGTCTAAAAGATCTATCAAATCCCAACTCTTCCTACCCAAATCAATTATCAAGTTCGTTACTATTGTAACCGACTACAGTCGTTAAACCTTCCGCCGCAAGACTTTCAGTTGTACTTAGACTACTTTACGAGTATTTCTATACTCTGTCGCACCTCACACGACACAAGCGTATACTCTGGTTTAGTTGGATATTGGTAGTATCGGTATTAACCCATACTACTAGTTACTTGCTTACCAAAGTCGACCTTATCACCGAGTCTCAAAGTATGGTTTGCCACATGGAGGATTGTCATATTCATCGCCCCGCTCATATTCATCACCACTCCATCTACGCTTGTGACTACCCTGCTTGTTGCGAGCTTGCTTGTCTTCATCATCTTTGTCGTCTTCAGACTCGGGAACCTCATCTTGATGAGGATACCTTTCTGGAGAAACGGTTTGTGTCCGTGCCAAAGAGACCTGTCGGAAAGGTAGTGATGGAGGACTCTGCAGTCCAAGTGCTGGTGGTACCTGCTTCTTCTTCTTCTTCACTGGTGCATCTAATGGCAGTGCAACCAAGGCATTGTTTTCGCCACGCAGTGAACGAGAGCGAGTGGAGTAGGTTCGTCCTGAGGTAGGATGTGCTCTGGTGGGTTGTTTCTGGGCCGCAGTTTTCTTGGGTTTGGGAACTGGCTTGGCTGTGTCCTGGCCCATCGAATTGGTGGATGGAAGTTGTTTATCTGAAAGGGGCTTTGGAACCAGTGGCTGGAAACGCTTTGTGTTTGTACGCCTAGAGTTTGATTCAGGTGGTCTGGGTCGAGAAGAAGAGGTGTTTGGATGGTCATTTGAGTTACGGGGAGCATTCTGTACAGGAGTCTGGTTTTGAGTGCGACCACAGACCTCGCGATGGTCATTTGAATTATGGGGAGGAGTCTGGTTTCGAGTGCAACCACGGACCTCAGGATGGTCATTTGAAGGACGAGGAGGAGGAGTCTGGTTTCAAGTGCAACCATGGACCTCATGACGATCGTTTGAGTTATGGGGAGGAGTCTGGTTTCGAGCGCGACCATGGACCTCATGACAATCATTTGAGTTATGGAGAGGTGTCTGGTTTCGAGTGCGACCAGGGACCTTGACAGAAGCTTTGTCTTCATTATCATTGTTGTTATTGTCTTTGGCAACGCTGCGTTGTGGTCTTGATTGTCTAATATCATGACTTGTTGCAGGTTTATTCAGCGTCGGTTGGGGTGTAGAGACAGGCTGCTGTGGTTGTGAACGGCACTGAATGGGTGCCTTCATTGCTGCATGTTGCATTTCAATTTGCTCAAATGCAGAGGGTCCGGAACGAGGTCGAGACTTAGGTTTTGAAACATGTGGTTTAATGTCAAAGACGACTCTAAAATTTAACAGTTAGTGGTTTCTCGTGTCTCAAAATATAACTCACCTGTTCCATTCATCAATAATATGCTTCGAATATTCTTGCTCCAGCAATTTTACAACAATTCGCCAAAGTTCGCAGTAATCAAAAGTCGTCTTGTGTTCTGGGTCCTCTGGATCTTCTTCGCCTTCGATCTTGGAGTATGTATCAATATCGGACATGGAAATGCGTGTCTACAAATCGTCAAGGTTATTCACTTGAAAGAAAGATGTAACAACTTACGTGCACAACAATATATGCAATTGCCTCCGGAGTTAAATAAGTCATGCCATGAATCTTTGCGTTTCCTGGCTTGGTAGACTTGGACTTTTCACCTGTTGCTGAACTAGGTCCAAGATAAATGAGTCGAGCAATCTAAAGAAATGAATGAGCTAAACAAGGGGCAGAATAAGCATATAGAGAAGTACCCGTAGTGGAATATGTCCCAGTAATAAGCCTCCCATTGCCATACCATCATATTTTTTTTTCATCGTAAAGCCCTCTGAAAAAGTCATCTTCATGGCATTCTAGTTCTCCGTCCATCATAGACTTGATGATTCTGCCAATAAAATGAGATTTTGCATTATTGGAACGGGAAAAAAGCGTACGGTAGGTTTTCCCATTCACCATTAGGATCGCCTCCGTTATTTTCAGTCCATTCTCTTTCGTGTTGGAATTGCTCAATGTACGGATAGGGTAAAAGAAGGGTGGCAAGTAGAGGATGGTTTCGACCACGACCTTTGTGGTTTGCCTGGATAGGAGGGATGACAGGTTGAGTAAGGTCTCGGTTGACAATTTGTGGAAGTGTGATCTTTGCTCGATTTGTATCAGTCTGTAGAGCGTTAGAGAATCCTTGCTCGATCTTTCGAATATGAGAACGTTTAACAGAGCACGCAATTAAAGAATCTCACTTTGGCTATCATATCCCATAAAGCTACAGTGTCGTCTGCATCCAAAATTGCACTTAATATGCCATCTAGAGGTGGGAAATGGTGGATGATTTTTTGGAAACAACGATCCAAAAAGTCACTCTCGTCATCTTCCCTAACTCAGAGTCAGAAAAAGGTAAAATGGATGTTACAATATAACACACATCATATCCAGAACGGCATCCTGACCATCAAGTGCTCCCCGAAGTATTTTTCCATAGTGTGATTCTATGCTGACCAAGAAGGTGGTCTTGAGTGAGAGAAAAAAGCAAACAAATCGCGGAATGAAACGGCCCAAATGGACAAGGGGATGTGTGCTACAGTGCAAATCAAAAGAGAGCCAAAAGGAATGTACTGAACAATGTACGTGTCATCCTTTGGTAACCATCCTTGTGCTATGCCAGCTTCCTGTCTCTTGAGTCGTTTTGTCTGGCCACGCTTTTGGACAGATGATAGCCAAAACTCTGTCAGGTACTTGTTAATGGGATCATCATCATCTTCATCTGGCGTTATGCTGTGTCTAGAACATAATGAAGATACAGTAAGCTCCTGATATGATTGATGACTCACTTGTGTTTCCCCATCATCTGTTCATTCTCCTCGTCAGACATTCCTTCACTGTGGAAAAGGTGAGTAAGTTGATAACATTATGGGATAAGGCTTACCTTTCTGCTTCCTTGACCACAGCTCTAGGTTTTTGACTAAAAGCCTTATTAGTGAGTAAATGAGAGACAGCAGAGAACGAACTTTGGTACACTCTTCCTACTAATAAAAAAGTCAGCTACACTCTCGGAACATGTGTTTGAATACATACCTATCAATATTTCTGCTCTTTTTGGCTCTAAAGGTGCTGGAGACTGTTGGTTGCCTGGGTTGACGCGTCATGGTAAGAAGGTAAGTGTTTGTTTGACGCATGTTTGCATCTCTCTTTGCAAGTATGCCCAAAGATGCCTTTCCATGCCTTGCTTGTGGTAAAAAAACCTTTCCTCAAAGACGAGAACTTCAAATACATCAAGCTCAGCATTGCAAAGCCCTAAAGTCATCAATGACATTCAAACCAACCCGAAAAAAAAATAAAGCTTCCACCCCACTCCGTAAATTTGTACGATTTGAAGACAGTGTGAAGCCAGGCTCATCTAGCCAAAGAATAGAGGTAGATTTCAGATAGTTACTGCATATGTATACATTACCCATTCGCTATATAGGACGTTGACGATATTGATATGGATGAAAGAAATGAATCTGAAACAGACGACAAAGTAACATTTTTTTTTTTTTGCTTTATTCATATATCTAAGCTTTACAGACCTTTCATCAATCTCAAGAGGAGATTCACCTTGATGCTGAATCGAATGTATGTGAAAATTATATATACAGATTTCAAACTTACCTCTTCTTTAGAAAGATGAATTTGAGCTACACACAAATAATAACCTTGAGCCTGATCTTGTAAGTTTGCAAATTGATTTCAAAAGTTATAGAGCTTACAACACTATAGGAACTTGATCAAATGCTTGCGCATCAAATGGCACTCCAGGATGAAGAAATGAGTCCAGTCGACACAGAAGTTGCTGAAGTTCATTCCAACCCAGATGTTGAGCTGCCACAGCGCACTCGAAAGCTTCCAGCCCGTTTTGCCAGCTTTCAGCTCTCAGCCCTTAGTTCTGTTCGGAGGTCCCGTCGTAATTCCAGTCCAGATGAGCCTCGAATGGTCCACTTTGCTCCTTCTCCTTCTCCACCCCCACCTCCACCTCCAATGCCAAACCCTCAGTCTGAACACTCAGAGAGTGAAGAGGAGCAGATACCAGCTGTGTATTACTGGACTCCGACAAATGACTATGGTGTTTACCGCATTTTCGAGAACGCCAAACCTTCATTCGATGCAGAAGAGGCTGTTTCATTTGAAGATCTATGCAATGTTGACAGTGCAGATGCTGATCCAGACCCTGCTCCTTCCTTTGGACCCTATGCAAATGAGACGATTCAAAACTTGATGATCTGGTATCAAGGATGTTCAGGAATATCACTGGATCAGCTTGATCGGCTAGTCAGTGACGTACTCTTGCAGAAATCCTACAACTCTGCTGACTTGAAGGGCTTTTCTGCACAGAGGGAAGCTTCACGTATAGATGAGACTGGTTACCGGAGGCCCTTTGATCCTAGTCAAGATTTGCCCAAGGAGGATGGTTGGACTGCAAAATCTATCGAGATTCCCATACCCCATCCTCGAACCAAATGCTCTGAAGATTCTGCACCAACATACTCCTTCGAAGTCTACATGCGCTCGCCAGTAGACGTTATACGGAACCTTGCCAAGGATCCCAATTTTTTGCGCTGGACTCTGCGATCACACAAGTTGTTCTGGGAACCTTCCGATGATCGGCCTTTGCAGCGCATTTATAATGAGTCTTATACTTCAGACCGATCACTTGCACAGCAACGTCTGGCTGACAAAATTTCTTCTGGATCAAATCATGAGACCGTGACTATCGATGTCCACTGGTATTCAGATGGTACCCTTCTTGCAAATAACACTGGTGATGCATCTATCACTCCTGGCTACCTATCCATTGGAAACCTCACCAAATATGAGCGTCTAAAGCTCTCTTCAAACTCTTTCCATCAATTTGTTTATTTTCCAACAGTACGTTAATGTTCTTGATTAGCCCAAATGTAACTAATCAACCACTAGATTGACGACGCATTCAAAGACTGGTATCGGAAAAAATTCAACTCTCGCCCCTCCAAGGCACTTTTAGCTTATCTGAAACGTGAACTAGTTCAGGCGACATGGGGTGTCATTATGGATGAGCAGTTCGAAGAAATGTTTATTGATGGAAAGCTAATGGAGTGCTATGACAAGATTATCCGTCACTTTTTTCTGAAATTTCACATCTATACAGCAGATTATCTCGAAAAGTGTGTTTTATTTATTTTTCTTTCTTCGTTATTGACACAGGTTCAGGATCATGCTTGCAGGAATTAAATTTTTGGGAAACTACCCCTGCGTACTTTGTTTAATCAAGAGAGCCCATATCTGTCATCTTGGGACGAAATTAGACACTAAGCGGCGTGAATCTCAGCCACGAGTTGACTCAGAAACCCATCGCAATCGTATTGAAAATGCTCGCAAATTTATCTTTGATCAGGGCTATTCCGTCAGCAGTGATCATGTCAAAAATGCACTGGGACATAGTTCATATTTACCTGTCCGAGTGAGTTTTTCATCATACTGTTTGGAACTTTCTAATTGGTGACATCTAGAATATGTTCTCTCAGCTTTTTGGGAACATTGGTGAAAACTATTTTGACATTTTTTGCCCCGAAATTATGCATGACGTTGAGTCAGGTGAATGGCAGCGACTTTTAGAGCACTTTATCCGCATCTTAAAGGCTCAAAAAGATAAAGATGCCTTGGATATATTTGATGAACGGTAAGTCAAAGTCAATTCATGCAAAAAATATACTGAAGCAGTCTCAGATTCCGAATGCTTCCTACCTTTGGCATTGGACCAACTATTCGCCGGTTCAACATCAGCAAAATAACAACTTCGTCTTTTTGTTCTTTTTTAAGACGAAAAAGACCAAAAAGACCAAAAGACAGCCGTCTTTTCACAGAAGGACATAGAATATCTAAAGAACCAATCTTTTGTATAAGATATCAATCTATTGGTGAGATTTCCCGAAAGTTACCAAAAAAGAACTAGTAAAGAAGTGGGAAAAGATCATAGTAAAGATACATTTCAGTACTTATAGATATGTATCTACCGGTACTATACGCATATTTTGCTTGATACTTGACAGCAAACAGTCGTCAGTTAATGATACAGATACTGAAGATTAAAGAAGCCCACTTCTAGTCCATATCAGTGTCAGAATCAGAGACTGCAATCAATGACTCATCTTGGTCGGAAGCAGCTGCACTGGCTGGGACACTCGAAGAATCAGCTCGAGGCTTCTTTCCATTACGCTTCCTTTCCTCAGCCAGGTACTCTTGAGCTGTATCCAGAAAGTTCTTCCACCAAGCATCGTCACGAGCCTTCAGAGAATTCAGGTATTTTGTCGAGGTAAATATGAGATCTCCCCACTTCTTGCTGACTTCGTGAGTAGAGGTGCTGGTAGATGCTGGGTTAGACATCGCCTGAAGCTGCTCCTCATGAACCTTGTCCCAGTTGTCGGCTGAAAACCAGTACTTGGAAAGTCGTGAATCGAACTCGAAGACACCATTTTTATAGAATGAGATGGCACGGAGAACCTAGTAATGCATTGATCAGCATGACAGAGTTGCCAATGGTAAAAGACAACGTACCGCGGTCAAAGAAAGAAGTACCGCTGCATATGGCCTGCTTGCCGTGAGACTGTCTTCTGCCGGCAAGTTATCCAGGTAAGCTTTCGCAAATGTTTTGATGATCAAGTCGTGCATCACAAACCCCTGTGAATCTGATCAGAAATGGATACGCAAGTACAGAAACCAATGCTGCTCTCACCTTACCCTTCTCGCGATCATAGTTGTAATCCCGCCATACAGACCTGTGGGTTTTGTCCGGTAATACTTCCATAAAAGATTGGGCCCAGTCGGCAATCTTCTCTGTACTATTCAGGAGGCCGGCCTCGTCATTCGCATTGTCGAGTTCGTGGTCAGGGGTAGAATGATTGTTGATGAGCAAAGCAACATGCTCAAGCGCTTGAGTACCAAAACCGGCCCTCCAAGACGAAATTTGGTATGAGATCTAGTATAACGGACAAGTTTTCAGTATGAGCGTGAAAACAGAATGATTGAGAACGGCGCACTAAACCTGCCCACACATCATCTCCGTTTGTTGTAGCAGTACCGGGCCCATAAACCTTATCCAGAATTTTCTGCAATGCAAGACGAGAAATGCTGTTTTGGAAAGGTTTCTCGCCTTGCGCAATCTGCTGTATACCAAGTGGTACAACTTGTCTTGAAAACGCTGAGCGTTTCTTGTCCGGCAAATGCTGTATCATCCATTTGCGATGTCCACCACGCATAGATGTCTTGGTAGGTTTGACCGGGATGATGTTGGTTTCTTCAATCTTGATCGGAGCCTAGAAATAAAGATTGTTGAAGGAGGAAAGCAACATGAAATACCACTCACCTCAAGCTTGAGAGCACCAGCTCTCTTTTGTACAGCATTTCCGCTGTTTTCTATCCCATCTCCTCCGTCTTCGGCAAGCCCTCCAAATCGTGCCATAGAGTCGTCTTCGTCTTTCTGTTTGTCCTCCTCGGCTTCCTGATCCTCATTGGGTGTCTGGGTGTGAGAGGGTGTCGGGCCTGGTGTTTTATACTTGTCCAAAAACCCGGTCGGGACAATTTGCTTCGACCTCTTGACGGCCTTTGTTTTCGTTGCGCTGCAGTAGGAGGTCACCAGAGATGTAATGAGGTAAGTGTTAATATAAACGGACTTGGGCGGCAGTTTTACTTGTGCAACCGTAGCACGAACATCGTCCTCCAAACATTGTGCATCCTCAAGAGCCGCTACGGCTTGAACAGACTCTTGACGTTCTTTCTGTTCCACAACCATCTTTTTCACTTCGGCCTCACGAGCAGCTTCCATCTCTGCTTGGGTGCGACGGGTTGCACGTGGTGCGTCTGCTGCATAGTGCAAGAGGCCTGGATTTTGGACAGCGTTGGGGCGTCTGGGACGGATTGTCAAAGAAGATGCAGACTTGGAAGGGGTCTGTGTTGGAGGGTCTTTTTGAGAGGATTGAGATGCAGGAGGCTGCTTTTTTGGTTTGGGGGGCATCGGTGGTTGTTGGCAAGGTCCTTTGGTTTTTCTGTTTTTCCACAATATTGGATTTATTTGTTTTTTTTCAAAGTTACCATGCAACTGCTTCTGCTCTTTACGCGTCCTTGCTCCGTCATGTCCAAGCGTATATTTTGTCCTCAGAATATTGTCTGTCACGTTAATGGCTGCTCGAAAGCTTGTAGCAGCTATTCTGGTTGAACTCGTCACGAAAAAAGTGAACACAACTTTGTTTATCGATCACCGTCTCCAACACAAGATGTGTCTCTGGAACCGGATCCACCCTCTCCTGGACCTGCACCTTCTCCGGAAATGCCACCTTCACCACTTTCCAATCTGCCTCGGTCATCAGTGCCGCCCAAATTTGGATATCTTCACGAGACAAGGCATGAAGACATATATACACATCCCTGGTTTGAAGGTCTGTCTCTAGCCTCTAACGCGTATAGGTTTACTTACAGCGGTATTAGGGCGTCCATGTGATGAGCATGGCTCCATACTCTCCCGAGACTCACTGCCTCCTCCACTACAGGAGCTTCCTCTGGATGATTGGACTCCATTCGAATCACGGTCCTCGTTTGAACTCGCCGACTTACTTTACCGTGAAGATGAAATGTCCGGCAAGAATACAAATCGACTATTCCAGATCTGGTCCAATACTCTTCCAGATAATCAGGACCCTCCGTTTGCAAACAAGGATCACCTCTACGACTCGATAGATGAGATACATCATGGTGATGTACCTTGGCAGTCTTTTCACCTCTCATACACTGGGGAACTTGATGCAGAGCCCGAACCATGGAAGCTTGCCAAATACGATGTCTATTACCGTGATCCCCATCAAATCATTCATCAACAATTGGGAAACCGATCCTTCGAAACCGAAATGGACTATGCTCCAAAAAGGGTGTTTGACAAGGCTGGGAATCAGTGCTATCGTAACTTCATGAGTGGAGAGTGGGCATGGAGACATGTGGTTAGCATTTACTTTGTTTTTGTCTAACTCATACTCAATCTGCATGTAGGACAGTATGCTTCAAGACCCTGACTTTGACGGGGTAGATCTCCGAGGTACCACTCTCTGCCCAATCATTTGCGGGAGTGACAAGACAACGGTGTCCGTTGCTACCGGCCAAAACGACTATTACCCACTTTATGTCTCCAACGGACTTTTGCACAATAATGCTCGCCGAGCTCATCGTCATGGTATAACACTCTGTGCATTTCTGAGCATCCCAAAGAGTTTGTGATCATTTGCCTGATCAATGTTAGTTCTGACCTCTCCTTGGGTAGCGGGGCGTGAGCATGAAGACAGTGCTGATTTCTGTCGTTTCCGTCGCCACCTTTTTCATGCATCACTACGACAGATATTTGAGTCGCTACGCCCTTATTTTACCAAGCATGACATTGTGTGATGTGCCGATGGACATTACTGGAAGATTCTTTACTCGCTAGGGCCATACATTGGTGACTATCCAGAGCAGGTTTTACTTGCTTGCATTGTATCCAATTGGTGTGTGCGGTACGTTCTATCTGCTGTTTTGTGCTTTTTGGTTTTGATGTATATACTATGTCAGATGTACTGCGCACTACAAGGACCTTGACGGAGAATGTGGGCGCCGCTCTCACAAACATACTGAGCATTTGATGAGAGCATTTGACGGTTCAACGCTGTGGGATGATTATGGAGTTATCGATGGAATAATGGTATGTTTCCTTTACTATGCTGTTACATTAAGCTATGTCTGATAACAATCATAGCCATTCACATATTACTTTCCTCGTGCTGACATCCACGAGCTTCTATCACCGGATCTTCTACATCAAGTCATCAAAGGCACTTTCAAAGACCATCTCGTTACTTGGGTCTTTGAGTGGGTTGATATAACTTACACTAAGAAAGAGGCTGACCGTATCAAGGCCGAAATTGATCGTCGGTAAGTCGTATCAAGTGTCTGCCCGACAATAATCTCACCTCTGCTATACAGGCTTGCGGCAGTGCCTCTATTTCCAAACTTGCAGAGGTTCAAGGAGGGTCATAAATTCAAGCAGTGGACAGGTAATGACTCAAAGGCGCTAATGAAGGTGGGTTATAATGATGTTATTCCGAGGTTAGTATATCTAGAACTTTCTTCACAGATATTCCTTTCAGCCATTCATGGATTGGTCCCTGACCAAATGGTCCGTTGCATCACGGCGTTTACAGAGTTCTGCTATATGGCAAGGCGAGACATCATTGATAATCTCACCCTTGATGCCATGGATGATGCCCTCCAACGTTTTCACAAAGAACATGTTATATTCCAAACCGAGGGTGTCCATTCTGATGAAGGATTGTCCCTACCCCGCCAACACTCGCTCACTCATTACCGTTACCTCATCCAAGAGTTTGGTGCTCCCAACGGTCTGTGTTCCTCGATAACAGAGTCCAAGCATATTGAGGCTGTCAAGAGAACATGGCGTCGGAGCAGCCGTTGGGATGCACTGAAGCAGATGCTTGTTACCAACCAACGTGTTGACAAACTTGTCGCAGCACGGGTTAATTACGAGGCTCGAGGGATGATGTCGGGACCCTGGATTCGACCTGAGACTGCACCACAGGTCAAAAATGTTCGACTGGAGGACGAGGAAGATGACAATGGTGGTGATGTGGATGGATTGACGGCAGAAACAGTGCTAGCCAAAACATATAGTAGGTCAATACTCGCCGTCAATTTTTGTGTACGCTGATGTGAAATCTCTAGTTCAAGGGTATCCTCATGACATGGAAACCCTCGCGTTCTACTTAAATCTCCCCATGTTGCCTGAACTCATCCGACGCTTCCTCTACACTCAAGAAAGGCTACACGACAGTTCCGAAAACCACGATCATGGCAATAATGAACATGATGAATATGACTACAATGGTGTCCGTCTTGACGACTGCCCTGAATACTATGGCAAGATTTTTGTGTATCCTTTGGCAACTGCAACTTTTTATGCCCCAAGTGACTTATCGGGGCTGAAAGGTATGTGTCGTGAACGAATTCGGTCAACATCTTCATGGCGAAAGGATGGCCCATGCCGTGATTGTGTATATGTACACATGGGGACAGGAGAGGGAGGGTTCCGAGCATTTTCAGTTGCTCGAGTGCGGTTGTTCTTTTCACTTCGTTATAACAAGGTTTTTTATCCATGTGCATTGGTAACCTGGTTTTCAACAGTCGGTGAGTCTCCATGCCCAGAAACAGGCATGTGGGTAGTGAAGCCAGATCTCAACTGTAAAGGGGAGCACAAGATGCAGGTGATACATCTGGACATGATTGTGCGAGGTGCGCACTTGATTGGGGTTGCAGGAAAAGAGTTTATACCTAGAAACTTCAAATACAACAATTCACTGGATGCTTTCAAGTCATTTTATGTTAACAAGTACATAGATTATCATGCACACGAGACTGTTTTCTAGTAGACGTTGGTAGACAGTAATGCAATAGTCCAAATTAGGCAAGAAAAATTTCTATGACTTTGACTGCCAACTTGTCCGCTTCCACCACGTCAAAGCATCCTCCCAGCCCTACAAAAACCCCTGTATGCAAGCGATACAGATTTTCGACTCCCGAAAATTCTCGGTTCGTAACTTAACACTAGCTCAATTAGATTCTTCGGACTGACCACTCACAGATCGATCAAACAAACGAGTTCCATTGTTCCTTCCTCTCAATCACCGGAGATTCTCCCGATTATCATTGCCTCCGAAAGAGAAGATTCTCCTTTTCTTACTCCAGGTTGCACACCACTGTCCTTGCAAGTTGAAGGCGGCAATGAAGATACAACTTTTGTGTAGGTTGTTCACTTGTTACCAACTCTCGTGTTTAACCAGACCTTCAGGGCATCTGATCCTCCACTTCAATTCAAATTGCACTCACTGGTTGACGATGGAGCCGAAACTGAAACAGAAGACTTGGAGGGTATGGATTTGGTTGTGCCCAATGATCGAGCACAGATAGATAAGCTGAGGGAAGAGTATCGAAGGGAATGTGAGGAGGAGATTGACACGCAATCTGCTCAGTTGCATTGGAGTGATCCAGAGTCCATTGATGGACAAGTTTTCAGTGCGTAAAGTTCTCATATTCCGACCACTTTGGTTCTAGTCTGATTTTTATCTTTGAGATCAGAACAGCGCATACTACCTCCACGTCGTTTCAGCCTGCCAACACCTCCTTCTCCCACAACCCACTACAAGAGTCAGGCTTCAAAACTAGCGGACTTGCTATATAATAGCAACCTACGTGTGCAAGCACTGAAATCAGAGTTGGTAGCTGCCGTATTAGCAGAAAGACTCTCGGACAATAAGCTTCAGTCTATGAAGCTGTCTTTGGAGAGGTTAGAGAGGGAGCAAGATTCCGCTGAGCGCCGGGTCGAGGAACTCTCTAAGGAAAACTCGGGGATCTGTCTTGAGCTTCGGCAGTTGCGTACAGACATTGATTTAGCGGCTCGCCAACTTTTAAATTTGTTACAGGTTGTAAATTAGGTAGAGCGGTCATTACTACTAGTACTAGGTTCTCAATTAGATACTGGGGTAATAAAGAATAAGACAAGTGCTGGAAAGACAGAGATACTGAAAAAAGACAAAAGATTTCTGGAAAATAGAAAAAGCTCCCGGAAAAAAGAAAAAGATTCCGGAAAAAAGAAAAAGGTTCGAAAAGACGAACCTGTGGTTTTGCTGATGAAACATGATGTATCCAAGCTCAAGAGACTTGCAGCACGAGATTGAGAAGATATCCTTCAAGTTTGATTTTTTTTCATTAGTCAATAGCTTCTTTCTGACACGTTTTTGCAGTGCATCAACTCATGTATCGAGGGCCTGGTTGATGAGCCCCATGATTCTATCATTCAGAATTTGATTTGGGACTTTCAATCATGGCACGCTCATGCAAAACTCCGTCTGCACACTGATTCAACCATTTGGTCATTTCACCGTGACACCCAGGAACTAGGAAAGGCTCTTCGGTGATTTTCCTCAAAGACATGTTCAGAAATCAAGACAGTCGAGTCAAAGAGGGAGGTTCAGCGACGTGTCAAACAAGCAACTCGTAACAATCCGGATGCGATAGTTTCTGCAGCACCACAGCCAAAGGGCTACAATATTGACACATACAAAGCCCATGCTCTAACACACTATCCCAATGCTATTATATATTATGGTACAACTGACGGCACCTCTGCCCAAGCCGTAAGTTGTGTGTAATTACCGATACAGTGATACTAATGCATTTTGAGCAGGGCGAAGCCAGCCATCGCAAAGTAAAAGAACAATATCACCGTACCAACCGCCACAACTTTGTTCGACAGTTGGCCAAACAGGAAATGCGCAACCAAACACTGCTGCGTCTCAAAAAGACAAAAGATCTGATGCAAGCAAACGTGCAAGAGAGAATTGGCCAAATCAATCCCTTGCTACCTTATCAAATATCTCTGAGCAAGCGTATCTCCATCTGCATCTCAAAGCTTCTCAATGAGAACAAGCTGGATCCCACCCTTGATGTAATACAAATTTTTTTGTCCTAATTGTGAGGCTTACATTGTAACAGGATTTTGTTGTCAAGCTCAAAGACCATGCTCTGGCACGAATCCTGGGTCGCAATGAGCACAAAGGCTTTTCACTTCAAGAATGGCGTGGGCTTGACATTTATCATAACCGCATTTTCAAACACCAGACTGCCTTGATTCATTACAACTCATACGATATGAGACGGGAACGTGATACCATTAACCCACGAATCCATCCTGATATCATGACCTTGGCTAGCGATTGGGATGGAACTTCCAACTCTCATCCCTACTATTACGGACGAGTTGTTGGAATCTTCCATATGGAGTGTACCTATCTTGGGCCTGGCAGCACCGATTCTAGTATCCACATTTTGCCTTTCTTCCTGGTCCGTTGGTATCAGTTCGATGTGAGGTGGAAATGGGGCTGGAAGGCCAAACGGAAACCACGGGTATATTTTCCTGAAGCTTCTGATGATTCTGCCTTTGGCATTGTAGATCCTGCACGAGTGGTCTGTAGTGTGCATTTGGAACCTGTCTTTGCACTTGGCACAACCAAGGAATTGCTAGGACCCACCTCAATTGCTCGTCAATATCAAGTCTATACTTGGAGCAAGAAGGAAATTGAACGTCAAGATTGGAACTATTACTACGTTAATATGTGAATCATCTTTTTTGCGTATAAGCTTGATATCTTCAAGTTAACATTTTGGTAGATTTGTTGACCGTGATATGATGATGCGTTTTCGTGGAGGAGGAGTGGGCCATAAAGAAATCATGGATATTTCACAGGTGTTAGAAGAGCGTACAGGAGTATTATGGTCTGAGTTACCCAGGTATGAGAAAAATGGTGAAGTAATGAACGAGTCAGAGGTAGAGGAATCAGAAGAGGAAGCTGAGGAGCTTGCAGAGCCAACACATGGAGAAGGTGAAGAGGAAGGGGATGATGAAGAAATTTTGGATTCAGGAAGTAGCGGTGAAGAACGGGAGGTGGATGAGTTGGAAAGTGAGGATGAATCTGAAGACGAGCATGACACATTGGACAATCTTGGCTTTGGTCAGTCCTAAGGTTAGGGTTAGCACAGTCGAGGGTCAAAAATTTAAGCAAATTGAAACCATGCCGTCTATTACAAAGTCAAAAGTTTTACTTAAAAAGAAAGATCAATAAGTAAAGTGATCCGTTGAATCAAGACAAAGTGTAGGTAAGAAACAAAAAACGCGCGCGCGGAGAAAGAACAGGTAACTGTAAGTAATAGTACTAGTAAGAAATCAAGAGATTGAAGGAAGTATTGTATGTAGCCATTTGATCCACGACGAAACCACGGCTATTGACTGGACGTTACACTAGGGTAATGAGCACAGCACAATAGCGCACTAGCACACTCAGGTGGTAGGGGTAAAAAGGAATGAATACAATCTGTAATAAAATGCAATATCATCAAACAGCACTCGATAGAAGAATACACAGCTCACTGGGTGTTAATACACTGCTAGTGATAGAGAATCTATCTGACCAAAGGCAGCCTACGGACATTACTCAGAGGTAATGAACTAAATAGGGTAGCACGCTGAGATTGTGGTCTCAGATGGTGGACAAATCCCCACATTTCGTGTGTCGGACTCCAGTCAAGGTCCATTTCGAAGGGTTGTTCAAAGCCTGCGGAAAGGGTTCCTATGTATTTGAATCGAAGCCTGCGGAGCGGCCAACCTCCACAGGCTTCATATCGAATACATAGGAACCGGAGTAAACATTATTGGGTATACAAAGCAGTTAGTATTCTGCCCACCAAACCAAATAAGGGAAAGAGCTTACCTGGCTGGAAGGTATGAGGCTAGGATAGGGAGGAGAAAGCTACGCCCAAACCGACCTTACTGATGTGAGAGGTTGTAGCGAAGGAACGAAAACGTAGCGTGACGGTTTTTATACTGTGTCAACAAACGCGTCAGAAGCGAGACGCGCTCACAAGTCACGAGTTCGTTTTTTGTTCCTACACGTATCTCTCGAATTTGGCAAGGGCGATTTCTACCTGCCCACGTCGTCAATACCCAAGTCTTGGACCAAGTCTCCCGTCTATTGGGTGTCTCATCCGAGGACCTTGCCCAAACACTCACCAAGACGAGCTACATCTGCAAAGAGCTCTACTTTTAAGCGCTCAACAAAGCTCTGTCCAACGAGATTCGTTTGTTTGAGATCTCTACGCCATCCTTTTTGCTTTCGTCGTATCGTCAAAAGCCCCTCCTCAAATTTCTATTCTCGATCTCCCAGGGTTCCAATCTCGTGGTCCATCTGGTATTGGGTCTGTTGCATTTATGGGTCAGACACCGCTCGTTTCCGCCTATGGACAAAATGGACTTGAAGAGTTTTGTATAAACTTTTCCGATGAGCTCCTCCAGTCTTTCTACCTACATCATACCTTCGAAGATACCGTTGGCTACAATGGTCACATCATCGAAGACGGTCTATCCTTGCCAGCCATTTCGACCATGGACAACACTGCTCAAAAGTGCTCTTCCTGAAAAACCCCAACGCAAACCTGGCGGTGTCCTGGCCATCGTGAACAAGGCCGCTTCCTCTTTCAAATCCGGCAAGGCTGGTGATCACCGTAACGAAGACATGCTCCAAGACTTGGTTACCAAGTTTGGAGTCCACGTTTCATTCATCACTAGTCCCAACGTTGGTGCTGCTTTGGACCGTACGCAGTTTGGGATTAATCACTATGCGGGGACGGTCCCCCATGACGTGACAGACTTTGTAGACAAGGACACGACACGGACCTTGTAGATTCGGCGCCCTGTTATCTCTGCTTCCTCTCCAGCCGTCGAAGAGGAAGAACAAGTCGATTTGGATAGAGGAAAATGTTACCCTGTAACGACCCAGGTCAACTTTACCCTTGGCGAAATCTTTAACATCTCCAAAGCCCGTGTCCTGCACCCGTCCCAACGATTCTGGATCTGCAAACTCGTTTGATAAACGAAGGGTCAAAGCCCAGATTCGGTCTTTGCTCTTGCCGGATATCGTTTCTCGAAAGAGTATGGAGTTTATCGCCGATTACGAGTTGGACGTGTTCTGTGATCGTTATGTTCCAAGAATGCAGGGTTCTGCACAGGAGAGAATTACTCAGTGTGTGAGGGCAAATGGATGGAAAGAGGGTATAGACTATCTTGTTGGACATTGAATGATCTGGTTGGCTTTCCCTGCATGGAAAATGGTCGAAGATACTGTCTGAGCAGCCGAAAAGGACGCGAAAAAGGCTTTGGCAGACGCCGGAATGGGAAGCGCAGAAGATGACGAAGCGGTCAGTGTAGCTCCAGACGACGGGACAGAGTATACACATCAAGAAGGCGCAGCTACGTATGATATGGAACGCCAAGAGGGCTGGCACCTCAATCTGCTGGGGATGGTATGGGGTATGAGAGTTCAGAGAATTTGGTTACGAGGAGAGCGGGACCTGATGTGAGTTCGTTTAGGGATCCGAATACGGCGTATGCAGCTGGGGGTTTGCAGACGCCTACGATGCCTACGCATCAGTATTTGGATGAAGGAGGGGCTTGGGGAGGTTCGGAATGGGATAAGAAGGATCCTTCGATGGGAGGAGGGAGTGCACCTGCGTATTCTTCTGCAAAAGAGGCAGACGGGCTCGTTGTCAAGGAAGCGCCAAATGTGGTCAAGGAAGTCCCTTCAACTCGAATTCGTCGATGGTGGTTGTGGACCATGTGGGCTTATACGTGGGTGATTCCTTTGTTTTGCTCAGTTCCCTTGGGAGGATGAAGAGGCCAGATGTGAGGCTTGCGTGGAGGGAAAAGGTGATGATTTTTGGCTCACTTTTTGCTCAACGGTATCGTCATTTTCTATATCACACTACCCCTGGAGCATTATTTCTAGTGCAAAAAAGTTAAAGATAAAGCATATATTTACCATAGAACATTGATTCACTTTCTCAAGCATGAAAAGTATATGTTTGCCACTCATAATATGTTTACTTTGCCACTCAAGATTGTTTAAGTTTCTTGTGCCACCAATATAAAGAATTGCCACTCCAGAAAGTTTAACTTTCTTGAATGACAAAGACTTGATTTGTTGTGCAAGAAAGTAAATTGGAACAAAGGGGTTGCCATGGCAATACAAGAAAGTTAAGCAATTTTGAGTGGCAAAGCAATCCTTTGTCATTTGAGAAACTTATATCTTCTTGAGTGGCATTCTTTTGTATTGACGGCACAAGAAACTTAAACAATCTTGAGTGGCAAAGTAAACATATTATGAGTGGCAAACATATACTTTTTATGCTTGAGAAAGTGAATCAATGTTCTATGGTAAATATATGCTTTATCTTTAACTTTTTTGCACTAGAAATAAAGCTCCAGGGGTAGTGTCATCGAGTTTGGGTTGTTGCTTTGTCCAGATTTCGATCAAGCCTGGACAGTCCCATACGGACAGCAATGATTATTTCGTTGCGATCCAGGGGGAATATGAAGATTACACTGAAAAACTTTACAGATTTCGAATGTTCTGCAGCTCAAACACCGTCGCCCAATAGTGCTTTGGCGAATGATGATTGGTATATGCAGAATTTCCAGCCGACGATCAACAGGACGTTGGTTTAGGGATTGGAAGGGTATTCAGTCGCAGGCGTCAGATGAGAATATTGAAAAGTATGTTTTCTTCTTTGATTTTTGCCTCGGTGCTCACGACGTCTTGTAGGAAACTTTTAGTCGTAGTGTTTCTCGTTTTGACCCGGTGTCTTTTGCAGATACATGGACGTTGTCAAAGTTGGCAAACCTACGGAATGTTCTAAACCTGGTAACCGTGGAATTGGGTTACCATGCTGAAGTCGTGATGCTTACAGAAAGTGACTCGTTGGCTGACGGAGAACACAGAAGACCGAGAGAAGATGGATAATCCTGCGATCGTAAGGATGGCTGGGGCGGAATAAACTGTAATGGTGCGTGATCATGTGTCGAAAACTTGTTGAACGCTCATTATCATTCTAGTTTGGGTTTCCCAATACTCGATCAAATACCAGACCCGGATGACACTGATGCCCAAAATAAGGGTGGAAAGACCATATTCAGCAACCGTGATGTAACGAGTGCGTAACTTGTCTTAACTCTCAGACCATTACCTTTATGAATGTAGACCGGAACAGTAGGCTCTGAATGCCCCGTACAAGTCACTTTGGGTTGCAACAAAAATGCGAGCGACTGCACGTTCCAGTTTTGGGTAGATGACATCAAGTCATTCTACTGCGCATTGGACTAGTGTATATCCCCAGAACGGTTGACTACGACTTCAACACCCTGAGTTATCAAGTTGAAATGCAAGTGTGTTCCGGGACGATTTATTTGTGGTGAAGACGGTAGCATTGGTGCGTTGTCGTACTCTAGCATTATCTTCACAGCCATCTTAACCATCTTTTGATAGTTTTTGACAGAGCAAATCACAAAGTCAGGAGTTCGTTTCACTTCATCATTCCACTCTTTACCCATGCCTTGGTTTCAGACGCAATCGTACATCACTCCACTCGGTGATGATGGAGAGTTTCATTTGACTCCTACAACTGTGTAGACCGACACGCCTTTACCTCTCCTGACAAAACTGCCATCACCTACGAAGCAGACGAACCAGGTCAAGGTCGTAACGTCTCATACTCGGAACTCTTACTCGAAGTATGCCAATGTACTCAAGAGTCTCGGGGTCAAAAAGGGTGATACGGTATCCATGTACCTTCCTATGACTTGGCAAGCCGTTGCTGTGCTCTTGGCTTGTGCGAGGATTGGAGCTATTCGCTCAGGTTGTATTCGCTGGGTTTTCGGCAGAGTCGTTGAGGGATAGGATAAACGACTTTCAATCAAAGGTTTTGATTACTTCGGACGAAGGAAAGCGAGGTGGAAAAACTATCACGAGATTTTGTATAGTGTGCTGTTGAGGTTGCCGAGGGAGATGAGTTTTGAAGCCAAGAGGGTTAAGACTTTGGAGACGATGAACTTTGCGTTCAACATTGTGGCCAAATACGCTGTTGTTGCATTGAAGGACGTGTTGCCGCATAGCAATAGGGAATTACATCTCTACGTCACTGTAGACCCCAAATCCTGGGCCAAAGCGCAATTCCCACATCCGTCATCTGAAGGAAAACGTGTACACCATCATCGAGTCCACCACGCATTCTCTAGCTGTCGACATTGTCCTACGTGACATCAATGCTGTCGGTACAGAGTACGACAACAATAGCAACGGCTCCTTGTCCAGATCCAGCCATGTCCGTCTCCATTAGGGCTAATTAGTAGGGTCCCCCAGTTCACGAGAGCACCCATGCTCGCTCCAGGCGATTCTCCCCACAGGTCTCTTCACCAGCGTCACCGCTTCAGGCTCCAATTGGTTCATCAACAATGGTTTGACAGACTTTTCACAGCAATTGTCGTTGTGAGTTGTCTTTAGCTTGTCGTTTTTCCCGTCTCATTCTTTCCAGGTTTTCGCAAGGCTCGTCCAAAACTTACATACCCCATCAGCAGCAGAGCTATCCCTCCATCCCCATCCACTACATACGCCATCCCTCAGATGCAGTCACTCCAATGTCTGCCACTGCTACCTCATCTCCTTTTGACTATGGTTCCAACCCCGCTCCTCTGGCCCGAAAGACTCTGCTCTGTGTGGATAGTAGACGTGTGCTGCGAGAAGGAATTAGTAAACCGAGGAGGGCAAAGAAGATGCGCTGGCTCTCTCGAGCAGTCCATCCGGGTCCTTGGTCCACTGAGGATGATGAGTTGACCTTAGTCACCAACTCTGCGGATGAACCTCTACGTTATGCTCATTTCATCGTTCACTTGCAATTGGATATATTCTCATCCACTTGGTTGTGTTCGACTGTGGTGGAAACCCTATCCTGGTACCACCCCTTCCAAACCGTTTGCTCTGGCTCCTTCTCCCGAGGCAACATCACTTCCGTCTCATACAACTACACAACCAATACCACCATCTCCATCCACATCATAGCTGACGGGTTCATTATTGAGGAACGCTTGTGCCAAAATCTCCTCCTTGACTAAGCGAAGGAGGAGATTTTGGCCTATGATGTCATATGCCTCGTCTCTTTAGTAACGGTCTATTATACATGGCTTGTAACCGTAATTATAAGTAAGCTGGTCTACTCTAAGCTTATTGTAATGACATTGGGAAACTGTATGTGCAATACAAGGTGTTCCTTCTGTTGTAAGTAGCTTGTAAGTAATCGAGTCTATTGTAAGTTAGATATAAGTAAGATATAAGGAACCTGCCCCATCATAAGTGATGTGTAAGTAAGCTGCTCTACTGTAAGTGAAATATAATCAGAGTGTAAGGGTGGTAAGTACTTACTGACCTTACATGCAACTTGTAGCAAAAATGTGTTAGCTTACGGCCTATATAAGGCCATTGGAAGACCCACGCTATTTTGGCGATGGTGTTGGTTTCTGCCGTTGTAGGCTCTGTAGTTTCTGGTTTCTCTGGCTGTTTCGATTTTTCAATCATAGGCCTCTTAGCTGGAGGCCTATATTTCAAATGTACTCCATCAAATCTTTCCTTTGCTTGTTCAAATCTAACATTCTTTGTTGTCACAGGTCTCTCGTTCTCCAGTGGTTTCTTTGCAGGACCTGGCCTCGCAGTACTCCTGGTACCCGCCATCCTTGAACCATCTAGTTTTTTGACTGCCCAGTAGGGCTACTGTACGCATAGGTACTTGCCATTTCAGTAGGGACTCCTTGAGGTCCGCTCAGTCCTTCTGGTACAGCAATCCCATTTTTGTACCAGCGTTGCTATCAATAACTGATTTTTCTGACGCTCAGACTCCATATATTCTTCCCATTCTTTTGCTTGCTCTGTCAAGTATACGTCCTCTTGTGCAACTCCTCCCGCTTGAAGATTATTAGGTACTACCGGCGGGGGCTTAGGGTGCACCGCTAGATACTCATCAATCCTCTTCATAGTGGGGACTCTTTGGCCAAAAGGTAAAGGCATCAGTCCAGTACCATCCCACATACATAACTTCTGATTCTCGTTCACGAAGCAGAGTTCCTTTTCTAGGTACTCTCTCTTCTTAGGGCAATCTGCTTCATAATGCCCGAACATGAAACAAAAGAAGCATTGTAATTCCTTAAGGGACATTTTGCTTGCAGGGGGCCAGCCTTGCTGGTTCCTTGGCGGCGCTGGAGTGTTTTGTGGTGCAGGAGTGGACTGTTGGTTTGAGTATTGCTGATATGGCATACCAGGGTTTTGATGCGGCGGCGGTGGATACATCTGAGATTGTGGTGCATATCCATAGTTCATCTGCTGAGGATACGCATTCATCCAGTTATTTTGTAGATGTTGTTGCACCGGCACTTGTGTCTGGAACCAACTCTTGAACCCGTCAAATTGTGTGTTGATCTGGGTCGACACTTCAGTCTTAAACCCATTCCATTTCTCACTTGTCTGCTGCTCTGTCTTCTGCATCCACTCTTTCACATTTTGTTCTGTCGTCTTCATTCTCGCGTCTAGGGGCTCTGTAATTTCACATACGGCCTCTAATACTTCTTTCTTGATACGTCCTTTCTCCGAGTACATCAGTATGGTTTCCGACAGTACTGCGTCGCGGGCTTTGTCACCGTAGCGCATTTTGGTTTCCGGTTTATGATTATAAACCATTTCATCACTTTCTTCTATAAGATCGGACAGCTGGTACCTGTCCTCTTTAGGAACGACAGCTCCAGTCGTGCTCTTCTTTATTTTTCCTTTCAAGCTCATACAATCTATTAGAGAGTCTCTAAAGGAATCACTTAAACATGCCAACCAGAGTCTTACTAGTTGTAGTTCAGTGTATAGCCCTTCAGGTAGACCTTGCCAATGACCAATAAACTTCCTCTTCATTTCTCTGTATGCCTCCTCATCTTTGACCGAGATACCAACACTTTTCTCTAGGGCCCGTTCCATTTCAGACATGGTATTCCTCTCTTCTTCACTGGCATTAGGATAAGTAGCCAGAATGACTCGCTTTACTTCAGCATAGGTTTTAGTGGCCCATTCCTTGCCTAGTTCATATGCAGTGATACCACTCCAAGCTCTAGTAATCTCTTCATCAGGATAGGTGTTAATGGCATAATCGATCTTCTTCTTGTCGTCGGTAATATTACAAGTCTCAAAGTTTCCTTTGAGCTTTCTCCAGTACTCCCTAAGACTTTTGTTGTTACTCGCCGTATCCTCGCTGATATGTGGCGAATCTTTACCATGATAGCATGGCATGTTCTTTTTGTCTGCTGACATCTTTCTACGGTTTCTTGATAAACTTTCGAGACTAAGGTTGATGTCATTTATTAGATGTAGATTCTCTTGATCTACGATGAGGGATCCTTCTCCTTGAGTGAAGTAGGATGTCTGGAGTGAAGTAGAGGGCTCTGACGGCGCGACGCTCTGTCGTCTGGATTGCGATGATGGATTTATAGGGGGTAAGGATAACTGTAAACCTTTGTACAGCTGGTATTGATGCTTGAGTCTATTGAGAGCTTCAGTCGGGTTTCCAACTATGTATTCAGCTGCTCTTTTGACGAACTCTCTATCAGCTACTTCTACTGCGATAAGTTGTTCATCAACTGTAGTGCCGTGTACTGTGCGGAGGGCTCTCTTGTATTTCCTTACTTCCCTTGCAAGTCTATCAGGGTCGCTGGTTCCAATGATGTATTGGCTTGGTGCCAGACTACTTCGTGTTGATGAAATTTTGAACTAAACGTTTGGTTTTTGGGATAGAGTGTCTACTAGGAATAAATCCTACGACAAAACAAAACTTCTTGTTGTAAGCACAACTACTTTTGTCACCCCCTCGCGGTGGGCTCCAAATGATAAGGTTGACTTTGGTAAGCAAGTAACTAGTAGTATTGGTTAATACCGATACTACTAATGTCCAACTAAACCAGAGTATACGCTTGTGTTGTGTGAGGTGCGACAGAGTATAGAAATACTCGTAAAGTAGTTTGAGTACAACTGAAAGTCTTGCGGCGGAAGGTTTAACGACTGTAGTCGGTTACAATAGTAACGAATTTGATAATAGGTTTGGGTAGGAAGAGTTGGGATTTGATAGATCTTTCGGACGAGTTGATAACAATGTGCGGCGCACTAAGCAAACTCTAACGGTTTCAACAAAAGCCACAGTCTGGCACGAAACAAATAACCACAGTCTGGTTTTAAAACAAAAGCCACAGTCTGGCTATAGTGACGCTCAATCAAACAAATGCTCTTTGACTCTTCTCTTGTATTCTCTTCAAGTCCAAACCAATTCAGGTCTAGAGAGTACCGACGAACGAAACTAAAGTGCTTACGACTTGCACCGCGGAACACTGGAGTAAGTAGGTATGGGTAACTGAAGAAAAGTGTGTGTATACTACAGTATATAAAGGTCGGAACTGATTAGCTAAGTAAAACTGTACAGTTAGACGTTGCGCCGCTGCGGCGCAACGTGATGGAAAATCAAACTCCAGATGCTTAGGATTGGTTTCATTTTCCAGCGCCGCCAGACTCTGAAGCCAGATCCGTCGGACAGTTGTTATGGAACTCGAGATTTCTAGAAAGTAGCGCCGCGAAGGCATACTTAATAGTAAGAGACTGCAAAGCCCGTAGGCAGTGCCGCCCATTATAAAACTTGTTACAGAACGATTGACGGTGAATGGAGTACATTAGGAGACTCATTTGAGTGTATCCTGAATGCAGAGTCTGACTAGTATAGTGTTGGTCTCTAGTACTATAGTGGTTACACCGGCAGGACACTGGGTGCGAGTCAATATATTTCATTGTGAAATATTTTAAAAATATGCTGAAGATAATCTGGTAGGAAATAAAATAAAACACCATGAAATAGGTTAATAATATTTTAATCAAACATTAAAATATAACCATGTAAGATTGTTTGAAGATATATAAATAAATATATTAATCTGAACCCAAAAAGTTTACAATTTATCTTTAAAATATCATTTACCTATTTCACTCTCAAATATTTTAACACACAATGTTACAAGGACTCATATTTCTCTACCAGTGAGATTAAAATATTTCATGACATAATAGGAAATTAATATTTTAGACAAATCTTACAGATCTGCATCTATCTTGATGATTGAAATCAAAGGCAATATTAGACACTATTGAAGTATTTTAGGGTGCATACCTCAACAACCGACTTTTTTCAATCAAAACAGTGTTGGAGGCATTAAAATATCTCCTCCCAAACTATGAATGAAGAATGAATTTGATATTTTAAGCATTCATTAATATATGATTAAAATATTACACTGTTGAATATGAAAGAAATATTTTAATGATCAATATCTACAGTCCGAAAAAAAGTACTTTGGCTTCAACACCATATCTGCCACTATTTTAACATGTGATTAAAATATTATGCTCTCAAATATGCAAACAATAATTTAATCAGAGAGTTGATAAAACAGAAATAAAATCCTTGATTTTATGAAAAGATTACAGAGGGAAACAAGCTTTGTAACAACACAATGAAATCATCAGTAGCACATGAGTATTTATAAATCGTTGCATAATACTAGTTTTTTGTCATTTGTTTTGCAGGTGTATTTCATCCATTTCACATATACTTTTCACCCACTTCTCATTTGTTTTCATACACATTTCGTACACTTTCCATATATCTTTCACACACTTTTCATACACTTTTCCTGAATAGGTGAGAGTGTCCATTACATGTTTCATACACATTTCATAAACTTTTTATAACTTTCATGCACCTTTCAAGCACCTTTCATCCACTTTTCATACACTCTTCATACACTTTTCATACACATTTCACATTCACCTTTTATAACACCTTTCATACACCTTTCATACATCTTTATACACATTTCATGCACTGTTCATACACCTTTCCACTTTTCATACACTTTTCATACAACTTCTTTCATACACCTTCCATACACTTTTCATACACATTTCATACACTTTTTATAACACCTTTCATGCACCTTCTTTTCATACATCTTTTATACACATTTCATACTTTTCATTGACCTTTCATACACTCTTCATACACTTTTCATACACTCTTCATATACTTTTCATACACTCTTCATATACTTTTCATACACTTTTCATACACATTTCATACACTTTTTATAACACCTTTCATGCACCTTTCAAGCACCTTTCATCCACTTTTCAGATACTCTTCATACACCTTTCATACACCTTTCATTTTTCATGCACATTTAATACATTTCATACACCTTTCATGCACTTTTCATACACCTTCCATACACTTTTCATACACCTTCCATACACTTTTCATACACTTTTCATACACTTTTCATACACTTTTCATTTTTCAATACATCTCATACACCTTTCATACACTTTTCATCATATACCTTTTGTCAGGAACAGTTCAACTGGGATCAGGATACCTCTCAGGCCACCACCCAGGATCAGAAGACAGCAAGAGAATAGATTGTGAGAAAGCCAGTAATGGGCCTATGTCAACATAGTACTGAGACAAAGCTGAGCTGTATGGATCTAAGGGACAAAAGTGGACAGACTGGGGAACTATCTACAATGACCATCGGAATATATGAGAGCAACTGAATAGGTGAGAGTGTCCATAGAGATGGATATCAAAGAATAGAAACAAGGGAGAATCAATCAAGGTGAGGGTAATAGTAAAGGGAGAAGCTAATGGTGTGAAGAATAGAATGGAATGATGGAAGGTATCAACAAAATAATGGCAATGGGAAATGAAAATAGTAACATGGAGACAATAAGATAGATAGATAGATAGAAATACATGGTGTGGTCCTTCACAAACATGCTGGATGTAGATGTTTTGTAGCCCGCCACAGCATACATCTACTCCAACTCCCTGCCAATGGAATCGAGCATGTCATCCTTCGTGACGGTAGTCCCATGGTGGGTGGTTGAATCAAGAGCTTGCAGAGCCATTTCGCAATCGCCAAATCATGGTTCAATTTTATAAGCAAGTATAGTGAGACCCTTCAAAAGAAAAATTGTTATGGATATATTTGTCAATGAGAGCTATATATAGTAGGTAGATATGGAATTGGAGTTTTGTAATAGAGAGATTATCGAGGGGGATTATAGATAGGTTTAGAATAGAAGATTTCAAGAATATCATATACAACCTTTGCTACGACATCAATGCTGTCGTAGTGAAAGATAATCTTCTGAAGATAGTTGAGGGCATTGAGCTTAGTGAAGCAGTCATGATCTGGCAGATCAGGATGGAATGAGGATAGACGTGTAATTGAGGCTTCTCGAATTCTGATGACTTCTTCAGAAGAACGGCACAGTAAGAGTGCATGTTCTGGGGATTCAATATCTTCCTCACACAACCGGCATAGACGCATCTCACATGGAATAGGGGGTTGGTACCTTGCACCACGTCTAAGGATTTTGAGAGCAAGGTGGTGGTCACTTAGTAGCAGTCTGGTAAGGGCCTTCCAATGTCGTGGATCGATAACTCGTAGGTAGTGTCAGAAGTGCATGGTATAGCGTTTGAACTCCCCCATTGGCAGGGGTTCGAGTCTTCCATGCAGTAGGTAAAGTCGGGTTGAATTATCAATATCATTCTGTAGCAGGCTTTTTGCATGTGCATCTACACGCTTGATGATTGTGTTTATTGAGTCAACATCAAGAAATGAGCCAATAGGAAGGGAAAGACCAGTAAGATTATTCAAAACATGCCATAGATCACCCAGCCAGCAGGGCTTTCTGTGATTGAATAGTGATAAACAAGTATCAAATGCAATTTTTGTGTAATGTGAAGGGTCTCAAGATAGAATGTATTGAAGATAGCGAAGGGCAAGAATAATTCGGCGATATTGAATTGGCGAGATTGCAAGCTCCATAAACAGAGGGGCAAGAATTGAGTGGTTATTGATACCCAGGACCCGTCGTAGATAAGTTTTCTGGACCTCAACAAGTTGATTGAAATCAGTAGGCCGAAGGTCCAGCATAACATCACACCCATTGATGAGAAAGGGATCCACTCGTGCTGAATAAAGTATCCTCGCAATTTCCGGGGGTAGGGAACCTACCACGGATTCAATGCTAAGTACTGCATTAGCATTCTTGTGGGCCTCAGTAGCAAAGCGTGAAAAATGATTTGCAAAAATATTGCGCTGTGTTGAACAAAAGACAGTACCAACATATGTGTGTTGGTCTGTGTATTGTATGGTCTCACCAGTAAGAGTAAGATCAGGAAGCTGGCTGGGCAATGGACCAAAGACCATTGCAAATGATTTGAGTCCATTGACAACAAGAGCATTTTCTCCACACCATTTAGCAAAGGTGTCAAGATGGAGATCAAGACAGGGGAAATTCATGACACCTTTCATGTACACTTTTCATACACATTTCATACACATTTCAACACTTTTTATAACACCTTTCATGCACCTTTCATACACTCTTCATACACATTTCATACATCTTTTATACACATTTCATGTACTGTTCATACACTTTTCCACTTTTCATACACTTTTCACACAACTTTCATGCACTTTTCATACACATTCCATACACTTTTCATACACCTTTCATACACTTTTCAGTTTTCAATACATTTCATACACATTTCATACACTTTTCTATGCTGTTCCATCTGCACAAAAAATCACCCCGTTTTCAATGACATGCTTCCCGTTTTCATTCAAAATTATCCCCCGTTTTCAAACATGACCTCCCTGAATGGTCCCGTTTCAATCGGACTAAAGCCAATTCCCACGGATGGTAACTGCAGCCGAGGCTTGGCCGTGTTCCCACGCCTTTCAATAACCAACTTATTCAGCTGTGGGTGGCAGGCCCGGTGCTTTAATTATAACCAGGTTACATGTAAAAACTGGTTATAACTCAAGGTCACAAGTATTACGAATAAAAATTACAGCTGGATTATAATAAAAGAAGTAAATAGTCAACATGATTATTTTACACGGCACATGTTGTCGGCAATGGTGATAAGAGTGCTGCGAAAAACAGCCAAGAGACTGGGGTCAGTAAAGACAAGTCCTCATAATCAGATTGTAGTAATTAATATGGTTATAACCCATTAGACCTGTAACAGGACCTTCCAAATGCGAAGCATTTGTACGAGCAGAGCTCGGCTTCGTAGAAGGACCTGCAGAAGACGGCCGATTTCTCGCAGGCATAACATATGATGTCATAGAAAGTCACATGTACACCTCTTGTAGATACACTTCCTTTTTTGGGGAAATAAAACTGAATAGACTAGCTAGCATAGCACCGAATCAGAGAACAAACTTGACCGCTTTCTAAATAACTATTGCTTGACCCTATCCCTCATCTCAAAGATAATATGCCTTGTAGCAACCACAAGGCATTACGTTGACATACTAAGACGGAAACAGGTTGCGCAGGATGCTAAAGTTTTTGTCTACATTCGCAGGCTTGGGTATCTACCGAAATCATCGTGCTCTCTGGGTAATGGTCCAAAAAACCATCATAGACCTATGGCCAGATAACAATGGCGAAGGAAAATGGACAAAGAAAAGGTACCTATGGACTTACCCGAAGCTGGTCTATTCAGTTCTATTTCCCCAAAAAAGGAAGTGCATCTACAAGAGGGCGGACATGTGACTCTCTATGACATCATATGTTATGCCTGCGAGAAATCGGCCGTCTTCTGCAGGCCCTTCTGCGAAGTCAAGCTCCGCTTGTGCCAGTCACTTCGAATTCAGAAGGGACTAAGTCACAGGCCTAATAACCCATGTAGTGTCAGGGTAATAAACTATATCCAAGTTATAATGTGATTGGCTATGATCTTAATATTATAAGACTTGTGACCACTAAACATTTTGAATGTATGTCGGAACTTTCATTCCGGCCTTATGATGACAGCAGCATCATGATGTCATCATTATGGCACTGTGATGATTGCCTGGTCCGTTATAAGGCGTCGGCAACGACTGCTCCGACGGCATTATGGTACCTAATGCATTCGCAAATTCTGCGTCAACACTGTGCGTCGTGCGATCAAATCTTAACAGATCCCCTCCAGAATTGGATGTTACCATCTTCGTATATATAAGACACTACTACAGTATTTTCATATTTTTTGGACCATGTAAAGTAGCGCAATCTTACTGCCAGAGTCAGTACCATGTGATTTGGTGCCTAGCTTTTTGTCTTGTTCAATGGCTTCCCCAATCTGGATCTTTTTGAAAAATTTGAATTCAGTTAGAATTGTAACAATGCATATCTGATAATTTTTTGAGGAGATCTGGTGTGGGGGGAAACAGTGAATACACTTCCAGTACACAGATAGTAATTCATGCACATTCTTGATAACACCGTGTAATCCTGGTGGATTACCTTCAGAATTGGTGTTACTTTTCTCATGTTCAAAAGATACTGCTACAATATTTCCGTGGCTCTTAACTCATGAAAAGTAGTGTGATCTCAACACTGGAGTCAAGATGTGGGATCTGGTGAAGTGCATTCCATCTCATTAGACCATATCTGCTACACAGATATTTGAAGAGCTAGTGATAAATGGGTGGAAACTTAATGAAAAGCAGACTTGAGACAGAATATGACTGACACAACCATGAATTTTTGGTTGGTGTGCAGTTAGTGTTGAGGATAGATCTGAAGCTTGAACTGAATATGCAGATGCTCATGAGTGAGTAGGTGGTTTTTAATGAGAAGGAAAATTTGAAGGTGTTTAGTGGGTCCACTTAAAGATCTTTGGTGTTGAGCCTGATGAAATTTGCATTGTCACTTCGTGAAAAACAAACACCAAAGATCTGTAGTAGATACAGTTTGTTCTGAATCTTTTCAATTAGAATTATAACTTTAATGTTTTGAGGAAAGTTGATGAAGTAAAGAACAATTTAAATGTAGGATGCACAAATAGTAATGCATTCTCAAATTCTGTCTTAACTTTAACTGATTATCTCCAGAACTGTAGGTTGTAGTATCCATATCTACAGGACACTACTGTAAAATATTGGATGATGTGGAGAAATGCATTCCCAATCTTTTGTCTTGTTCAGTAGTTTCCTTGTTCTGCATTCCTCTCAATTTTTTGGAATTTGATTAGAATTATAATAATACACATCTATGAGCTTTGAGGAGATTTGTAAAAAGTGTGCTCTTACCTTTATGCCAGCTCAAGTACACAAACAGTATCCTGTGTTGATAAATACACATTGGAAGATATAAGTACTTTAAGTCTATGTTTTATTCTGTAGAGAGCCAGGAAGCCTCAATGGCTCCACTACAATTTTTGAAGATGTATAGCCTAATTACAGCTCGGAACAAGCCATTAGTATCGAGCTACAATCTCTAAATATTAACTCTATATTTTATGACCCAACTGCAAGAATCTATGCACTAAAGCATCAAAATCAATGTTTTCATGGTATCACATCAACATACTATCTTCAAAAAAGATAATTAATGCAGTGCAATGTCCTGTTTGACATTTACTTTGCATGGAAGTGATACAAGTTAATAATTTATATATACTAGTACAGCCAGTTTGCAACTTAAAGTCTTGCAAATCTCGCATGAATAGCTGTACATGAATGGGATGTGCCCAATCCGATGGTTTTCGTGCCAAAATAGTATTAGAACCTTACTCAGCTCATCAAACTGCATCGAAAAACAATTTTTTCAAAAATTTCCCACGAGAAACTGCGAACGGCCAAATTTTTGGGTGATTTCAATGACATTGTGCACTCCTTTTGCCAGTTTGGTGATGGCATATGGTACGGCAAACACACAAACCCCATATTTTCCAAGCGAGTGCCGCTTTCTAGAGTAAATTTTCTGGCTGGGCGGGGAAATTCCCAGCAAACTTTGGGTTTTTCTTCAAAGTATTCCCAGAGCACCTCTCAATATTAACGAGATCTTTCAATCGCGCCTATCTCACTCTGACTCTGGGAAAGGTTGACTAAATTTGTCAGCTTTGACTGTCCGCAACCGGTTCTGTGTATTCAGAGACAGTTTTGATGCCGTGATCGGCCTTACTTTACTTGCTACGTTAGTATATGAAATAATGGATGTATTCAAGTCATTACTCTACTGCATTGTATCTAAAAGTCGGGGAGTCAGTTGGATGGGAAGTAATTGCTGGCTATATTAACCCGAGTGGGTCCACTAATATCGCCCTGGTGGCTTAGTAGTAATTGCTGTGTATATTGACTCTTGCTGTATAGGATGTGCTGGCTCGACGTTGGTTCAATCCTCACTGGGGTCTCAACAGTATCGAGTGAATGCAATACATTTTTTATTATAATAGCACGAGGCCATCATGACGGCAATAATGCCATAATGGCCGGCTGGCCTTATGGAAATTTGTTGTTACTAATAACCTCGTTATTACGGCCGGCTTCCATAACGGTCGTCATGACGGATCATAGCCCATTATTGGGCCGAATTAAAAGTTCCGACATAACCTAGTTATAACCAAAGCATCAAACATGTGCAATGCAAGAGACAAGCAGATGCAAATCCTGGACATTGGATAGAGGTATTATGTGAGTCAGTCCCTAGTTTTTTTTTTTTTGCATCTGCAGATGTCCAATGGCACTACAGGATTTGAGCACTCATTTGTACACCAACAGTCACTTGTACAGTAGCACTTTTTGAGTTTTTTAGTGTATCTAGAGGTTCAATGACAGTTGGTTTTAGTCTATATATATTGTATTCACACCTCTACATATGAAACATGGGTATCCTGCACTGTATTATTGTTTGGGGGTGGTTTTAGTTGCTTGACCGAGTTTTTGTCAAAATTTGAAGTGATAATTAAGCTATCTTCCACTGTTCTGGCCACAATGAAAGTATTATCACCTGATTCATCATATTTGCAAGGGGCTTACATCCGAGTTTCATAGGTATTGATGAAGAACTGCACACACAGCAAGCGAAATTCCTGCTTCGGGAGGATGACGAGGCTGCGTAGTGCGTGACATATGTGACAAGTCACTTTGGAATTAATTTCACTAGCATCATATTTACACATTAACCAGTGGCCTATAAGCCCAGAATTTGGAAGACCTCAATGAGAAAGACTGCAGATGACAGCAGGCACAAAAAAATCACTGTGGATGAGGGGAAATTGATGAGGAACAGGACTGTCACACATACAGGTAGCAGTGTGATGTCACGCTGTACATACGACCCGAAAAAGCGGATACCGGGTCATCGTTTTGTTCGGCTCAATTAAGTACTATACACACGTCCTACAGACTGATAACTTGGCATATATGTAGCATAGAGGTCTTAGATGTATTGCATATAGCTGTATTACCTGTGTATATCCTACTTCGTGGTCAGTTTACAGAATACATTTTTGGTGTACAGAAGAGTGCTCAAATCCTGTAATACTTTGCACTTTTGATTAGAAATGCTCAATATTAAATCAGAAAGTTCACTCCAGTAAATAGATAGGCTCAGGACAGCACTGCATAATATCTACTGCAATGAAATGCTGAGCAGACAACCAAATAACGATCCTCTGTGGATTTATAAATATACTTGTACCATTTATTTTCAATTTGGAAGGCTGTGATATTTTTTTATTAGTTTCAAATAAATGTTATTTATATTGCACATTTGCCAGCTGTAATGTAGACTAAGAATAATTATAACCATTATCTTACTGGAAAAAGATACAAATGCTTCTCATACAAGATACGGGTCCTCTTTTCACTGGCTTAGTTGTCACTATTCTTTGCAGAACATTCACAACAATTCACCTCAATTGCCCTTGAGAGTGTACATAATTTGTCATAACATATGGACATTCTTGGCACCTGAATGACTTTACAGGTTTAACATATTTCCTCATATGGGGAAACTAATTATCATTTTTAGCTATTGAGACCATGTTCATATAAAATGTCAAGTAAGCAGTAAAAGTACATCTCAACTCCCAAATAACCTGAAATTAGACAAAAAAGCTCTCCAAACTTGAAAGTATTATAAAGGTGGAAATCAAAAACAGTGTAAGAAGATTAGTTAGCAACTTAGTAAATCACATGCATGAACTTGGTAAAGTTTGTTGGGAGGTGTGTTTCATTCTGTTTCCGATGACCTTGTGAGGGAAAAAAAAAGTGCAAAAATACCAAAATATCCCTTCAGCATTCCCACTGCGATCAATTGCAGGATAATAGGATGTGTGAGTTTGTATGGAACTCTATGCTCTGCCATCTCAAATGCTACTGAAAAATGGGGCAGTTGTGCATCTGATCACTTAATAGAAATTAGGATGATCAAGGGGATGTATAATAATGTATTGTATAATCACTTTCCTGAGCTGAAAGCATGTTCTCCTTTTGAACAATGTAAGGATATTCTATTATTTGTTTTATGAATGAAATCCTTCATATACATATAAAAATTATTTTCAGCCCTGCAAAATAACAAGATATAACATCATGCCAGAGATTCTCTAGGAAGGTGCCATTTTAATCAATTCACATGATATATGCACACAGTTGAATTATAATGTAATTTATACATATATATAAGTAAAACACTTTTGTAGCTCTAATCAAAAGCTCTTCAATGGATCCAGAGGGAAGCCAAACAGCTCAGTGGATGTGCCCAAGATCATTGCGGACTGTTACACTGCTTATCCGATTATGTAATACTGTCCAAATGAGGCAGTAATACCTTTTTTGGGAGTATGCCGATGTGTGCCGTTGAATGAAAACGGGGAGGTCAGTCAAAGTGAAAACGGGGCAAAAGATTTTCTCAATGAAAACGGGTCACAGTCAATGAAAACGGGGGCAACCTTAATGAAAACGAGAGCACTTATTTTTTGTGCAGTTTGGACAGCATACTTTTCATCATATACCTTTCATGTACACTTTTCATATACATTTCATACATGTTTTATAACACCTTTCATGCACCTTTCAAGCACCTTTCATACACTTTTCATCGACCTTTCATATACTTTTCATACACTTTTCCACCCTTCATACACTTTTCCACTTTTCATACACCTTCCATACACTTTTCATACACCTTTCATACACTTTTCATTTTTTTTCAGTACATTTCATACACCTTGCATACACCTTTCATACACTTTAAATTGTATACCTTTCATGCACTCATACACTTTCCATTTCATACACAATTCATACACATCAGCAAAATGTCATCCGT
The DNA here is from genome assembly GCA_037954225.1 of Stygiomarasmius scandens. Lineage (NCBI taxonomy): Eukaryota > Fungi > Basidiomycota > Agaricomycetes > Agaricales > Campanellaceae > Stygiomarasmius > Stygiomarasmius scandens. Next base: position 50,847 of record JBANRG010000098.1, on the reverse strand, counting down.
ACTTTCGGTACTTTTGCCGAACTTTTTTCCGCAAGAACTTTTCATGTACTTTTCTTGGCATACTTTTTGGAACTTATTCTTTTTTCTCTTGCACTTTCTTCAACTTGTACTTTTTTTGTATACAGAGGCTTTTATTTGGACTTAGAGTGTTAGCTGAAGTACTTGTGAAGTACTTCTCAGTCGTGACCAGACTTGGATTTTGAAGTGAATAAACTAACTGTTGTACATATTTCTCATACCCTCTTATTCACCCTACCGTAGTTAATAAAAACGAGTAAAGCAGTGCAGGCAAAGCAATCTGGCACTGAACAGTTGAGGTGCGAAGAAGCACTAAGTTAATTCAAACTCCGATGATTAAACTATATAGTCAATGTAAGCCACCTGAATTTTCCCCACTCACTCTTAACCTCTACTTACTCGAAGACTGATTGTAATTCTATGTTGCAAAGTTCTCGCTATACTTTTTGGGGGGGATTCTAGTATGTATGCATGATCATTTGTTTATTGCTCATTTTTACCCCTTTCCAGCCCTATGTGTAGATTCACTACAGACTAGTCATGGTAATAGCCATGTCAAGTGGACTGCAGTCTGGATGGTAATTACCATCAGCATCCAAACTTGTAGTCCAGTCTACATACTACAATGTAGTCTGTCTGTAGTCTACATACCAAAAATAGTACAGCGCTGCCGCCCAAATGCGCTCAAAACGCGCTCAACGTACTGGCGGCAATCAAGGAGCGCGTGAAATGTAGGTTAGAATCCTTGTGCAATCCCAGAACTAATCTACCGGCAATTACCGATTATTAGATTACTTTTGGATTCCGGGTTCCACCTGTAGACTGCGTTGTAGACTGTAGACCCTAAACACAGTCCTTAATATAGTAATATAGTATTACGACTTCTAATACATACCTCAAAACTAACATACGTCAAATCGATTAAAATTTGACAAAAATATAAATATAATATTTTCAGTTGTAGCTGCAGTCTCTACGTGCTATCCCAGAGATCAGCAATCTTATTCATGTATAATAAATCGGTTGTATACTAAATCAGTTGTCTACAATATGGAATATAGCTTTTACTTTTTACTTCCGAGAACGACACATTAATAGCAAAACAATTATACAATTAAAAATAACATATCAGTGTCAGCGTTCTGAAAAGCACTCTTTTTAGCATTAGATGTATACAAAACTAATTGTCTACAAGCCTCATAACACACTTTTTTTACTTCCGAGAATGACATACTAAATAAACAATTATACTATGAAGAATAACATATCGTTGTCAGCACTCTTCACACTATGGAACATTTTCAGAGTGGTATTGAGCCGCATATGACCTAATTTCAAAGAGACGGACTTGGGGTTGCTCAGAACCTAGTAATAGTTACACGAGGCTAGAGGTCTTTAAGAGGATTCTATAGTACCAGTTGTTCAAGTGTTTGTGACGTAGTGGACTAAGTGCCTTTAATGTTCATAATTGCCTATTGAGAAGCTGTGGGTTCGAACCTCGTTGTAGCCAACTTTTTCACTTATATGGCAATTTTCAGAGTCACCAGCGACTAACATCTTCGAAGTTCATTCATACGAAAATAGGTTGTTTCTCTCATAAATTATTTTTAAAGTCACCAGCGATTTCAATCCGCCAATTAGCAAGAAACATCATTACAATTGCTAAAGAAGAAAAAAAAAAAACACCAAGAAATGTACAAGAAAATGGTATCAAGATCTTCTAAACTGTCTGACGTATCTATGCTACAGCCATATCTCCTTCATTGACAGACTTGATATCAGCATCCAACACTACCTCTGTCGACTTCGTTACCTTTTTCCTTGGTTTTGGCGTTGGCCGTGGTTTGCTCTTGCCTTCCGGAACAATATTTTGCGGTAATCGACCAGGGACGGTGCTGCGCTGAGCTCTCTTTCCATCGACCATAGCAGATGGAGACAGTCCATCCAGCTCCTTCCGCTTGAGTGTTTGACGCTTTGGGGAAGACTGAGTAGGCTGAAGCACAGCCATCGCCGGATCTGGGCCGTGGTCAGCCCCATCCGTCAATTCCTTTCCCTTCTTCTTCCTCCCTGCACCTTTCTTTTTTCCCGGCATTGTTTCATCTTGGGCGACTGGATTGCTAGGAACACTGTGCTGGGTTCCGCCTAGGCCCAGTGAGGAGATCGTGGATGGGAAGACGCCAGAATCGTTGTTTGGCGTGGGAAATAGGAAGTCTGACCTCGACGTGATGGCAAGAGTAGGAACCGAAGTCGAAGCGAGGGTAGGAACCAGAGTCAAATTAGGACCTGCTAGTTGACCGGAGGTCCAGGAAGAGGCATTCGTGGTACTGTCTCCGAACATGCTCGAGTCTGCCCTCAAACCACTGCCTCCAAGTTCATTCGTCCAACCCCCATTGAAGCTTGTCAAATGGGCTCTAACGTATGTCCTGTGAAGCTTTCCATGCCCCACGGCTGTAACGATGAAGGCGATGGCTGTTGCATAAGCATATCGATCGCTCCACACGCATTTGAAGTTGGGAAAGGAGTGTCCAAATCTAGGGAGAGACTCGACCCAGGATTTGCGAGTGTCGCGGGAAAATTGAGGTGAGGCTGTGAACTGGATGAAGAGACTAGGAAATCATTCGACAAGGGTACAGACATAGGTATCTCGTTTGTAGGATGCGTAGACCTGGCAACTGAGATAGACAGTTGATGTGAGGCGTCCGAAGATGTCGAAGGTGTAGACATGATTGGAACGGAAGGCTGAGAGGGAGTATGGGATAGAACGGAAGGCTGAGGAGGAATGAGGGGTGGAACAGCAGAGCCAGACGAGCCAGAAGAATGGAATAGGGGTTCTGGGGACTCTGAATCTGAAGTGGAGATAGAGGAAGCTTTGGCCGTCTCTTGAGCTTCATCAGACGAAGCTTTTTTAGGAGAAGGTTGCCCTGAGCATACGATTAGTCTAATTCCCATCAGTACTCCTCTGTACTGACCATATGCATTTTTGATGAATCTGCCCCATGGCAGGGAAAAGCCGTCTTCTGCTTGTGGGTAAACCTTGGAAAACGGTAGGCCGTTGAGCTCTCTTCCAACATACCACCTGTAATAAATTGAGAATTTAAATATTAATTCATGAACGAACGATACATACGAGAACGTCTCCGTAACTTCAGGGTTATTAGGATTCTTCCCACCAGCAAAAACATAGAAGGAATAATCCGTGGCTTTCCTTGAGACGGCAAAGATATCTGCCAAGAACCCAGGAAGTGCGAGGATAGCTCTAGGAAATCACTGGTAAGCATCTGGAACAAAATAGAATAAAGAAGGTAACTTACTGACGACTGTCGATGTCAATAGGACCATCGTTATCCCCATTCAACGCCTCTACTTTTCGTTTCTTCTCTTCCTTGTCGCTCTCTCTATAACTCTTGATCTGATCCCTCTGCTCTGGAGTAGCTGCATCCACTTTTTCATGTAAGACCTGGCGAAGGACAAGTAGTCGTTTTTGTGCACGGGCTTGAGCGACACTTTCTGATTCAGATGATTCAGACTCGGTGCCAGAAGCAATCGAAATTGTTGGAGAAGCCTCTTCCGCCGCCATGATCCGTTCAACCGACTCATTCACATCTTCCGTAAAGAGACGATGATAAACCTCTGTTTCCTGCAGCTGATGAGAGCTACGACCAGCAAGACCGGACACCACCGCTACTTTGGTAATCACTGAAGTCTTACCGGTGCCGATGCGTTTAAGCTTTCGCTTTTCGGTATAGCCGTTGTTTTGGTGCCACTTCTTTACGCGCTGTATACATTGCTTAGCCATAATCTATCAAGGCACAAAAGAATCTTACCATCTTTGTAGCCTCGATTTTTTTGGTCAGCAGATGGTCCATTTCCTCAACAGTCTTCCCAATTCGTTCAGCCTCAGTTAACTCGACTGGGAATTTCGCAAGGAATTCATTGGTGACCGCGGTATAGAATTTCTCCACCCTGCCCGCCTCACGAGCATCTTGGAATTCATTTTCCTTGCCCTGCAGAAACTCCAGTTGCTTGTCCGTAGTCCATCTAACGCCCATGGTTTCGAAATACGAGGAAAAGTCTGTAGAGCAAATGTAGGCACGTGTAGTCTGTAGATGCCTGTAGACGGCTGCAGCTCGTGCCTAGACCGCAAGTCGGCAAACCTTAAAGTTAATAAACTGTATAGCTCCCAAGGGTTCTCCCGAGCAGATATAAAAGACTTGAAGGCCTTTGGGAAACCAGTATCTTTGAGCACCATGACTGACAATACCCTTCGTTCCGTCACTGAACAAATCGTTTCTCTTCTCACTCAGCTGCCGTTGGCAACCTTGAAAGTATTGGTTCCGGCCGCTCAGTTGGCTCTAGCCCATAAGTGTATGTTTCCCCATATGTAGTTTCTCCAAGGTTCTCACTTTACCATAGAATCAGATTTGAATGCCATGTCGGCTACGCAATCTCTTACTGCCGGTAAGTTTAATCTTTGATTACCGTTCTATTCATTCTCAGACGTATGTAGCCCAACATTTGTTGTCTGCGATGCAAGCTATTGGTATGTCTGTTTTCACCTTCGACCTACTACCAATCTAACCATCTTTTCTTTTCAGCTCAACCCGCACCGTCCACTGCCACTGGTTCTGTCGCTACCTCCATTACCACCTCCGGTTCTTCGGCTCTCCGTCCCAATATGGCTGCTGCTCTTATTTGCCCAAAGTGTGGTGCAGATGTTCTTCTCCCTGACCCGGAGAAGCGTTGGTACACTATCATCTGCGGGACACGTGTTGGGTGGGTTTGCAATTCGTACATACCCTCATTATCCATGTTACTGGTCTCTGACCTCTCTGTTCTCATTTAGCACTATTGCGGAAGCGTACACCGTTGGTGTCTCCAATGGCCTGAGGATTTGGCAGCCTGATGAGGCCTCTGCCCGTACTCTCTTCCTCACATCGGCTTCGAAGAGGGAGGTATGCATTGTCCCGTCCTCCGGTGACTTTGAACCAGTTGAGCCGGGTCAGGGGTGCCTTATTCCGTAATAGTTTGTTTGTATATTGTATATACTTGTATAAGGCTTGGTTTTATCGTTTCAAATGACGTGTATCTTTGTTTATATGTTGGAATTGTTTGCTTGCCTTTTCTCTATCTTCTCGCTGTACTGCATGGTCTAATCCAAGGCCTACGGTACTACTACTCGACCCTTCCTTTTGCTCGATATCATTGCGTCACTTCTTAAAACAAGCGGAATGAAGGTGAGATCTCCGTCCGTTAACCTTCAATTCATCAACGTAATGGTTACCAAAAAGGCCGGTGATATCGCCCAGCCAGTCGTATTGCCTGCCAACATCCAAATAGAACCTCTCTTCAAGCAAGCGATTCATCATGAGCAAGTTGCAGATGAATCTGAGCCTGAAGAATACGACGATCGATCCCCTGTCCAACCCGCTACCCCTCAATCCATTTCACCGACCCATTCTTATCGAAGCTTGAAGCGGAAAAGGCAGAAGGCCAAAGTCTATCAGCAGTCCGGACATCTGCAGTCGCATAATCTGGACGTTGCCCTCATATCCTCCATGCCAATTGATGTCTCCATGAAATGTGAAGATTTGCCACTGGCGTCAGGAGGGTATGTTGGTATTGAGCAAAATTTTTGTGGTAGAACTGTTTCACGTTCTCCCGAATGGCTCGAAGCCCATGGTTTTCAGCGGATTCGGTTTTCTGGGGCGTGAGTACTTCAAACCTTCCCCTTCTGTCTGCCTCCCTTGACATGCATCCAGCCACTCTATACCAATTCTAGATTCCAGGCATCGACTCATTGGTGCTGCCGTCAAGACCATCGATAGCCCCCAATACTGACAAGCCATTGCCGAGGCAACTGAACTTGTGCAGCACTATGCCAACAAAGCCAACTTCACTTTGGCCGAGAAGCGCCACAAACGCGGCGGTGAATTCGGCGCCGAGGCCGCTGGGATTTCTTTCGGCAAGGGGCAAAAGGAACCTATGCAGCTTGGTGGGAAGAGGCAGTCCTTGATGAACGAATTAATAGGACATCCTTGTATCGAAAAGATCGCCATAGCTCAAAGTGGTGCGCATTTTTCTCTACTCAATGTCCCACTACTTACTCAGGTTTTTAGCATCATATGCAGCATTTTCCCCGAAAAACTACCAATTTTACTTTGACGGCATGAAGAACCTATTGGCCAAACTTCCCCACCTTCGCCCTAATTTCAGCCACAGTGTTTTCGCTTGCCTTACCGTCAATTTTGGACCCCGTACTCGAACCTTCGTCCACACCGATGCCAAAAACACCGCACATGGGATGTGTGCAATAACAGCACTTGGCGACTTCAACTACAAGCTCGGGGGACATCTCATACTCTGGGATCTGAAACTCTTTATAGAATTTCCCCCAGGCTCCACTATATTGATACCTTCAGCCCTACTACTCCATTCTAACTGTCCCATTGATGCCCATGAGACTCGGTATTCGATAACGCAGTACACAGCAGGGGGTATCTGGCGTTGGCTGGAGGATGGAGGACGTACTGAAGGGGATATCAACCTTCATGGTACAGCGGAGGAGCAAAAGGAGCTTCAGGAACGCCGAGAAGGACGACGTGAGGTAATGATAGATATGTTTTCGACGTTGAAAGAAATATAGACTATAGTAGAAACAACTCGTTAGCACATTTTGTACACCCCAATTGAAATATATGTCCTCAAAATTGATCCAGAATGTAAGAAACTCCCCAAAAGATGCAAAATGAGAAAGGAAAACTCATTAAGTGTCTGAGATTTACATACTCCGTTCAATGTGTATATGCATATTTAGTAAATCAATTGTACATATGCATTCGACCATTCAAATACTCTATTAATATGATTCGAGGTGCTATAGCCTTGCACCTGTGATTGAAAGTTGTCTCAAAATATAATTTAAAATCATATAACGCCCAGAACAAGAGCCTGAGCAAACAAAAACGATATGTTTTCTATTTATTAGCTTATTTCGAGCTGAATTCATACTTACCGGCCCGCCTCCCCGGATTTTTGGGCTGAATTCGTAATAGATACTTCTTTTGGTTCAATTCATCCACCATGTGCAGACGTCCCAGGACTCACCACACTGATGAACAAAGGCGGGAAGCCAAGAAACGGTCCAACAATCGCCAATACTTGAAACGAAAAAATTTGAAAGTCCAGCAGTAAGTGTTTTCCTTGTCTTTAGAGAACCTAAGTTGACACGAAAGGAATCCAAGGGAAAAAAATGCTGCTAAAAACGAAGTCTTCAATGGTCGCAACATACAGGGCACTGTCGAATCCACTCCGACTCAGTAAGTCCTCCCTCTCCCCATTCGAGAGCCCTAGGTTGATCTAGTATATTCCAGTAACAATACCAGTAACCCATATCCGACTCCCAAATCCGTTTCCAGATTCAAAATCAAAAGCAAACCACTGGTTTCCCCGCAGAGCAACATTATCCCCCCTTTCAAAAGAAACATTTCTGAATGTTTTGTACGAGTCCCTTCGGACAGTGAAAAGTATGAGGTCCCTCTTTCCGATTTTATTCTTTTTCTCATCTCATCCAGCCGAGAAGATAACACTCTTCCAATGGCCTCTTCAGTAGAAGCCAGCCGTGCCAGTATGCCGGAAGATAATACACTTCCCATGGCATCCTCGGTCGAGATCAGTCGTGTCAATTCACCTGAAATCCAATCCTTACCTCACATCTCTGATCAGAGCTCAGACTCTTGCGCCACCTCTGTCAGGACTCGTGCTGATACTCCAGATGAATTTTATCAGTTTCCTTCACCCTTCCTTCCATTTCCAACTTGTTAGTCGTCTCAATCGGGTACGCAGTTCTAGTTATGACACGGCGTCGTCAAACCCACTCTCCACTGCTAGTGATGATGACGAAAGGTATGTTGTATCAGTTCTGTTACTTCCCATCATTGAAACGCTATGTTCTAGTGATCACTCATCGGAGGACTCATATGAAGAATCCGAATTATTGGTCACTTTATCTATCATCGATGACCTTTACTTGCGGCTTTCCGAGGTTTTGGAGTATAAATCACTTCGTAGTTGGATGGATCAGCTCGTCGTTCAGTACCTTCATTTGAACAACTCAGATTTGACAGAGGGCAACCATTTCACTCACGTCATGATGCCTCGCATCCAGCTCAGGGATTTACAACTTACCTACTGGGCTCTGCAACCGGAAGCTAGCTTCTTGAGCCCTAAAAGTCTACATTGGTTCCGTGTCTTGGGACACCAGCTCACTAAGGCCATCCAATGGATTGATGACTTCGCAAACTGGGTGGATCATGGCGTGAATGCCTTGCGCACGGCATACTCAGGTCGACAACTTCTGTTCCAGACCGAGTTTTTGGACACCTTATTGCGCCCTTAATTTTCTATTTCTTCTATTTCTTGACCTGTCAAAATAATAAAAATTCATTTTTGGCCCAAATCTTGTGTGAAACAAATCCTATAAAAGCCCGCCTTCGATTCGGACTTTTTTCGAGCCCTCTTCTCCTTCAACTCATTTACCTGTTGTACCACCGCCTTCATGTTGAAGAACTCGCCTGCTGGTGAGGGACGCAAGTCCACCAGGAAGGTCGTTTCATCGACTTCCTTGGCCTTGGTAAGTCTTTTTTTTTGTTATATACGCTTCGGTCTCATTCCTGATTGAATATTTCTCAATTCACTTTGTCCTCCCAACGTGTAAGTATATCGTTGTTCTTTCTTCCCCGTCCTTGATCACTGACACCTCGATTCACAGACAACATCTCATTCTTCCCAGGTTCTTCATAGCCTCGACACACTGGCCGCCAAGGTGGAAGTCGGGAGCGAGATTAAAAGTGAGCAGGAAGGTCGGACCACGCACAGTCCTGAACCTGTATGTACTTCTCTCCACTGTTGCCGTTATTTGTCTCATGCAACTCGTGTCAGATGTCCCCAATGTCTGAGGGGGCCAATCCTCCTAACACACCAGCATCTGCTGTCAGCGACACTAATGCCACTGACGCTCCTGAAACGCCACCCAGCTCCCTTCGTTGTAGCAACAGAATTCACCTGGAGCTTGTTGTAAGCTCCCATTCTTATCCTTCACTTCGTTGCATCCTCAACTTCCAACAGGAAAAGATCCGTCGTTCGACTACTCAGCTTGTCTGGCCAACAAAGGCTGCTAGGATGGAGGCCCGTGCCCGAGCTCAGGCCTCCGCCTCTGTTGCCCCCAAGTCCAAACGTTTCAAGCTCAAAAAAAAATCCACCAAGAAAACTCTTCTCGACCTGGGTCGCCGCGCTGCTCCATCCACTTCCCGAGTTCCTGAGAGTCCACACTCCCAGAGTCTTGGAATCTTACGTGATCTTGCTGGTAGCTTCTTTGCCCTCACAAGTCGTCAAGGTAAGCTATCCATTATTGTTTCTTGTTCTATCATCATCTCATTTTCTCTAGGGGAGAATAATGCGGGTCCCTCGAAGATTCCAAAACGAAAAGGTTCGTTGTTTGCTATGTTCTTTCGTTTGTACACTACTGACCACGAGATGACTACTCAGCCATTGGTCGGAAGAAACGCACTATTGAGGAGCCAATGGAAGAAGAAGAGGTCACTTCTGACGATCAGTCTAGCACTTACGAAGATTGCAGTGATTCGGAGTAGATTTTTGGGTCATACATTGAGGTAGATAGTAGTATTACATTGTGGTAGATAGTATCTATGTCGAATGTATCTAGGAGTTGTCGAGTATTTACAAAAAGTTATCCTGTGTTCATCAGTGCTGCATCTTGTGATTCGACTGGTAAAGCGACATGCCACTAGAAGCTCGGTCTCGAGACTAACTCTGAAGGCCGTCGAAGGAGCTTAGTAATATGGGCACTTCGTACTTCCTCATGCCTTCAAGTTTACGTCCTCAATGACGCTCAAAAGCTTTTCAATCGACAACGTCCGCAGACCATCAAAAGACATCGACATCCAGCCTCAGTACCATCCAATCTCTCAACTACCATCATCAGTCAATCTGCCAATCTGCTACTCACAAAATGGTACTGGTTTTCACCGAGTGTTCGACGTAGGCGATGTTCTCATTTAATCTATTTTTAGTTGGCTAGAATTCGAAGTAGGCCTTGACGAATCATCAATCCACGATACGCTCAAGTTGGAACTGGAACAAGGGGAGTGATCAGGCTCCAAGGGCTAGAACGTCTTTCACCTGTATAAAATTTGAATGTATACATTTTTGGCGACTTCTTTTTACGGTGATCCTCTCAAGTTCCTGTCAGGTGCAAGCTGGTTTTTTTTGGCTACAGGTACTCGGATGAACTTAGTCGTGATTGCGGAAAAAATGGCAAGATATAACAACTCTTGACTCTGCAACAGTCCCCAGACCTCAGCAGTCCTCAGGCCATCAACCATGTCTTCTCGGAAACTCCAAAACTTCCGGTTCTATTCAGAAGACGATCTTGACCGAACAGAATCTCAGCACAGTATAGAATCTTCCTCTTCTTCTAGAATTCGGCACGTTCACTACGAGCAGACTGCCTCAGGCGTTACACGACAGAGATCAGTATTGTCCCTCGAGCAAGGACATGTTCCTTCAGCTGGCAATCCTCTTGATCCTTACATTGAGTCGGATTATTCCACCGTTTCCATTTTCACTGAGCTCCATCCCTTAGTGAAAAAATTTGATTCCCTTGCTTTTTTGGATCCCAATTACGTCGAACAACCGGAGATTAATTTGACTAGCCCAACGAGAGAACAGCATTCTCACAGATTGAGATCGGTAAGGTTTTGACATGCCACTTCCGCTTTATTACTCACAAATCTGCCAGGATGCTCCCCTCTGGGCTTGGGCGACCTACGAACAGGAGAATTTCCTTCATTATTTGCTGCAACATGATTGTTGTAGATCGGCTCTTGATGCAGCTTCCTAAAATTATTTTTGCAGTTCATGTTCCCAACCCACTGAGGAAATATATAGATGTACCGAGTGTTTTGATTTCCGTGATCTATGCCGTGCGTGCCTTCTGAGGAATCACGGAGTTGCTCCTATCCACCGTGTTGAGGTTGAAAACTCCGAGGTTTATGTATATGCGATGTCTAATTGTCATTGCTTCTAGCGCTGGAATGGTTTATTTTGGTGTCAAGTCCATTTATCCAACTTGGGCAAGCACATTCAACTTGGACATCTCGGGGAGCGCTGCAAGAGTCCTAATGCTTCTTCAGGTGATTCTTTTGTAATTGTTGACCTGAATGGCATCCACACGGTACACCTGGATTTTTGTGGCTGCCGAGGGATCCCACAGAAAACGGCACAACTTATGGAACGTCGGCTGTTTCCATCGACCACGGAGAATCCAGAAACAGCTTTCACTTTCCGATGCCTTGAAACTTTCCAGATGTTAAACTTCATGGCCAAGATCTCAGCCCTTGATTTTTGGCACTGCCTGACACGCTTGACGGATAATACAGGTACTGTTACTGTACCGGTACGTGATTTTATTTGGGTTTCACATTCTTCGGCAATTAATATAGAATTTCAAGAATCGCTACGGCCCTTTCTTGTGAGTAGTACGAGAATGGTGTCATATTCGAATGCTCAAACGAGCTGGACGAGCCTACGATTCACGTGGAGTACCCGGAACAAAACCCGGAGAGTGTGCCGTTACTTGCCCTGCCTGTCCGATCCCTGGCATCAACCTTCCGAGTGGGTACGAAAAAAGTCCTGATCAGCGAGTGTTTCCAGAGACTCTTTATATTGATTAAACAATTGATTATTATTCAATTTTAGCTGGAAATATAGTTTATTCGTCGGCATTGATGCCAATTTCGTTCTCAAACGCTTGGATGTCTCTTCAGAAGAGAACGACCCATCACTCAACAACGGCATGGCTTATTTTGTGGAGAACAAAGAATATATGTCTTTTCTTGAAAAATATGGACCCCTCGTTTCCCACGACAAATCTCATTGTAATGATCATAATGCTGCAAAATTAGCTACCTTTAAAGGTGGCAAAGGCGTTGCTGCCACTGGTGTAGCCACTATTGATTGTGCCAGGCATGACATGAAGCGGCCGCTTTTGGTGGGTGATCTTCAGAAGGGAGAACGGTGAGCTCTGTGCTATGATATGAATAAGATTCATTAATTATATGTTTTAGTTATGTCAACATTGACTATTTGCTACTGTCCAGCGTTAGGTTTCAGTCTCCATTGGCAGTAGTCGTTTCTTATGACATAGGCTGTATCTGGGGCATACACTTTGTAGACCGCCAGACAATCTATGACGTTATATATCGACCAGATCCATTGCAAAGCTACTGTATCCTTGTTCCGAAATTTCATTTGTATGCACATAGAGAATGGTGCAAGGTAAGAGGCTTCAAAATGGTTTATCATAATGTTGATTTGTTGAGTATAGGCACGGTTCTCTTTCAATTATACACCTCATGTCGGTCGTACTGATGGTGAAGCCCCGGAGAGAGGGTGGTCTGCAATTAATGCTGTGTCTCGAAGCACGCGAGAGATGGGTCCCGGATCAAGGCGAGACGTTCTTGATGACATGTTTGGCGATTGGAATTACAGGAAAAGATTAGTACTTGGTAAGTCTTGTAGTCATAAGATTGATTTCTCTGACACTCGATAGCTGGAAATCTCTTCAAGCGTTTTACCGAGGCCATCGAAGGTCAAGAAAAGCATGTTTTTGCTTTCAAGGCCCTCTCCAATTCCCTTCCGGCGGAGGATCTTGCTCGATTCAAGGAGGCAATCATGAAATGGGAAGCTGATCCGAATGGGAATATGAACCCTTTCGAACCTAAGGAAAAAGGTTTTGTATTGTAATCCTATTGAAAATGGCATCCACTCATCTATTAGACAGCAATGTCTTTGAATGGGGTCCGTCTCGAACTAGCACAAGAGGATCAAGAAGTGAAAGATGAAGATAAAGTTCATGATATATCAGGCCGAAGTATGATTCTGAAGGGAGTATTATTAGAGCAAGAGCAGTGTGTTATTTCTCTACACGGTTCATACACTTGGTGCCTCATTGCTTTTTAGAGCACTATTGGCCACTGAAGACCGGCGGATGGGGGAACACACAACTGATTTACAAAAGGCAAACTACGTGGAACGTGCTACCCGTCTACGTCAGAAAATTGATTCCTTCATTGAGATCCAGCATGTTTATATGCCACGTCTTGGATATCTCCGCTGTTGTAGAGAAGAGACTGCCCAACCAGAAATACCTACCCATTTACTATCACTTTGGCTTCCATCCAGCTGTACAATGTCCAAAGGCATTAATCACCATAAGTTCGACCAATCTCTATATATCTTCGAATATCGGATCCGAATGGGAGAAGCATTCGATTCGCTCGGTTCCCTACGAAGACATTTAATGTTGACTAACCAATTATGGTACCTTCAGAGATCCACCGTGATGGGCCAACGCAATCTCACCCGATCACAGACGGTGCTCAGTGACCTTGATAGAAAGGTTGCTTCGGACGCTGCTAGATATCGTCGAGCTTTTGCTGCTCTGGAAGTTTTGGGCCCATTAGTTGGTAGTAGTATTCACAGAAACCACTTTCAAATCCTCGAAGACAAAGACATTCGAGCAATCGATCAAGGGGAGGATGATCGACAACCTGATGTTCATGAAAAGGCTAAAAGCAAATACAACAAGACTCTTGGTGAAGGACGAAGGAGTCCATCGTGGATATGGAGTGCGAACCAATCTGGGAACTCCGAGTCGGTACTTGGAGAAGGTGGTCGTTGTTACTACTTCTTTGCATGAGGCTTATAGTTTTTGCAGCGATCGGAATCGAATGGTGCAAGACCCGCGCACATGCATTCAGATGGCAAGAGGAAGTAGTGCTTCTCCGAGAAGAAATGTGTTGTGTCTTGGCATTTTACGACTATCAACAGCAAAAGTGGAAAGCATGGGCTCAGTATTTTCAGAACGTACACAACTGGGAAAGGGTTCAACAAATTTCATTTGCGAGCTCAAGGAATGTTACAGCAGCTGGAGCTATAGCATATGCTCATCGCCAAGCAGAGATTTACTGGGGAATGGCGAGGGTATGTGCAGATACATGGGCAGAGGTTCCGACTATGTATGAGAACTCACAGTCGGAATTGGAGAGAGTCATAAATTCATCTGTACATTAAGTTTGTGATATGTCCATAGTTAGTCTGTAATGAAACTATTCACATCAACCCTGCGCTACAATATAATCCGATATTGTAGACTCTGTAGTCCCCAGACTACATACTTTGCAATCTGCAGTCTAATTGTAGTCTCAGAATCATTTTTAATTTCATGTCCTGAGTACCCTCATCGATCTTGGGCAGAGGTTCCGAGATTTTTGAGATACATGGATCTTAATGCCAAAAGTACCCCCCATCAATATATCTCTCTAAGTATACCTCTTCTCAGAATTATTTTGAACTTCATGTCCTGAGTACCCCCCATCAATATATCTTTCTAAGTATACCTCTTCATGTCCTGAGTACCCCCCATCAATACATCTCTAAGTATACCTCTTCTCAGAATCATTTTGAATTTCATGTCCTGAGTACCTCCCATCAATATATCTTTCTAAGTATACCTCTTCATGTCCTGAGTACCCCCCATCAATATATCTCTAAGTATACCTCTTCTCAGAATCATTTTGAACTTCATGTCCTGAGTACCCCCCATCAATATATCTTTCTAAGTATACCTCTTCTCAGAATCATTTTGAATTTCATGTCCTGAGTACCCCCATCAATATATCTTTACCTCTTCTCAGAATCAATTTGAATTTCATGTCCTGATTACCCCCCATCAATATGTCTCTAAGTATACCTCTTCTCAGAATCATTTTGACCTTCATGTCCTGAGTACCCCCCATCAATATATCTTTCTAAGTATACCTCTTCTCAGAATCATTTTGAATTTCATGTCCCGAGTACCCCCCATCAATATATCTTTCAGACCCAAGGATCTATACACCAAAAATGATCTCTAGATGGTAGACTTATAATCTTGTATAAAATTTATTTTATAATAGTTCCTCCTTAATTTTCGAGTATCAATAATAACATTGCCATTGCTATGATATAATCCGGAGATTGACACAGTAACAGTAAATCCTGTAGTCTGGACTACAGACTACATATGGTTTGATACGGTAACAGTAAAGCCTGTAGTCTGGACTACAGACTACATATGGTTTGATACGGTAACAGTAAAGCCTGTAGTCCAGACTTCAGGCTACATATGGTAAATCCTGTAGTCTGGACTGGACTACAGGCTACATACGGTAAATCCTGTAGTCCGGACTACAATCCGTCAATGCTCTCCTAATACCTATCAATAACGTCATCCTAGGAATATTCGGAGCCCCATGCCGCTTCGACAACTGTATAGTTTCTCGGTTTTTTCCTTGCAACGATATCGATTCCACGCAGACTTCAGCACCCTCAACACAAGATGTCACAACCTGAAGTCGTGAGTCGCTCGAAACCTTTTGTACCTTCTATACTTACACTGCATACATCTAGACAAGAGCCTGGAGAAGATGGTGTACGCAGGAACAGCTCGACTTTCTCCTCAGTCATGTAGAAGGGTATCGTCGGGCTCGCAATGATCGAGCAGTGTTGTGCACCTTCAAGACGCAAGTCTACACTGAGTGGTTCCGCCTGTTTGAAAACGACAGAGCATCTATGTCAAAAGAGGGGTGTGATGTTATACGCATGGTACGAATACCAGCCTTCCAGAAATCGCTGATCTTGACTCACCAACGACCGTCGGCAGCGAATCAGCAAGTGGTTTTTTAACTACTGTTACAGGCATGGTTAGACAGTGAAGGATATCTGTTAGTTACTGAAGGAAATGAATGTTCTCGACGTTCGACAGACAACCTTACCATTGTACCTATTATCTTGATGTAGTCCCTTAGTGATTCTCTGTAGCTGGTCCAGACTTACAGCTTGCAGCCCGATCAATTTAATAAATGTCCTTAAGACGTATTGACGTTTGGGAAGTTACGATGGTGTGCCTGTAGCCTCAAGGCACTACCTCGGTGATCTTCTGTAGTCCGTAGCCGACTATTTACTCGCGATCTTGAGATCGGTGATTCCCTGTGTAGTCCGTAGTCGACTACTTACCTGTTAGTCAGAGTCCGCGGTCCGGACTTGCGATCTCTGGTCTAAAACTTCGATATCAGAATCAATTGTTGACACATTTTATTATCGAAAGGATGGCCTAATGGTTTGGACGCCTATGAAGTTCAAATCAACCTGGGGTTCAAGTCCTGGCGGGGAAATCTTTCTTTCTCAAAAAAATTTCTAAATTTTTCCTGTCTGTAACTATAATCTCTCGAACGACAATAAACACTCATCTATTTCCAACAGAGCTTTTTAATGTCGTTGTTCGGAAACTCCTTAATTTTTTCTCTATCCACAGCTGATCCCGAATGCAGGTAATAATAATAAACGATCATCTCCAACTGACGAAAACCTCCATAGCGATCAATAAAAGGCCATGCGCATTGACATGAGGAATTAAAAAATCCGAAGAGGAATTAAAAATCCTAAGATATTTGAAATCCTAAAGAATCCTAGGAAGGAGCGTCGGCGTCGTTGAAGACAATGACAAGAGACCTCAATCAGTTGTCAAGAACGCGCATAGAACACAGTGCCGGGATGCAGCCTGACTACATATTGGCCCTTATTGCCTTATCTGGGAGACTGGTAATTACCATCGGGTCTACAGTGCGGCTCAGACGGTAGCACCATACAGTCTACAGTCAGTCTACACGATGTGGTGCCCTTTCTAGTATGTGTTAAGATCCTGCCCATTCCTGTACGTCGCAACTGTCTCACTTAACATGTGCCGCTGCTCATCCAAAATTTTTCTGATAGTCACGTTGCTCGTATTTAGTGGTAGGAGGGATTGAGGACTCAGAGGGTTGAAGTTTGTTATATTACTGGCTTTCTTTAATTCATGTATATACTCTGTACTTCCCTGGCTTCATTGAATATATTTGCTCGCTGGTATCCTAATGACCGTGAACTGCATACAATCAGTATTCTTTTCATTGCTTTTTATACAACTTTTAGATACTTTTTGTAACTTTTCATACGTTCTTTTAGATACTTTTCCGGACTTGTACAAGTACTAAGGTACTTGTAAAAGAACACGGACGTAACTTTTCAAAGAACAGAGGGACTTTTTACAAGACCAAAAAAAGTACTCAAAAGTTCATTGAAAGTATGCAAAAGTCTGACGGACATTTTGCTGATGCACATCTCATACACCTTTCATATATGTGTGTCTATGAAAGGTGTATGAAAATAAAATGTGGAAAAGTGTATGAAAAGTGCATGAAAAGTGCATGAACAGTATATGATGAAAAGTGTATGAAAGGGGTATGAAAGGGGTATGAAAGGTGCATGAAAGGTGTATGAAAGGTGTATGAAAAGTGTATGAAAAGTGTATGAAAAGTATATGAAGAGTGTATGAAAAGTGTATGAAGAGTGTATGAAAAGTGTATGAAGAATATATGAAGAGTGTATGAAAGGTGTATGAAAAGTGTATGAAAGGTGTATGAAAAGTATATGAAGAGTGTATGAAAGGTGTATGAAAAGTGTATGAAAGGTGCATGAAAGGTGTATGAAATGTATTGAAAAATGAAAAGTGTATGAAACGTGTATGAAAAGTGTATGGAAGGTGTATGAAAGTGCATGAAAAGTGGAAAGGTGTATGAACTATGTAGCCATTTTTCGGTATAAAATTTAACGTTCTGAGTCAAGGTTTGTGTGTTAAGTAATCAAGTACATACTTACCGAAATTAAGTGCGTGGGTGCCAAAGTCTACATTGTGCAATCAAAATTGTAAGTGGCAACAGTCAGCCAAGCGCTGTTTGAACAACATTGATGTTGCAGGAAAGCAGTCTACTGCTAGCAATGTTTGCCTTGGATAATAATTTTCGTAATGTGCCACATGGCTGATCACAAAGCTGTTTCAAAGTAGCCACTTGCAGCACTAATTTTGGTGATACTTTCCGAATCCATATACCCTTATCAGGGAAGATATCAATTTGGAGTCTGGCCCTACTTCCATCAGATATATTATCATCAGTAAACACCGAAAATATTACTTGACACCTATTATTTTAATTACAAAGAGCTCATCACTAAATACCAAATACTTACTTGAGGGTAATACAAATTTTAACTCCCAATTTTGAAAGTTGTGTTAGTAAGTGTTGGCATATAATCAGCAATCACTGACACTTACATTGGTTTTTCAGGGAGTTGTGCTGTTTGACCACAGAGTTGAGTATTGAAATTGACAAATCAAAGAATGTTAACATCTAACAGCTGTGAAAATACATGATCCTGACAGTTAGCTGTTGAATTCTTGCTAAATTCACACACGCTTACAATTTATACTGGAAAATGGCTGCATAATGAACAGTGCATGAAATGTGTATAAAAGATTTATGAAACGTGTATGAAACATGTATGAAAGGTGCATGAAAGGTGTCATAAACAATGTATGAAATGTGTATGAAAAGTGTATGAAAAGTGCATACATGTTTAATCATATACCTTTCATGCACTCATACACTTTTCATTTCATACACAATTCATACACATCTCATACACCTTTCACATATGTATGCCTATGAAAGGTTTATGAAAAGTGTATGAAAATGAAATGTGGAAAAGTGTATGAAAAGTGTATGAAAAGTGCATGAAAGGTATATAATAAAAAGTGTATGAAAAAGTGTATGAAAGGGGTATGAAAGGTGTATGAAAGGTGCATGAAAGGTGTATGGAAAGTGTATGAAGAGTGTATGAAAAGTGTATGAAAAGTGTATGAAAAGTGTATGAAAAGTGTATGAAAAGTGTATGAAAAGTATATGAAGAGTGTATGAAAAGTGTATGAAAAATGAATGAAAAGTGCATGAAAGGTTTATAATGAAAAGTGTATGAAAGGTGTATGAAATGTGTATGGAAAGTGTATGAAAAGTGTATGAAAAGTATATGAAGAGTGTATGAAAAGTGTACAAAAAGTGTATGAAAAGTATATGAAGAGTGTATGAAAGGTGTATGAAAGGTGTATGAAAAGTGTATGAAAAGTGTTTGAAAAGTGTATGAAAAGTGTATGAAAAGTGAATGAAAGGTGTACAAAATGTGTATGAAAAGTGTATGAAAAGTGTATGAAAAGTATATGAAGAGTGTATGAAAGGTGTATGAAAAGTGTATGAAAAGTATATGAAGAGTGTATGAAAGGTGTATGAAAGGTGTATGAAAAGTGTATGAAAAGTGTATGAACAGTATATCAAGAGTGTATGAAAGGTGTATGAAAAGGGTATGAAAAGTGTATGAAAAGTATATGAAGAGTGTATGAAAGGTGTATGAAAAGTGTATGGATAGTGCATGAAAGGTATATAATGAAAAGTGTATGAATGGGGTATGAAAGGTGTATGAAAGGTGCATGAAAGGTGTATGAAATGTGTATGAAAAGTGTATGAAAAGTGTATGAAAAGTATATGAAGAGTGTATGAAAGGTGTATGAAAAGTGTATGAAAAGTGTATGAAGAATATATGAAGAGTGTATGAAAGGTGTATGAAAAGTGTATGAAAGGTGTATGAAAAGTATATGAAGAGTGTATGAAAGGTGTATGAAAAGTGTATGAAAGGTGCATGAAAGGTGCATGAAAGATGTTATAAAAAGTGAATGAAAAGTGTATGAAAAGTGTACGAAAAGTATATGAAGAGTATATGAAGAGTGTATGAAAGGTCAATGAAAAGTGTATGAAAGGTGCTGGAAAGGTGCATGAAGGGGGTTATAACAAGTGTATGAAATGTGTATGAAAAGTGTATGAAGAGTGTATGAAAGGTGCTTGAAAGGTGCATGAAGGGGGTTATAAAAAGTGTATGAAAAGTGTATGAAAAGTGTATGAAGAGTGTATGAAAGGTCAATGAAAAGTGTATGAAAGGTGCTTGAAAGGTGCTGTCACGAATTGCCTCTATTCTTTTACCTCCACCATTAACTCCCCATCAACAAACCTTATTGAAACCAGATCACAAGTTGGTCTGGACCAAACCCCTTGATATCACTACATCACAGCTACCACATGTACCCATCATCATCTGATCAGACCAACTATCAACTACAGACTGACTATTGTACTATGATAGTCACCTGGATACCTTCATTGCCTCGTCTCAGTTCATTGTTCCTTATTCGGAACAAAGCCTAGGACAATGTCACGAACTCGTATTATTTTCATTTCTTTTCTTGTTTACTACTGTTTTACTCTGAAGCTATTACCTTCGTCACAGACAATCGATCCAAGGCATCACTTCATGTTAACTGTATGTCCTACTTCCATTCTGTCATACTACTATTCCAGTTCTTTATCTTTCCATAATCTTTCCATAATCTTTCCATAATCTTTCCATAACCTTTCCATAACCTTTCCTGAAACACACTGTGACATGTATCTATTGTTGATGTCTTCTTCTCTTCCATCATTGCCTTCTCCCTGCCTCACCACAGCCTCGTTGTTTCATTTACCCTATTACTGCCTTGTTACTGCCCTATGACTCCTTAGGTCTTCTCACTGCTCCACACTGCCCTACGCTGCCTCCTTCCTCTATTGATAAGTCAACAGTATTTAAACCTTGTGTTCTGTAAACCTAGTCCTTAGCTTGACCTCCTGTCAATCTTGGACTAGGTGTGTATCCTTGTACTTGCTTTCCTACCTCAATATAACCTGTCAATCTCGGACTAGATTCTTGAAGCTCTCCTGATTACTGCCCTACTGTGTCTACTTATCTAGTGTCGCTCTTTGTGACAGACAATCCATTACGAGGCCAAATTTATGAGGACTCGTCCTTACTAACCTCGTTTTGCTGAGGTGGCAGTGTCACTTTCTGTTCACTATCTCCGAATGGAATGATTACTGGTTGATACCGGGACAACGGGTAAACTGGTTACCGGAAACACTTGACCCCATTGGCATTTGATCTCTTGTTCCCATGCTTCCTTCTTTATTAGGACATAACCCCGTTTGGTTATTTAACTTGGCACTTACGGTTTACAAGGTTACAGGCCTCGTACATGCCACACGCAAGCGATGGCCCACTTCTTTATAAATACCATAGACACTGTAGTAGTACCTCAGTTTGTTCTCTTCATCTCTACACTGTACAACAGTAGTTCTGCACTGTATCTGAGCAACAGACAGCCAGCTCACTTTATCTCTTACCTCTTTTCACTTACAATCTATCTTTTCTCTCTCAGTTGTGTGTGCAACTCGAGTGGTTTCAGTGTCGTTGACCTGAGTCTTGACAAGTGCATGAAAGGTGGTATGAAAAGTGTATGAAATGTGTTTGAAAAGTGTATGAAATGTGTTTGAAAAGTGTATGAAATGTGTTTGAAAACTGTATGAAATGTGTTTGAAAACTGTATGAAATGTGTTTGAAAACTGTACATGAAGGGTATATGATGGAAGGTGTATGAAAGGTGAGTGAAATATATTGAAAAATGAAAAGTGTATGAAAAGTGTATGGAAGGTGTATGAAAAGGGCATGAAAGTTGTATGAAACGTGTATGAAAAGTGGAAAAGGGTATGAACAGTGCATGAAATGTGTATGAAAAGTGTACATGAAAGGTATATGATGAAAAGTGTACGGAAGGTTTATGAAAGTGCATGAAAGCTGTATGAAAAGTGTATGAAAAGTGGAAAGGTGTATAAACAGTGCATGAAATGTGTATAAAAGATGTATGAAAAGAAGGTGCTTGAAAGGTGCATGAAAGGTGTTATAAAAAGTATATGAAATGTGTATGAAAAGTGTATGAAAAGTATATGAAGAGTGTATGAAAAGTGTATGAAGAGTGTATGAAAAGTGTATGAAGAGTATATGAAAGGTCGATGAAAAGTGTATGAAATGTGTATAAAACATGTATGAAAAGAAGGTGCTTGAAAAGTGCATGAAAGGTGTTATAAAAGTATATGAAATGTGTATGAAATGTGTATGGAAGGCGTATGAAAGAAGTTGTATGAAAAGTGTATGAAAAGTGTATGAAAAGTGGGAAGGTGTATGAACAGTGCATGAAATGTATATAAAAGATGTATGAAAAGTGTATGAAAGATGTATGAAAAGTGTATGAAAGATGTATGAAAAGTGTATGAAAGGTGTATGAAAGGTGTTATAGAAGGTGAATGTGACATGTGTATGAAAAGTGGATGAAAGGTGCTTGAAAGGTGCATGAAAGTTATAAAAAGTTTATGAAATGTGTATGAAACATGTAATGGACACTCTCACCTATTCAGGAAAAGTGTATGAAAAGTGTGTGAAAGATATATGGAAAGTGTACGAAATGTGTATGAAAACAAATGAGAAGTGGGTGAAAAGTATATGTGAAATGGATGAAATACACCTGCAAAACAAATGACAAAAAACTAGTATTATGCAACGGTTTATAAATACTCATGTGCTACTGATGATTTTATTGTGTTGTTACAAAGCTTGTTTCCCTCTGTAATCTTTTCATGAAATCAAGGATTTTATTCCTGTTTTTATCAACTCTCTGATTAAATTATTGTTTGCATATTTGAGAGCATAATATTTTAATCACATGTTAAAATAGTGGCAGATATGGTGTTGAAGCCAAAGTACTTTTTTTCGGACTGTAGATATTGATCATTAAAATATTTCTTTCATATTCAACAGTGTAATATTTTAATCATATATTGATGAATGCTTAAAATATCAAATTCATTCTTCATTCATAGTTTGGGAGGAGATATTTTAATGCCTCCAACACTGTTTTGATTGAAAAAAGTCAGGTTGTTGAGGTATGCACCCTAAAACACTTCAATAGTGTCTCATCTTTAAAATATTGCCTTTGATTTCAATCATCAAGATAGATGCAGATCTGTAAGATTTGTCTAAAATATTAATTTCCTATTATGTCATGAAATATTTTAATCTCACTGGTAGAGAAATATGAGTCCTTGTAACATTGTGTGTTAAAATATTTGAGAGTGAAATAGGTAAATGATATTTTAAAGATAAATTGTAAACTTTTTGGGTTCAGATTAATATATTTATTTATATATCTTCAAACAATCTTACATGGTTATATTTTAATGTTTGATTAAAATATTATTAACCTATTTCATGGTGTTTTATTTTATTTCCTACCAGATTATCTTCAGCATATTTTTAAAATATTTCACAATGAAATATATTGACTCACACCCAGTGGGATGCATAATTAGTAGGAAATGCGCGAAATTACTGGTGTATCAATAACAGGCGTATCATCGGCAGGGAGGAAATTAGGTGGAGTTTTGGGTGGCTGAGCTGCGTATGCGACGTACTGGTCGGGGACTTTGAAAAGATGGCACATAGTTGGTTGGGAAAGAGGGATGGAAAGTTTTGCGCAGTCACTCCCTTGTCTTGTGAGTGTCACGTTGTTTGCGACTGTTCCGTTTTCCAATGTGTACTTGTTTTGGGCTTTTACTAGCAGACTGCAAATCTCATCACCGACGGGCATGACCTCTAGATATCGGACTACGAAATCGAAACCACCTAACATACTGGCTGCTGCTTACAGACCAACAGTAGTCATTGACCCGCCTTGGAATAATCCACTCGTTTATCTTTCTGGCGGCAGGTATCTAACGCAAAATCCTGACCTACCTCGTCTGCGTGGCCAAGTTGGTTTGAATGGTGACCATCCTGCAGAATTTGAAGAAGAAGAGGTCGTGACTGCGATACCGACTACGCAGCACACCAATAGAGGTCTGGACAGTATCCCAGTGGAGTCCTTTGCCGAGGAGCGATTATTATCACCCTCGAAGTCAACTCATAGGAAGAAAAAGGATCGCCAGTGGAAAAGATGGTTGAAGGAGGTTATCCCGTCCTTGGTAGAGCCCTATATGGACCTGATTAGTGAGACTGACAACCTTCATCTAAATGCTCCCTTGCATTTAGAAAACCGTTGCTCTTGTAATGGCGGACGTTATCTTAATATTGCTGTCATCCGATTTACAGGTGCGTGTCTGTTCGTTTATTCTATGTTCAATCTAACGAGCCTTGTTCAGGTATTGAGAAGATAAACACCTGGTTCTGTAGTATTTGCTGTCCCACTGGCCCTCAGCTCATCAGGAGTGGTCTCTTTCCCTGTGCACCATTCGTGCCTTCACTTGCAGTTGATATACACATGCTAGACTTTCTGGCTCGTCTTTTTTTACGTATTTTGCCTAATGTCACTGCTTGGTGTAGTGCACTTGAAGACTACCTACGTCAGCAAGGTTATTGGCTGCAGGGCAAGGATCCTCTATGGAGACACTTTGGGAATTGTCTATTATGGTTTAACAGTCTTCAAGACGCTACTCAGGCCCACATCAAGTCGAAATTGGAAACAAGCAGAGCGGGAGTACTGCGACAGCCTCCGAAACCAGGGGTGCAGTCGAACATAATAGGACCAGAAGGAGTATCGCAGGGACCCTCCAATTCTTCCACTAGCCCCATTGAAAGCTACCCAAAACGCAAACGCTCAGATATATCCCCCTCTCTTCCTCTCGAAAACCAGAACGATTCTAGAAAATCCGCCGAGGCGGTTTCACTTCCTCCGTGTTCACGTGTCAGTGTCTATCTGAGGTCTTGCTGCACCTTGTGTTTTGGTGGAAGATCTCCTCTGAACGCCTCTGACCGGGAACAGGCTGGTGTACAGGCTATTGTCACTCTGGATGCGTGTTTCACCCACAAACACAACAGACAGCTATCGGGATCCTCTGCGTCTTCACCCAGATACAATGTATATCCAGGAAGACGAAGTCAAGAAGTGGGAAGCGTTAGTCAACGAGGCCCGTCCCCCTAAGCCACCTAAACGACCTAAATCGCTGGTGGCCGATCCTTCTCCTGTACAGGAAGACGACCATTACAAACATGGAATGCGTGTTCCAAAGTCCACACTAGATGGGTGTTTAGGGAGCTTCCATGCTGCGCAGGAGACTATCATGAGCTCTTCTTCAAATGCAAAATTCGACAAGACAGCCAACGCCGGAATGTTTTCACTACCCCTGGAGCTTTATTTCTAGTGCAAAAAAGTTAAAGATAAAGCATATATTTACCATAGAACATTGATTCACTTTCTCAAGCATAAAAAGTATATGTTTGCCACTCATAATATGTTTACTTTGCCACTCAAGATTGTTTAAGTTTCTTGTGCCGTCAATACAAAAGAATGCCACTCAAGAAGATATAAGTTTCTCAAATGACAAAGGATTGCTTTGCCACTCAAAATTGTTTAACTTTCTTGTATTGCCATGGCAACCCCTTTGTTCCAATTTACTTTCTTGCACAACAAATCAAGTCTTTGTCATTCAAGAAAGTTAAACTTTCTGGAGTGGCAATTCTTTATATTGGTGGCACAAGAAACTTAAACAATCTTGAGTGGCAAAGTAAACATATTATGAGTGGCAAACATATACTTTTCATGCTTGAGAAAGTGAATCAATGTTCTATGGTAAATATATGCTTTATCTTTAACTTTTTTGCACTAGAAATAATGCTCCAGGGGTAGTGTTTGTCAACATGATGTAGCTCTATTCATGGTCGCTATAGACTCCCCCAGCGAAAGACAGCATTACATGCTCACACTCATATCTGAATTCTTTAAACACATCCCAGACGATTGGACAGTTGGCATTTTATACGATATTGGTTGTCAGACAGAACAGAGCTGTCAAAAGTGGGGTTTTCTGAAGAACTATTTGCGGCACATCATATGGGGTGTTTCAGTCTTTCATGCGTATGGCCACAATTGGCCATGCCAGTTGATATACCATCCTCGGAAGCGCCGTTGGTTTGGTCTTTGCGATGGTGAAGGTTGTGAACAGTGTTGGGCTTGTCTTCGGCATTTAGTTGCCTATACTCGGGTAGTCGGGGTATGTATTTGTGCTGAAGAATTCAATGTTTGCTCTGACCAAAGTGTTTACTATGCCAGTATTATCTCCACCTTTATACCAACGACACTCAGTTACATCACCATAATGAACAAACCCTATGGAATGCTGGAAAGTGGTTACAGCGAAAAACACGACAATGTGCTTCTAGACGTCTGACGGCCGAGCGTGAACTTCAACAAAGTGGTCAGGACTTGGCATTCTTACGTGTTCAATGGGAGAAACAAGTCAAAGCGCAGATGCAACCACTACCGAGTGTGTATCCAATTTCATTAATATCTCAGCCAATGACCAGCCACTCTTTCTTTAGGACAGCGACATAACGCAGCCAAAGCTGCTGTTCAGGAAGCTTTGCGTCTTAACGAGGCCCTGGGCATCTGGGAAAAGAAAATTGCTGATCTCAAGGGTGTAATTCTTTCCAGAACAGTTGAGCGCTACTGAACCATCACAGCTTATGACGACTTGGTAAATGCACGTAAAGCTAGGGAAGAAGTACGACAAAAACTCGCTCACAAAGAACGCTCTCTAGGAACGTCTGACAAGAACAAGCTCCGGAAATTAATGAATGATCCCTATGTCACGAAACGTCTGAATGCTCTTGCTGTCAAGATGCGCCTCTGTCAGAAGCTGGAGGCAAGAAAATTCACGTTATCCCGTCTTGAGCGTTCTTTCCGTAAGCAACGAAATGGTGAGTTTCATTTCTGCTGAGCACTACTACATCTAATACCCCTATAAGAACAAAAACTGCATGACCATACTAAGGATTCCGTCCAACATCGGGATCCCAGCATATTGGCCTTGGCAACCAAATACAACAATCTTTGCAGTGAGATTGATGAGTTAATCAAACAGGGGAAGGCACCTGTGCACTCTGTTTTTCCTGTAAAGATGGACAAGTCTATTTTGTTTGCTTTGGACACCGATGAAGCTGTCTGGCAAGATGTCAGGCTCACTGAAAATACAGATCAGGCTCCCCCGCCATGGATGGTTGATGAGAATGTGCAAAAGGGCATCCGAGCCATGTTGGAACGGGATCGATGCAGGGAGGAAAGCGCTCGTTTACGAATGCAGCGGCAGTCTTTGCAAGAATGGTTTGTCGAAGAATGGCAGGTTATAGAGATGACATTGGAGAACAGTCAAGGTATTGCATAGAATGTTTTTCATGACTGTTTTCTAATATGTTGCCTTTCAGGAAGCATTGATCTAATTCATCAACTGGGACTCCGACGAGAATACCTCCTGAGGCTTTGTGTCACCTGGGAACAGGTGCTGGTGGAGCTATCAGATAATTATTCTGCCTTTTGGGGACCTTCTTCAGCAGAACTTGCAAAAGCACGGAGAGCCCTTCTTCTGGATGCAGTTGGGGAAGAGGATGATGATGAGTTTGGTGGTGGTTATCTCGAAGATCTGGAAGTTGGTTTGACTGAACATTTAGATACTCAGGATATTACTGAAAATTATCGACAACTTGAACTTAGTAATATTACCAATGATCTTTAGATACTAAATATATGACATGTGTATTCACAAAGATAAGATGAGAATGAAGGCTCAAATGTTGATGTATTGTGTCACTGCTGGAGACTTGGGAGCTACCTAGGATGAAGAAAAATGATCTGGTAGCTCCCACCATATTTCAATCAACTCCCTGTTGAAAAAGGGAGTTGCCAATTATTATCTGGTATTCCCTGGGGTGCTCCCAGACATAATCAGATGTCTCCTGGGAGTTTCCAAGTTATTGATAACTCCCTGTAATTCCTAGGGAGTTAACAGGTTAATTGGTAGCTCCCTCTAGCTCCCTGGTATTATTCCTAGGGAGTTACCGATTATCGGTAACTCCCTCTAGTTCCCTGGTATTATTTTGGTGGCTACCGGCAGCTCCCAAATATTAGTTGGGAGCACCCTTTAATTCACAGTAGTGTCTAGGGGGCTACCAACTAGTAGGTATCTGCCACAAATTCTTGGTAGTATCCAGGGAGCTACCACATTAATTGGTAACTGCCTGTATTTAATCAGAAGCTACTTAGAATATAGTTGAGTCTCACCTTGAAGTTTCTAAGAGGTTGCTAAGAGCCCTGTTAAATGATTCATAATCAAAAACAGTGCTGATAGATTGATTATGTGTCAATTCTCATTTTACAGTGAATGGATTTTTTAATGTAACTTTTGTCAATAGCAAGGTTATTCTATACTTTATTCTTCATAAAAATTGCTGCATTCATAAAATCTAACTGGTTCATTTCTCTGTTATTCATGATTATGTGCTCAACTAAAATGCAGAACCAACTGAGAATCAAAACATCTGGTTATTCATACATATTTAATCTACATTACAATATGTTACTTTGTACATAAACCATGTAAACCATGTGTCAGTCTGCTCTATGTAAGCTCATACACCTTGGGTGTGATTGGTGAGCTACAGGCCCAAGAAGATCTCACTGTCAGAGAACCCAGAAAGGAAAAGTCAGAATTTGGTCATATCTTCTACAGCAAAAATTTTGCATCCTTTTAGCTTGTAGATAGGAATGAGAAGATTCTAGATAGAAAACAATGATAATAAAGGCATTAAATGGTAGCTGAATGTGAATAATGAGAGATGGACTACTGACACCCTGTGACAGTGTGACAAAATTGGGGCTTCCCATAATGGGTCCCATACTCCGCAGGCAATTACCAGCTTGTTGCTGGTTACACTAACAAACTAATGCCTGGAAGCTCCCAGCATGATGTCAATAATAATATAAGGTAGGTAGTCTAACTGGTATTTAGGACCTCTTAGGTACCCTTAATGTACATCTCAAGGTAGCCTAAGTAGGTCAGTGTAGGGGGTTGCCTGAGGTGAATGTACACGACGACGAGCTCACCGATAGTTTAAATTATGGCACAGGAGCTTGCCTAAAGCTTATTAGGATCTACTTCTACCATAAATGTACTTTTCGAGGGATATATATGCACCCATTCCTGCCGTCTTAAGATTGAACATTTTGTGTTCATGAATTCATGCATAACTTTAGAATAGAACATTGATTCTACTGGCACACTTGCTAAACTGATGTATACTGCGCAAGACCACCATTTACTTTACTACATGTATTCCTGAGTGTTCTGGCATTTTTTCTCCATTTTATATGTCAGTATTGCTCCTTCTATTCAAGTACGAAGTCTTGATTTCAACAGTTTTCGGGCTGTTTAATAATGCACTTTCATTACAAGGTGCAAAACCGAGGAATATACCGTCAAAAAAATTCAGCAAGTACCTGGGGTACTCGAGAATGTATCCCGAGCCATCCGAGAGCTTTATACATCGTTTGGTATACATGCCGAGTCGTGTTCATACCGAGCAATGGTTGGGTGGGAGCGTGAGAAAGTCGCTCGGGTACTTCCTCGCTCTCTTTAACGTTGGTATGTGTGAGTCGAGCAGTAGTTAATTATGCATCTCCTTTCATAACAGCGAGGAATTCTGCACAAATTGATGGGCAGCATCATACAAGACATAGGGAATTGCACCATTGATTTGCCTACTAGTAGTGCATACTTAAGTAGAAGTAGTAATAATGACGCTGAAGGTATCTCCGTATAATAATTGCCTTACTTATATGTTATGTACATGGTCATTAATAATGAGTCTACTGGGGTTAGGGGATTGGTAGAGGGCCAGACAGTGAGCGGACACCCGTCAGTAGATCATTTGGTAATATTAGGCTGTACTTACAAATATAGCTATACAATACAGTACCTTATGAAGAAAAAATATTCGAGGTATTGAAGGAATTATTGGGAGTGTAAGGGAATCAAAACTTTTCGGCCTAATAAGATTGCCGCACCTGGGTACGCTCGGCAGTCTTATTAGCCTGGGAACATGTGATGTCGAGGTGCATATGGAAGAAGAATAGGAATGACGAGACCGGATTTGTCTAAAGAGTTGTTGGGTGACGCTGGGGAAGGGGAAGAGGATTAGGGAGAGATGATGCAAGGGGAGGAAATTCGGTTTCATGAGAGACAGAGGCATCGAGAGCTGCGTTTGGCGTAGTGATATAGACGGGAGTTTGAGTTGACGAAGAGGCGTGAGTCATACCGTTGGCGCTGCTACTAGTAGATGCGGCCGTGGATGCACCACCTTTTGGCCTTGACTAGTCGTCGTTGTCCCATCCAGAACCGAAGATATACTGGGATTCCGGTTAATATCTCCCCAGTCCCCAGAGGAAAAGTGTTTCCTTATCCACGACTCAAAGTCGTCTTCCTCTCCTTCTTCTCCGACTCGCTTCTGCCTTTGCCTCTCCTCCTCCTCCTCTTTACGTTTCCTGTCCTTTGCCTCCCGCTCAACGTTTTCTACGATATTGATTATAGTTTTACGATGGACGAACAGGGTGTGCAACTCTGATCGGTCATTCGGCTAGTTATTGGCGCTGATGATGCGTATATGGAAGAGGATGACCTAGTCGTCAGGACGGGGATGGAAAGGCTTGCCAGAGTACCATGTCTCGGTTTCTGTTCCAGTCATAGGTTTGGTTTTATACGGATTAGGTTCCGCTCTACACGAGATGAACGCGTAAGATGATGTGTTGCTTTGCGAGAGGGTGTGGTTCGTTTGTTTGTCGAAAACTTGTTCAAAGAGAGTTCGATGGGTGCACTGACGTGCTGGGGTTGGAAGAACTGGGGGCTATCCAAATGGTTAGTAACTAGCTAGTTGATAAAGACGTACGCAGTGACCAAAACAATCAAATCATGCTCATACACATTAATCGCGAAATCCACAATCTGCCTCCCTTCCCTCGAAGCTAACGCTCTCCACTCGACCGGGTCATCTTCTGCACTGGGTAGCTTGAGACAGTGTATCTTCGTCCAACTCGAGTCGCCAAGAATGTACACATCCCTACTGAGATCATACACTGATCCTGGCTCGAACGGAACCTCGGTTCGCTTGCTAAAGTTGGGGTTGAGATACGTCCAAGCGTGTTCTCTAGCCTTGATAGCTCCGAGTTTGTCTCCATACGTCAATGCTCGAGAACTCGGATTACTTTCGAGGTGCGCGAGGTGGAGGTGGATGATGTATTGTAGTTCGATAGAGTTAGTGTAGAAGAGACGAGATGTGAGCGAACACTGTCCGATGTGGGCAGCGGGGAGGTAGGAAAATATTTGAGCGAGGATTTCGGGGGGAAGGTCTGCCAACAACGTCATGGTAAGAGTAAAAGTGATGACACGTGCAGTTTCCTTCTAAATTTCAGGGATGGAGGTCTATATAAATCAACCCTCAGAGAATGAAGATTGGCGTTCATCAAGAACAGCAGCTCACTGATTCCCGATTTCCTCAAAATGATTAGCTGCGATACACAGCCATTTCAGATGTTTGCTTTCAAATCATCATTCTATATTTTACTTTGATTATACAGACACAGCGTGCATCTGAAGCTGGCGTCCAGGGATAGTTGCGAACTCTCAATAAGTACAACTAGACGAAATTTCTTTATTTACCGTGGTCATAAGTACTACACTGGCCAGAAGTTAGAGTAAGGCCTATAGTTTCTCAAAGCGATGTTGCATTGGACTCAGCGCATTCGCAATGGGGTTTCCCCGCCTAATAAGTGACTAGAGATGTGGCCTACTGATCTGGAACTTGTTTCGACCATGGCAAAAATGAGAAATTTGGATAAATCGAAAAAAAATTCCAGTGCGCACATTGCTCCAAAACATGATACAAAGGCCATCGCAGGTATGAGACCAAGTCGAATAACAAGATGGCTCAGTTAGCAATGATCATAAGATTTGATACGAGCCAATGGGCAATTGAATACCAGTGATAAAGTTCACAGGTTTTGGCAAAACGTGGGCCAGCAGTATTAGGTTTTTATGATAAAGTTTGATTTTCCACTCAAAAGCTGTTATAAGGTTCAAGACCATCTTCGAACAATTCATTAAATTGATGTTCACGTGAAGTCGCAACACTTCCAACTCGTTCCTCAATCATTGACTTGCCCGTACATAAGTGCTCAAGGCATTTGTGCTTGATAAAGTGGAAATATGTCTGAAAATCATATTCCAACAGCACTATCACCCTCAGGTCAGTGTTTTGATTTAAAGATTAGTTATTCCATAAAGTGGAATATTATTAGTTAATTGCCATATTCATTCCATATTCTCAGGTCTACATCAGCCTGAAAGAACTTCATATGGTGGAAATCTATTGTCTGGTGCCCACCATGTCACAGCAAATCACTCTACCTTTAATAATGTGGCTGGAAATCTCACTGTTAATAACTATGGTTAGTTTAAGTTTACATTAAAAATGAATTTTACACTGATACTTGGGTACAAAGGGGAAAATATTTCATCAGCGCAGAGTGATTGTTTCAGTTTTAATTTTACATTCTGTATCTTCTGATTTGAGTCTTTTGTAGGGAAGCAGGACCTGAAAAATAATATTTCACCAGAGAAAAGTAATCATTCTATTCTTTGAGGGGGCATTTTTGTACTTGCTGATTCAAATTTTGCAGAAAAACAGGAGTTTAAAGAAATTATTCAATGGCTAAAGCCTTCTGATCCCTCACAAAACTACAATGAGTACAGAGAAAAACAGAAGATCACCACAACGGGAATGTGGTTTCTTGGTGGTGAAAAATATAGGGAATGGAAAAAAACAGCAAACTCAATGATGTGGATACAGGGAGAGAGTAAGTGTACTCTATTTGAGTGAATTGAAAAACTTACCTGGAATCCAGTGGGCTGTGGAAAAAGTGTCTTGGTGTAGGTAGAATTTATTCAGATTGAGAATGGCTAATGTTTTCTTTTCATAGGTCTGCTATCATTCAAGATCTCAAGGAACCTGAGTTGAATAAAGCTGAAACTACTGTGGTTTATTATTTCTTTGACTTTAGAAATGCATCCAAACAAAGTGTCAAAGATCTGATCATCTCCCTTCTCATTCAACTTGCCTCAAGTAAATGCATAACTTTAGCTGCTCACAGCATTTTGAAGAAACTATATGATGAGCACAAAGCTGGAATGGATGAGGTAGGCTTGAAAGATTTGAGCAATGCTTTTTTAAAAGTCATCTCTCTTCCACCATGGAACCATATCATGATTATTATTGATGCACTGGATGAAATGAAGGGGGAGGATATATTTCAGTCCTTCTTGGACTTCATGAAACATCTCTGTGATGCAGAATTCTCACATCTTCATGTGTTAATCACAGGTCGACCTCTAATACCCATTGCATCTTCATTGAGAGAATTGTGCTCAAAAACCCTTGGGGTCATCATGGTTGACAAAAAAGATGTGGATGCAGATGTAGGAACCTTTCTTGACTACACCCTTAATGAACACCATGCATTTCAAAAGTCAGAATCAACCCTCAAAAATCAGATTAAAAAAGCCTTACTGGAAAATGCTAATGGGATGTAAGTAATTTTAATTTTGTTTAAGAATTGTAAACTGAAATTTATCAAAAGGTTCCGTTTGGTTGGCTGTCAATTAGCCATCTTGCAGTCATGCAGGAGTCCAAAGAAAGTTCATTCTGCCTTAAAGAAATTGCCCATGACTCTCAATGATACTTACTTGAGAGCACTCAGAAACATTCCACAGGAACATATGGATGATTATAAGAACATTCTGCAGTGGCTTGCATTCTCTTTCAAGCCACTCACTTTGACACAGTTGACAGAGGTCACAGGTTTTGAAGTGGAGGATGGAAATGTATCATTTGAAAAAGATGCCATAATTTCATCAGAAGATTTGCAACATATAAGAGCTGAGTTCTTGCACATCACTAAGGATAGCACAGTAGAACTAGCCCATCTATCAGTGAAGGATTTTCTCATGGATGAATATCTAAAGAATAACACAAATGATATTGTTTCACAATTCCATATTAGTTCATACCTGGCTCATCAATATATTTCTCATTGCTGCCTGATATATCTTTTGCAGTTTGGATCACCATCAAGTCCAGAGGATATAGGAAAAGATTATCCTCTAGCAGCATATGCAGCTGATTATTGGGTAGAACATGTAAAATCAGAATTTTTTAAAGAAGATGCAAGTATGTGGGAAATGATTTATCAACTCTTGACACCAGGGGGGCATCAATTTTGGAATTTGCTAAAATTATCAAAACAAAGTAAATCATTCATAACAGATGGTCAATGGGTTGAGCCATTATACTATGCAGCATGGCATGGTCTATTACAAGTGGTCAAATTTTTATTGAAACAAGGGGTGAATGTCAGTGCTATAGGGGGTTTTTATGGATCTGCACTTGAAGCAGCATGTGAAGGTGGAGATACAAATACTGTTAGGCTTCTTGTAGAAAGTGGTGCAGATGTCAATGCTAAGGACAAGGAGAATGATACTCCACTGAAAATAGCATCTGAAAATGGACATTCAGAAATTGTTTGCCTCTTGTTGGAATACAAAGCTGAAGTTGATGTCCAGGGATACAATGGTTCCACAGCTTTTTTGGTGGCATCTGAAAATGGGCATCTGGATATTGTGAAGATTCTTTTGGAAAATGGTGCAGATCTAAATGCTAGAGACAAAGGAAATAATACTGCACTGATATCGGCATCCCAGAATGGCCACTCAGAAGTTGTTCATTTCCTTCTTGAACACAAAGCTGAAGTTGATGTCCAGGGATACAATGGTTCCACAGCTTTGTTGATGGCATCTAAAAATGGGCATCTGGATAGTGTGAAGCTTCTTTTGGAAAATGGGGCAGATGTAAATGCTGGAGACAAAGGAAATGATACTGCACTGATATCGGCATCCTGGAATGGCCACTCAGAAGTTGTTCATTTCCTTCTTGAACACAAAGCTGAAGTTGATGTCCAGGGATACAATGGTTCCACAGCTTTGTTGATGGCATCTAAAAATGGGCATCTGGATAGTGTGAAGCTTCTTTTGGAAAATGGGGCAGATGTAAATGCTGGAGACAAAGGAAATGATACTGCACTGATATGGGCATCCCAGAATGGCCACTCAGAAGTTGTTCATTTCCTTCTTGAACACAAAGCTGAAATTGATGTCCAGGGATACAATGGTTCCACAGCTTTGTTGGTGGCATCTGTGAATGGGCATCTAGATATTGTGAAGCTTCTTTTGGAGAATGGTGCAGATCTAAATGCTAGAGACAAAGGAAATGATACTGCACTTTTATGGGCATCCTGGAATGGCCACTCAGAAGTTGTTCATTTCCTGCTTGAACACAAAGCTGAAGTTGATGTCCAGGGATACAATGGTTCCACAGCTTTGTTGATGGCATCTGCGACTGGGCATCTGGATATTGTGAAGCTTCTTTTGGAAAATGGTGCAGATTTAAATGCTAAAGCCAAACAAAGTATTACTGCACTGATGGGGGCATCCAAGAATGGCCACTCAGAAGTTGTTCATTTCCTGCTTGAACACAAAGCTGAAGTGGATGTCCAGGGATACAATGGTTCCACAGCTTTGTTAGTGGCATCTGAAAATGGGCATCTGGATAGTGTGAAGCTTCTTCTGGAAAATGGTGCAGATCTAAATGGTAGAGACAAAGGAAATAGTACTGCACTGATATGGGCATCCCAGAATGGCCACTCAGAAGTTGTTCATTTCCTTCTTGAACACAAAGCTGAAGTTGATGTCCAAGGATACAATGGTTCCACAGCTTTGTTGGTGGCATCTGCAAATGGGCATCTGGATATTGTGAAGCTTCTTTTGGAGAATGGTGCAGATCTAAATGCTAGAGACAAAGGAAATGATACTGCACTTATATGGGCATCCTGGAATGGTCACTCAGAAGTTGTTCATTTCCTGCTTGAACACAAAGCTGAAGTTGATGTCCAGGGATACAATGGTTTCACAGCTTTGTTGATGGAATCTGAAAATGGGCATCTGGATAGTGTGAAGCTTCTTTTGGAAAATGGGGCAGATCTAAATGCTAGAGACAAAGGAAATGTTATATGGGCATCCTGGAATGGCCACTCAGAAGTTGTTCATTTCCTTCTTGAACACAAAGCTGAAGTTGATGTCCAGGGATACAATGGTTCCACAGCTTTGTTGATAGCATCTGGAAATGGGCATCTGGATAGTGTGAAGCTTCTTTTGGAAAATGGGGCAGATATAAATGCTAGAGACAAAGGAAATGATACTGCACTTATATGGGCATCCCGGAATGGCCACTCAGAAGTTGTTCATTTCCTGCTTGAACACAAAGCTAAAGTTGATGTCCAGGGATACAATGGTTTCACAGCTTTGTTGGTGGCATCTGCAAATGGGCATCTGGATAGTGTGAAGCTTCTATTGCAAAATGGTGCAGATCTAAATGCTAGAGACAAAGGAAATAGTACTGCACTGATATGGGCATCCCGGAATGGCCACTCAGAAATTGTTCATTTCCTGCTTGAACACAAAGCTGAAGTTGATGTCCAGGGATACAATGGTTTCACAGCTTTGTTGGTGGCATCTGCACATGGGCATCTGGATATTGTGAAGCTTCTTTTGGGAAATTGTGCAGATCTAAATGCTAAACACAAAGAAAATAATACTGCACTGATATGGGCATCCCAGAATAACCACTCAGAAATTGTTCATTTCCTGCTTGAACACAAAGCTGAAGTTGATGTCCAGGGATACAATGGTTCCACAGCTTTGTTGGTGGCATCTGCACATGGGCATCTGGATATTGTGAAGCTTCTTTTGGAAAATGGTGCAGATCTAAACGCTAGAGACAAAGAAAATAATACTGCACTGATATGGGCATCCTGGAATGGCCACTCAGAAGTTGTTCATTTCCTGCTTGAACACAAAGCTGAAGTTGATGTCCAGGGATACAATGGTTCCACAGCTTTGTTGGTGGCATCTGCAAATGGGCATCTGGATATTGTGAAGCTTCTTTTGGAGAATGGTGCAGATCTAAATGCTAAAGCCAAAGAAAATAGTACTGCACTGATATGGGGATCCCAACTCAGAAGTTGTTCATTTCCTGCTTGAACACAAAGCTGAAGTTGATGTCCAGGGATACAATGGTTTCACAGCTTTGTTGGTGGCATCTGAAAATGGGCATCTGGATATTGTGAAGCTTCTTTTGGAAAATGGTGCAGATCTAAATGCTAGAGGCAAAGGAAATGATACTTCACTGATATGGGCATCCCAGAATGGCCACTCAGAAGTTGTTCATTTCCTGCTTGAACACAAAGCTGAAGGTGATGTCCAGGGATACAATGGTTCCAGAGCTTTGTTGGTGGCATCTGCAAATGGGTATCTGGATATTGTGAAGCTTCTTTTGGAAAATGAAGCAGATCCAAATGTTATAGACAAAGACAATATGACACCACTGACACATGCATCTCAGAATGGTCATACAGAAGTTGTGCAGCTCCTGAGTGAATGCAGAGTTGGTACTCAATCAGATTTTGTCAATAAAGGCAGTATATAGATATCTAGGTGGTGTCAGAGAATATGTCAACAATTGAAATTAAATGCTAATGACTGATACTGACTCTAATGTTTAGAACCTCAATGGAAACATACCAAAACAATCCACTAACCAATATCTTGAAATATTATTCTAGCAACAATCAAACTGTCAGGGGACTTCCAGTATGACACCTTTTTCTATGCCATCATCACATTCCATACCTACACACTACCCCATGATCACATTGTTACCTTGTACTCACCCTCCATCATTTCCCATTGTTTCGGTTCCTATTGTCTCCTTC
Organism: Stygiomarasmius scandens; assembly: GCA_037954225.1. Classification (NCBI taxonomy): domain Eukaryota; kingdom Fungi; phylum Basidiomycota; class Agaricomycetes; order Agaricales; family Campanellaceae; genus Stygiomarasmius; species Stygiomarasmius scandens. Next base: position 13,166 of record JBANRG010000098.1, on the reverse strand, counting down.
CATTGTTTTCTCCCCTTGTTCTCCATTGTTCTTCTCTCCATTGTACTTTTACTACTTCTTTCTCTCATGCTGTCATGGATAGTATATATACCCATCACCTGCAGTGGTTGTCCTTTGAGTTTTTCTCTTTGGATCCCCACCTGCAGGTGCGTAGTATGTCCCTCATGTATGTACATAGCACTGACTATAGACCTTTGGATCCCCACCTGCAGTTGTGTTGAGTGTAGTCCTCACACTTCCAGGTGTTGCCCTTACAGCAGAAAAACTCCCCTCTTAGTGGCCAAGTGCCTCCTTAGCAACCATTTTGTTTCGAGCTCCCAGTGGTGAGAGCAACTCTGAAAGCGCTCATACTGCCCCACCCTCACCAACTCTGGTTCCTTCAAGGCACTCCCCCACTCTTCCCTTTGAAACCCAAGAGAATCAGCCTCCTTCACCTGAGCCCACAGATATGTTGTCTACAGCAGACTGTCTGACTCAGCTGGAAGCAGCTTCTACAAGGCAACAGGGAACCCTTGATGACATCCTTGCTGCTATCCAAATCCCAAGAGACCAAGCCTCTAGACCACCTCCCACACCTACAGCACCACCTGCTCCCCCTCCAGGTTCACCACCACCTGGACCCTCACACCATACCACCTGTAACCCCACTCGTAATCCATCCCATAACCACACCAGATCTGTGTCCAGATCTGTTTCTATGTCAGAGCGATCTCACTCCTCTAGACACCCCCATGCCAAGTGTCATAAAGACGTCGGCATCACTAGAGATCACCTAAGAGGAGGCCTTCTAAGACGAGAACGAACTAGAGAGACAAGGCAACAAGAGACTGAGATAGAGACTAACTACTATACATGCAAGCTACTTATACTACGGCTAGGGCAAGTATGGGCAGTACAGTGAGGCAGTATCTAACAAGCCAGAGTATGAGAGGCAGACATGTGTGTAACGTGAGGCGTAAGGCAGCAATTGAGATCAGCAACAGATAGAGTTCAATATATGGTAAATGAAAGGAATGTGAGGACAGTGTGTACAAGGTGAGGTGAGGTGATCATGATATCGACAGTAGGTAGATGGGATCGGTACAGAAGTGGAATGGAACAGGAATAGAAATGGAACAGAATGGAAGCAGTACGAGATGGGAAGCAGGCTGGTACGGGGCGATAATGGAAAAGCAATGGAAAATGGAAAAGATACGAGGGACAAGTGGCTACTTACTGCGGACTGCGTGTGAGTGCTAAATGAGCGTCTAAAGTACAGAATAGGGGTTAGAACTAGAAGCAAGCCTCACAGGCTCCTCTTCACAACACCAAGGCTAGTCCTCCAGGCATTTTTGATGGACTCCATTCCTCTGGTAGGAACTGGTGGACTTCTGCTGTTATTCATGCTTCTACAGTATCTTTTGGAGATGACATGGAGAAGATCATGTGGGTGCTATCCTATTTCCAAACAGGCCGTGCAGCTGTCTACTGTCAGGGACTCATTCACTATGAGCACCTTTATGGTACTGCTTGTCTGCAGTCATGGGATGACTTTCAAAAAGAATTCTACAGAGAATTCCTCCCCGAAGACAAGAGGAACCAAGCTAGCTTGGTGCTTGAAGGCAATTCCTACTTCCAAGGCTCTACCACTGTGGATGAGTATGTTGACAACTTCTGCAACCTGACCACTCTTTCTGGACTCAATGTGGAGCCAGTTCTGTACTTTATTAACCCAGCTGACCCCACCATCCAAGCTCAGATGGTGGATGCCAAACATGTAGGTCAGATGGTAGTCCTCAAGTTCCATCGAGGTCATTGCCCAGCAATAGAGAGGAAGGTTGCAGAAGTGGAGGCACACCCAGAAGATTGGGACATAAAAGGCTGGTACAAGCTAGCTAAGAGGTTTGAGAGGCACGAATGAGAAGATGCTGCCTTTAGAGGAACCCAGAGGGTGACATCTTCAGCTCCTCAAACCAGACCGGCTTTCCTGTTGTGAAGAGGCAACAATGAGAGGGCAAGCAAGAGCGAGATGAGTATGAGAGACCTTAACAAAACTAGTCTGAATAGACCAAGTTAGATTCGAGTAGTAAAAGAATACAAGGCATACCTAGTCCAAATAGACCAAGAGGTCAAGATGAGGACTAGGTTACAGGATGTAGAGTTTAAATACAGTACTACAGAGATCGGACATGTGAAACTAGGGTCAAGGGCCTACAGCACTACTAACACATGTTCAGGAAAAATTATGGTAAGGCTATGGAAAGGTTATGGGTAAGTATGATCGAAAGGGAAATGAAAGAAAGGTGTAAACAGGGTGTAGAGGTGCGAGGCAGCAATAAGGCTATGTGCACTGCGTGGTTAAGGTTTAAGGTTTGGAAGTAAAGTTAAAGGAAGTGACAAACAAGAACATACAAGTATAAATATCTGTAAATAAAGGAAAAATAAATATTAGTAATCGAAATAAAATGTCAGTATTTGGTCTTCACAACGACTGGCTTTCCCAGCTCAGGTCCCAGCCCCACAACATACTCTCTTCCCTGCCCAGGTTCCTACATCTGCCTCATTTCCCCATACTGCCCCTTTCACTCATCAACCTGCTGCTGCCACTGCTCCTCCCCCTGTTCCTGCTGTTCCTGCCCCTGCTCCTCTTTACCCTGGCATTCCCATGGAAGTTGATACCACCAGGCAAAGACTCCTTGCACAATGACATTGCTACACCTGTGGACAGCCAGGCCATATGGCCATCACCTGCCCCAATTGTCAATGGGAACACCTGTGTGTTGCAGACATGACAACAGAAGATTGGGCAGAGATTGCACAAGTGTACTCCGAGCTTCAGGACTCACAGGAGGTTGAGGCCAACCAAGTTGGACCCAAGGAAGTTGAAAGGTCTATGGAGGGTTTTCAGGAAAACCAGGAGTGAGGGACATGCCCTCCTGGTCATATAGTAATCACTTCACACCACTATACACATATTTACTCAAGGACAATGATGATGATGATTCTGTTTCTGTCACAGTGTCAGTGTGTGAAATGATTGCTACAGTTGTAACCCCTAAACCCCCTCAACTCCCTCCTAAACCCTCTCCAACTCCTTGGTGACACTTAAAACATTGTCTACCCCACAAGCTCGTGATCTCTTCCGATAGTAGTCGTTGCCTGACCATTCCTGTGGAACTAGAGTCAACCATCAATGCCTCCTTAGTTTCTGGAAAGGCACTAGTTGACAGTGGTGCAACAAGCATGGGATATGCAGATGCAGAGTTTATAAGCAAGAACTCCCTGCCAACTCGAAAGCTTCAGAGGCCAATTCCAGTATTCAATGTTGATGGCTCTCCTAACAAAGCTGGAGCTATAACAGAGATTATAGACACTGTCTTACATTTCCAAGACCACTCCGAGCATATCCAACTGGCAGTTACCCTGGTAGTCAAGACATCATCCTTGGTTATGGATGGCTGAAGGCCCACAATCCTGAAGTTGATGGGAATAACAGGAGCATCAAGCTAAATTGATGCCCAAGGCACTGTTCTACATGTCATGAAGAAGTGCAAAAGGAATGTAAGCTGTCCATCTCCATAATCCACCAGCAACGCCATGCACTCAAGCACTGCCGTTCTGGGCCAACTCCATGGGTCATAGAGCTACAGCTTCAGACAATCAAAGACATCCAATTTTTTTGACTTTTTATCTGGGTCCAAGTGCTATGGTTAATAGATAGATCTTGATGAGAAGGTATTCTACAAATATTTTGAGATTATTCTGATGAGGGGTTCTTGAGATATAAGCCTTTTTTGTTTTATATACCCAAAAAATTTTGGCATAAGCGAAATTTGTTTTTAAAAATCCGAAAAAATGCGGAATCAATTCCTTTTGATGAGCTGAGTATTTTTCTGTAAAAATATTTGTAATTTAACGATAGGATCACTCTAAAAATATTCAAAGATTTATAAGGTCAGTTCATCAAAAGTTGATCAATTATATTCTTATCTTCAACTACCATGTCCTGTCATGGCCGCCCTTGCAATAGGCGAGGTGGGGGCCAGAATATCTTTGGGTTAAAGCACCAAGGCAAAACATCTACACCATCATCCACTCCTCATGCCTCCAGCCCAGAACCCAGTTCCTCAGCACCAGTCTCTGTTCCATCCAACCTCAATTTGGTGCAGAAAAGTGGCTAGATGCTTGCGCTCCTGAGACAATTCGTAAGTTGATAAACTGTTCATTTCTTTTCATGGATAAATATAGGGAGGGTCTGACTAGGAAAGCAGCAGAATGGGCAGTCAGAAAACAACAGAAGCATTGAGTTGCTTCTGAGACAGCTATGGCTTATCTTGAAACAAACAAGTAGATTATTTATGATCTTTTCATGTGATATCATGTAAATATTATTGAAAATTTACCCAGAACCCTTACAGAGGTACACAACATTTCCGAAAAAAGGTCCAAAATTTTTGGCAAAACGAATTTCTCATGGGAAAAATCAGGAAAAATCATTTTTCGATGTATTTTGATGAGCTGAGTATGATTCTGGTATTTTTTTAGCCCAAAAAAGTCATGTTCATGCCTGGGAAAATTGGATGTCTTTGATTGTCCGAAGCTGTAGATGATAATGAAGATGAAATGGATGATGTTGGCCCCTTGGGCTGTGACAAGTTCCCAGATGAGACTGCTATTGAAGAAGGTGACAGGATCTTTGCAACCACCGTTCCCCCTGAAGCTGAATTCATTAACACCACAAGTACCACCTCACAATGACTAGCAGAAGCTCATGCTAAAATCTCTAAGGACCCTCATGACAGCCTCCCCAAATATTTCTATGACTACCTGGATGTTTTCTCTAAGGTATCCTTTGATGTGCTCCCTACTTGAGCCTTGGGACCATGCTATAGAGTTGATACCCGACTCCAAACCAGCCAATTGCAAGGTCTACCCACTAGCCCCCAATGAACAGAAGGCCCTTGATGAATTCCTTACTGAAAACTTGCCTACAGGCCACATTTGTCCTTCCAAATCCCCTATGGCTTCTCCAGTCTTTTTCATGAAAAAGAAAGATGGAAGCCTCCGACTTGTCCAAGATTACTGGGTGCTAAATGAGATGACAATCAAGAAGTGTTACCCATTACCCTTGATCAACAAACTCATCAATAATCTCAAAGGGGCTTGGTATTTCACTAAATTGGATGTACGTTGGGGCTTCAACAATATTCATATTCACGAAGGAGATGAGTGGAAGGCTTCCTTTTGCACCAACTGAGGTCTTTTTGAACCCTTGGTCATGTTCTTTGGACTCACTAACAGCCCCACTACCTTCTAAACAATGATGAATGACATCTTGCATGACCTGATCATGGAAGGTGTTGTATCTGTCAGGAACAGCTCAACTGGGGTCAGGATGCCTCTCAGGCCACCACACAGGGTCAGAATGAAATAGGAGTGGGCCATCGCTGCGCATGGCAAGTATGAGGCCGTAACCTGCTGTAATAATGCCGATGGCAAAGTTGCCGTGATTATGTTACAACAATAAGATTTATACTATATGGAGTTTGCATGAAGCAAATAACACAGCCACATCTGCGAGTCAACTTTAGTAAGGACGAGTCCTCATTTCATTCGGCCTCGTAATCAACAAAGGAGAATAGATAGAGGTGAGAGAGCCAGTAATGTGCCTATGTCTACATAGTACTGAGACAGAGCTAAGCAGTATGGATCTAAGGGACAAAAGTGGACAGACTGGGGAACTATCTACAATGACCTGTTGGAATCATTGATTTACATTTCTATCAGAATTCATTTTACAGCTATTGTTCTAACCCATATGCTACACAACAGCTTCATACTTCTTGATTATCAGTGCAGTCATCTATTGTCATTTGCTGTACTACACCACAGGTTTTATTGTTCTTTGTTTACACTGATTTAGTTACTCTAGTATAAATATTAGGTAGAAATCATGTAGTATCTCGAGCAATTGCCACGAGCTCAGTGCAAGTGCTAAATACACAATATGTTCAGCTCCATGATGATTATGGTCCTAAATCTCTTACTCTAATACAATTGCTTCCAAGGCCAGCCCCTTGTAAAAGATGCTGACAGTTTACTCTGTGTTACAGGACCACACACTCGTTATTATCATCTAGGTTTATATTGCCATGCTGGAGGCATGCTGCTAGCCCAGGATTTTGTCACAGGAACTTGCTTACTATCGGAGTTGTCTTACCCATGGATTCATTCATTTAAATTCCCTGTCATCAGCTCTTATTGTTATCACATCGGACACAGGATTTACCCATCAGAATTATATCACATCAGCCACCCCATGCCCACACAGCCTATTGCCACATTTATATTGATTTATGGAAGCACCCTGCGCAAGTGCAACCAACATGGAGATGCTATTGGAATTGCATCATTATTGGAGCCCATTTGATATTGGCTAACAAGAGAGATCTATTGAGAGATGCTCTCAGGAACAGGCTAGGCGAGAGATAATGGAACTTATATTGGGCAGTGCATATGGAATTGCGCAGATATCACATTCAGGGGAAGCAGAAATTGCCGAGCACAGATGGATTTGTGCAAGGGAAGAAAGGGAAATCAAGGGAATCATCATTACATCCATGTGGACTCATCAGAAAATTCATCGACATCAGGACAACAGACACTCCATATCTGGGCCACACCATCACACATCTATTCATTTGGAAACCTTAATTGGAATCTATTGGAATTCATTCTATCTGCTGAAGTGCCATCAACTCTCATTTACAAAGTTTGATCTCATCAAAATTCAATTGGAATTATATTGCAGAGCTATGGAATGCTCATATCATTGCTGTATCCAAACCACACGAAGCCCACATACTCTGATCAAGTCTGGTTAGTAGGATTGGAGAGGAGCAGCATGGAGATAATGGAAAGAAATTGGAAAAGGCACAAATATTGGAAAGGGAACCACGAAATTGGAGGAACCCAACATCACACAATATCACATCACATCACATCATATCACATCACATCACATCAGAAATTGGAATTAACGACACTTGAAATTTTATGACATCAATTGGAACCAAAGATGGAACCAAGAGAAGACAGGAAACAGAAAAGGAAAACAGAATATGTTGGGAAGGATAAAATGAAATCAATTGGTTAGCAAAGTTATCGCTCATTACCATTCACAATTACTTTGAGGGGAAGTGTTGGAATCATTGATTTACATTTCTATCAGAATTCATTTTACAGCTATTGTTCTAACCCATATGCTACACAACAGCTTCATACTTCTTGATTATCAGTGCAGTCATCTATTGTCATTTGCTGTACTACACCACAGGTTTTATTGTTCTTTGTTTACACTGATTTAGTTACTCTAGTATAAATATTAGGTAGAAATCATGTAGTATCTCAAGCAATTGCCACGAGCTCAGTGCAAGTGCTAAATACACAATATGTTCAGCTCCATGATGATTATGGTCCTAAATCTCTTACTCTAATATGACCATCAGAATATATGAGAGCAACTGAATAGGTGAGAGTGTCCATAGAGATAGATATCAAAGAATAGAAACAAGGGAGAATCAATCAAGTTGATGGTAACAACAAAGGGAGAAGCTGATGATGTGAAAGATGGAATGGAATGATGGAAGATATCAACGAAATAATGACAATGAGAAATGGAAATAGTAACATGGAAACAATAGGAGGTCAAGACAGGGGAAATTCGTGACAGTATCAGTCTACCTTGACAATATCCTGATCTACACTAAGGATGTCGAAGAGCATCATCGTGTCACCCGCTTAGTATTGGATTGGTTAAGGCAGCACAAGCTTTATCTCAGGGCTGATAAATGTGAGTTTGAGAAGACCAGGATTGAATACCTTGGTGTTATCATCTCTCATAACTGCATCGAGATGGACCCAGTCAAGGTGTCTGGTGTTTCAGAGTGGCCAACTCCAGAGAACAAAAAGGGTGTCTCTTCCTTCCTGGGTTTCACCAATTTCTACTGTTGCTTCATCCAAGGCTTCTCACACCATGCTAGACCACTCTTCAACCTCACTTGAAAGGATGAAAAGTTCAATTGGTCAGAAGACACCCAAGCTGCCTTTGACACCATGAAGTCTCTCATAACTTCCTCCCCTGTCCTCATCATGCCTGACAACTCTCGCCCCTACCATTTAGAATCAGATAGTTCTGACTACACTACAGGAGCCATCCTGTTGCAACAATCCCCAGAGGATGACAAATGGCACCTGGTGGCATTTTACTCTAAAAGCCTCAATGCAGTGGAACAGAACTACGAGATTCACAACAAAGAGATGCTGGCAATTATCCATGCACTAGAGGAATGGAGACACTTCCTGGAAGGAGGAAAGTTTCCAGTTGAGATTTGGACAGACCACAAAAATCTGGAATATTTCAGGACTGCCAAGAAGTAGTCTCCCCTAGGCAGACTGACAATATATACTTGACACTCGTGTGTGTATATATGTAGTCTGCTAGAAGCCGTGTCAGTTTTAGAGGCCAACAGCTTATTATGTAAGATCTTAAACCCTAACCCCTGCAACTCTGTTGTATCCTATTTTCAGCTTATTTCTCTGTTTCATTTCTCATTAAATGTATTGTATAATTATTTCTATTATACTGTTAAACTACAGAGCTCAAATTGAAAGAGAATTGAGCAAACGCAGTCATGAAAGACCAGTTGGGAGTCGTGTGACCAGTGTTCAGCAACTTCCAAACATGCCTGCACAGACACCACTAACATCAATTGTACCCACTACTTTCTCTGGGGTTTTTTGCTTTACATATTTCATGATGCCATCCAAAGTAGTAGAACTAAATAAGATTAGAAATTCTGGAGAAAATGCTGTGAAGAGATGATATTAGAGTTTAGTTGGGGTTTATGATCTTACATAATAAGCTGCTGGCCTCTAAAACCAACATGGCTACTACAGGACTAGCCAAGAAGTTAAACTGAAGACAAGCACATTGGTCACTGTTCCTGTCTAGGTTTGACTTCACTCTGCACCACTGCCCAGGCCACACAATGGGTAAACCAGATGCCTATCCCATAGGGCAGATCATGGCACTGGTGCAGATGACAACTTGGACATTGTCCTCCTCAAACCTGAAGTCTTCTTGATTGCAGCCATCACCTCTGCCCTGGATCTGGTTGGTGAAGAAGTGGAGATCCTAAAAGACATCTGTTTTGCTATTCACCAACAGGAACTAGAGGAACCCGTCATGCATGCCGTCCAGGAGCTATGTAAGTCCCACACCTGTTCAATCCAAAGTGCAGAATGGGATGAACATGAAGGCTTGTTGTATTCCCAAGGCAAGATCTATGTTCCCCCTTCTCATGACCTTCATTGTCATATTGTTTCACAACACCATGACACCAGAGTCGCAGGTCACCCAGGTCATTTCAAGACTCTGGAGCTTGTTACATGCAACTACTGGTGGCCCCAGATGTCCTGTTACATTGGTCAGTACACTAAGACCTGTGATGTTTGCATGTGCATGAAGACATGACACCGTCTTCCAATTGGACAACTGGTACCTTCAGATACCCCAACCAAACCCTGGCAGTCAATCTCTCTAGACTTCATTGTCAAACTACCAGAAGCACATGGATACAATGCAATTATGGTGATTGTTGACATGCTAGGGAAACGTGCTCACTTTCTTCCAACTCATACAATGGTGACAGCTGAAGGAACAGCCCGGATTTACTTCTGTGAGGTCTGGAAACACCATGGAATGCCCAGGACAGCATGTTCAGACCAAGGTCCACAATTTGTATCTGACTTCATGCACAAACTTTGTAGATTAGCAGGTGTTAGACAAGAGCTCTCAACAGCCTATCATCCCCAGACAGATAGCCAGACAGAATGTGTCAACCAAGGACTAGAAGGGTATTTACACCAATGGGTCAATCACCTACAAGATGACTGGGACAAACTCTTACCAGTAGCAGAGTTTTCCTATAACAACAAAGTCCACTCATCTACCCAACAAACCCCCTTCATGGTTGACACAGGCTGCAACCCAAGGATGGGCTTTGAGCCACCTGTCCAACATTCCAAGATGGAAAAAGTCAATGAGTTTGTGGATTGCCTGAAGTCTGGATGGACAGAAGCTCAAGCTGCACTTAACAAAGCCAAAGAAGAATACACCCACTACTACAACCACTGTAGGGACCCAGCCCCAGTCTTTCAACCTGGTGACAAGGTTTGGTTAGATGGTTCAGACATCAGGACCACTAGACCTTCCAAAAAGTTAAGTCATCGATGGTTAGGACCCTATACTGTTCTTCAGGAGGTTGGAAAGGGAGCATACAAGTTGAAGCCACCACCATCCATGAAACTCATTCACCCAGTCTTCCCAGTCATCAAACTAGGCTGTTACGAGGAAGACCCCATTCCAGGCCAACGACCAGACCCCCCACTAGAATCAGAAATTATAGACGACAAACCTGAATGGGAAGTAGAGGAGATTCTGGACAGTCATAGGTTTCATCATTGGAAGAAACTCTGTAAGGGCAACACCTGTAAGCGTGAGGACTACACTCAACACAACTGCAGGTGGGGATCCAAAGTGTCTATAGTCAGTGCTATGTACATACATGAGGGGCATACTATGCACCTGCAGGTGGGGATCCAAAGAGAAAAACTCAAAGGACAACCACTGCAGGTGATGGATATATATACTATCTATGACAGCGTGAGGGAAAGAAGCAGTGAAAGTACAATGGAAGGAAGAACAAGGGGGAACAAGGGAAGAAAACAATGGAAGAAGACAATAGAAACTGAAACAATGGGAAATGATGGGGGATGAGTACAAGGTAACAATGTGATCATGGGGCAATGTATAGGTATGGAAGCATGACACTGGGTGCAGGTCAATATATTTCATTGTGAAATATTTTAAAAATATGCTGAAGATAATCTGGTAGGAAATAAAATAAAACACCATGTAATAGGTTAATAATATTTAAATCAAACATTAAAATATTATCATGTAAGATTGTTTGAAGATATATAAATAAATATATTAATCTGGACCCAAAAAGTTTACAATTTATCTTTAAAATATCATTTACCTATTTCACTCTCAAATATTTTAATACACAATGTTACAAGGACTCATATTTCTCTACCAGTGAGATTAAAATATTTCATGACATAATAAGAAATTAATATTTTAGACAAATCTTACAGATCTGCATCTATTTTGATGATTGAATTCAAGGGCAATATTTTAAAGATGAGACACTATTGAAGTGCTTTAGGGTGCATACCTCAACAATCTGACTTTGTTCAATCAATACAGTGCTGGAGGCATTAAAATATTTCCTCCCAAACTATGAATGAAGAATGAATTTGATATTTTAAATATTCATTAATATATGATTAAAATATTACACTGTTGAATATGAAAGAAATATTTTAATGATCAATATCTACAGTCTGCAAAAAAAGTACTTCAGCTTCAACACCATATCTGCCACTATTTTAATATGTGACTAAAATATTATGCTCTCAAATATGCAAACAATATTTTACTCAGAGAGTTGATAAAAACAGAAATAAAATCCTTGATTTTATGAAAAGATTACAGAGGGAAACAAGCTTTGTAACAACACAATAAAATCATTGGGAGCACATGAGTATTTATAAATCTGTGCATAGGACTAGTTTTTTGTCATTTGTTTTGCAGATGTATTTCATCCATTTCTCATATACTTTTCACCCACTTCTCATTTGTTTTCATACACTTTTCATACACCTTTCATCCACCTTTAAGATACATTTCACACACTTTTCATACATTTTTCATACACTGTTCATACACCTTTCATACACTTTTTCATACACTCCTCATACACTTTTCATACACTCTTCATACACTTTTCATACACTCTTCATACACTTTTCATACACTTTTTCATCCACATTTCATACACTTTTTACAACTCCTTTCATGCACCTTTCATGCACCTTTCATACACTTTTCATACACCTTTCATACACTTTTCATACACTCTTCATACACTTTTCATACACTCTTCATACACTTTTCATACACTTTTTACCAAACCTTTCATGCACCTTTCATGCACCTTTCATACACTTTTCATACACTCTTCATACACTTCTCATGCACCTTTTAAACACTCTTCATACACTTTTCATACACTTTTTCATACACATTTCATACACTTTTTATAACATCTTTCATGCACCTTTCATGCACCGTTCACACACTTTTCATTTTTTATACACTCTTTATACACTTTTCATACACTCTTCATATACTTTTCATACACTCTTCATACACTTTTTCATACACATTTCATACACTTTTTATAACACCTTTCATGCACCTTTCATACATTTTTATACAACTTTCATACACTTCTCATACACCTTTTATACACATTTCATGCACTTTTCATATACTTTTCCTAGTGTTGCCACAGCTTGGCTAAGCCATTGCACCAAGCCATGTTTTAGCTGAGCCAAGCTGCATGGTGGCTACAAAGCCATGTGAAATGGTTCAAGCTAGCTTAAAGCCAGTGTAGCTACAGCTTGTATCCCAAAATAGAAGGAAGAACATTACTGCCCTTTTCTCATCTCACCAGGCTTTCTGGTTGTTCTGTTGTGATCTAACAATAAGTATCCAACCAGTTACTGATGTGAGCATGTCCAGAGGCATCAAGATTATTTGAAATTTGACCATAACCAAATCTAGCAGATGTTATGTGGGTGGATCCAGCTGCAGTCCCATGCTTCTCTAGTACATCAGTTTGCTCATTCCCTCTAGTGTGAGTAAGGGCAGAAGTCAATGTATTAGCAATTTCAAGTATAAAACATATATCTTGAAGAAAGTGCTATCAAAAATAAGAGGGAAGTACTGGATGATAAGCTTTAGTCCAATTTAGATTGAGCTCAGCCATGAGCCAGCTGGCATGAGGTGAATGTAGCTGGTTTACCAGTGGTTTGGCTCATCAAGCCAACCAGGAGTGATGGAAGCTGTGGGAAGCCAAGCCAAGCTGAGCATACACTCTTCATACACTTTTTTTGCACTCTTCATACACTTTTCATACACTCTTCATGCACTTTTCATACACTTTTCATACACTTTTTTATACAAATTCCATACACATTCCATACACTTTTTA